>CM042829.1:1927414-2527414 GCA_009982885.2 Hyles vespertilio
CAATGTACTGTTCAACAGCCAAAAAACTAAATGCATTCGGTTTATAACACCTAACGTAAAAAAAAGTGAATGCCAACATTTTTATGAACGGGGATGTGTTGAGCCTTGTGGAGACTACTAAGTTTTTGGGAATCACATTGGATCCTAAACTTCAATGGGGTCCCCACATAACAGCGTTAGCTAAAAAGCTGAGTGCTGCAGTTTTTGCAGTGGGCAAGATTCGCCAATTGACTGACATTGATACAGCTCGATTGGTCTATATTGCTTACGAGGATACCTCGAAAAATTTGGCTTTTTTAAAAGCCTACATATCATAAATTACTAAGATTAGGTAGTCCATTTTCAGATATGTTTTAATTGATGATATAATTAACAATTTTATGAATCAAAATACATGATTACGCCACTTTGCCTTAACAAAAATACAGTCCAAAGTAGCAGCTGTTAAGTTTTTTAAGAACTCAGAACTCCTAACTTACCCCGTGTAGAAACTCAAGATTAATTTGACATAAACATATTTTTAAATATTATTTTTTCGCGAGAAAAAATCAAGAAAAAAGTAAATAGTACGATGACAATAAAATAAAATATGGTTTGGCGCTTATGTTGTTTTATTTTGAGAAGCGCATGGGCCATCCTATCCCATTCTTGTACGTTACGGCCATATAAGCTATCTCATTGGGGGCGTTCCCGTCAGACGGCCGCGGGCCTTGGTGGACGACGGATCTGCGCTCGACGTTTCGAAATTCTAGCCCGCCGATTATTTTTTTACGTAATTTCAAATTTACGTAATTCTTATTATTTTAGGTGGTACTCTTTTTTGTTTGTACATTTTAATATTTTTACATATATTTAAAAAATAAATAGCAGTAAGGTAGGTGCGGCCAATAAGGCCTGTCGGGTAATAAGGCCTAAGTAACAGAAACACAACTTAAAATAATCACCGCTGCCCGAAGTCCCTGTCATAGGTAGCTAACAATCCAAGGTGGTGCCCCAAACATGTCAAGACGCGCTGGCTCGCACGCTCTTACCAGTGCGAGGTAATTCATCGTGGCCGGCGGATGCTCAGCTCGAATTATAATATAACGGTCAAATCAAACGTAAGTAATTTTTGTAATAATACACTTTTCTGCAATATTTTGCTGTATAATTGTCTATTAGTTTATGCTTAAGAGGCCTGTGGTGTTGAAATGATGTAACTTATACTGAATAATTTTATTTTGAAATTTTCTTAAAAAAGCGGTCGGCTGTAATTAAGGCCTATAAAATTCGTCCATAGGCCTTATTACCCTCCTTTTGTGGCATCATCAATTGACGCTTTTACTGATTATTTTATACATTTAGAAATGTGATTATAATTGTTTTCCAGAGACTGAACGAAGTTAATGATAGTTTGGATCTTAAAACCTATCCTGAGAAGATCTACAACATGGATGAGAAGGGTTTCCGTCTAACAATTTACCACCAGCGGACTGTTTTACACTAACATTACAAGCGGTTTTAGAGCGACTAGATTATATCCATTTAATTCGCAAGCTATTCCGGAAACGGCATTTGCTCCATCTGTAGTGACAGAAACTCCAGCTCCTATTACGCTGTTAATGTAGAACATTCACCACCTCGCGTCTCATCCAGGCCAATAACCTCCCAGCCATCGAGATCGAGACAAGAACAAAAAAAATATCGTACCCCAAAAAGATGACCTGAAAGGTTTTACACAATGTTTTACGGCAGTTCCAGTTCTGATGGCGAGGATAATGTACCCCACGCTCAAATTAAAAGAACAGCGTTTAAGAAGCTCATGCCTACACCAGCTAAAAATAATGAAAAGACACCAACAGTAAGAAGAAAGGCCATCAATTATAGAGGAACTCCAATCACTAAACACTTATTTGACAAAAATAACGTAGAAAAAACCCTCCTCTAAAATAAAACTTAGCTCGAAAAGAAAAAAGGCCAGAGATAATACTAGTAATAAAGAAAATAGAGACAGCTGGTACTGTCACAGATGTAAGCAAGACCAACAAGCTGCTATGAGGAAATGTTGTAAGTAAGTTGTAAGTGTTCATGAAGAGTGCGTTGGTTTGACAGAGACTGACGATGATAATGTTGAGTGTTCAGATTGCTCCTAATCAAAAACAAAACGTTATTTTAAGTCTTTAATGTGATCATCACATTATTATAATTACTATGGATCTCAAAGACCAAATAAAATAAGTTTATTTTGTTTAATTTTGTAAATTAAAGTCGTAGGCTTTATTAACCTACCATAGTATAATAAGGCCTAAAGACAGTGTTTTTAAAAATGTTTTATTTTGACTATGTTTATGGCAGGAGGTGCCATTTTTTATTTATAATTGATAGTAATTGATATAATTGTATGATTAACATTAAAATTTGTTAATTTGTGTCAATAGTTTTTGATTTAATTGAATTCCCGCTTAGCTAGGCCTTATTGGCCGCACCTACCTTATATATTAATTTTTAAGTTCATTTTTAACTAGCTAAGTTACCAAAATAAAAGAGAAAGGTCATTGACTTACGTATAAGCGCTCAACGAAATTAGTCGAAGGGAGCGTAACATTTTATACATTTTTGCCTCGTAATATAATTACGACGCTGAAGTCTCGGGTTCGAAACCGGGTCATTTTACTTTTTGTTTTTTTTTTATTTATCCGAATGGTTCTAAATCGATATTTGAAAGAACCATAGTTCCGAAAAAATTAAAATATTCTCAGAAAAAAAACATGTGGTCCGCATTTTGATTGATTTTTTTGTTATTGTTCGCGTGAAATTTTATTCATTTTGCCTCATAATATGATTACGACGCTGAAGTCTCGGGTTCGAGTCCCGGACATTTTAATTTTTGTTTTTTGTTATTTATCCGAAATGTTCCTAATCGATATTTGAAAGAACCATCGTTCCGAAAAAATGTAAATATTCTCAGAAAAAAGAATGTGATCCGCATTTTCATTGATTTTTTTGTTATTATTCCCGTGAAATTTTATACATTTTTGCCTCATAATATGATTACGACGCTGAAGTCTCGGGTTCGAGTCCGGCTCATTTTAATTTTTGTTTTTTTGTTATTTATCCGAATGATTCCAAATCGATATTTGAAAGAACCTTCGTTCATGAAAACATGAAAATATTCTCAGAAAAAAAATGTGGTCAGCATTTTTATTGATTTTTTTGTTATTGTTCTGATTGGTTTGTAATTCGATATCTGAGAGACTCTTCATTTCCATAAACTAAATTCAAGGTTAGAATTGGTAAGTCTGTGTCAGCCCATATATGTCCCACTGCAGGGCACGGGCCTCGTCTACAATCGAGAGTACAATTGAGAGTAGTTAGGCCACCACGCACTTGAATTGACAATTGGCCGATTAATTTCAACTTTCAACTATTACCTGAGCTTGTAGATCCACGACTTGTAGACTGCCTCAGTGGCGTAGTTGTACTAAGGTACGGTTACAAAGGTGAGGCCTCGGGTTCGAATCCCGGGTAGGGCAAAGTGATATTGGATTTTTCTATTCATTATCAGCCCAGAGTCAGGAATTTGTGCCCGATATGGCGATAGGCTCGCCACCTATCACATCGTGGGACGGAACATACATGGCGAAATGTGGGTCTTGGCACCTCTGCCTACCCCTTCTGGGAAAAAGGCGTGAGTTTATGTATGTATGTATGTAGATCCACGACATACGAGAAATATGAAAATAAGGGATCCAACGTAATCCCTATGATATGGAAATTGCGATCATTGTCATCGAATTAATTCGGTTAAAATAAATTCATTTCTCGTTGTATTGTTCTTTCAGTATATATTATCATTATTTTTCATCAAAAATATTTTCATCTGATATCACAATATTTCTTGTTGCTAGCTCCTATAATATGAAGGCTACGCGATATTCCCACCAAGGTCGCACCAACTTTTATTATCAATTGAATTTACTTATAACTTTTAATCGGGTTTTGCCCAATAAATATATTAATAGTGAATTAAATAGAAAAACCTTTTTACCATATTATTCCGTTTCACTAAATTCAAAGTCAGAATTGAAAATTATGGTCGCCATTATGAACTTTTTTACTTTTGATTCGATTGATATCTAAATCGATATCTAATGGTTCCTTCATTTGAATGAGTAAGTCAGAATTGATAGTTGAGGCCGCCATTTTGAACTGTTTTGTGTCTGGTCATGAACTGGCCATCATAATATTGTGATATTTTTCAAAACCATCCAGTATAATACCATTAGAAAAAAAGAACCTTTCGGGAGCACCTCTATCAATAGACAGATGAAGACACAATCCCATCAAAAACATCCTGTAAATAAATTCCAAGTCTCGCAGCTCAGGGTTTCTACCTAAAAAAATTGTGAGATGCTACATGCATATACCGATACCAAGTCGATTAATTTATTTAGTCCTTGCGTAAGGGACCTTCTGTATAAAGTTATTACGTAAGCTATTATCATATACATATTAAAAATTCTTTACGTTATAAATAAATGGATCGCCTTGGCCATCGCATGAAACCATAATGTATCGTACAATTCATACATAATGCTGCTGGATGGCTGAATTTTTTTACAGGATGTTTTTGATGGGATCTCACGTCTTTTTTTAGAGTCCTACTTTTTTTTCTTTTCGGTACTTTTTACTTCTAGAATATCACCAACAATTTTTCATAAAGTCTTATGGTTTTTTCTTATTTTTGTAGGTGTCAATTTATCACAAATATCACGGATTTGATTATTAGTATTCTTTCTTTCATGGTAATTGATATTTTGGAGCTATTTAGTCTATTTATTTGCAAGTTTTTCTTCGTTATGTCTTTCTAGAGGAATTTTGTACAGTTTCATGGGCTGAATACACCCTTTCCCTCTCAATACCCTCTCCTGTTATGCCTTTTATATACTAGGTATCTCAAGACTGCTACCGAAAACAAAGTCGGGTGGTAGTTTTAGTGAGTACAAACACAATGCAACTAAAAATTTCGCAAAGAAATGCGACAATTATGTTTTATGATTTTTTAAATATCGTAATTTCTGGGTGGTAAATCCATAGCTTTTGCTAAAATAATAATTTAAACGCTTTTATACCTTAGATTACTTATAAATAAAAGGGTATACACTATTATTTTAGGAAAAAATGCATTTACCACCCAAATATTTATTTATTTATTTATTTAATTCTTTATTGTACACAATAAAAAGGAATAACAGTTTAGAGATAATACAAAACAACAAAGTACAAATGGCGGTCTTATCGCTCTAAGGCAATTTCTACCAGACAACCATGGGATGGATATATGAGCAGGAAAAAAGATAGGGCAGTGTAAAATAAAGATAACGAAAGCATGGAGACAAATAAAATCATAAAAAACATATAAATACATTATATATATACATACCACATATACATACATATTATACCGGGTATCTCAAGACTGCTACCGAAAACGAAGCCGGGTGGTAGTTTTAGTGAATACAAACACATTGCAACTAAAAATTTCGCAAAGAAACGCGACAAATATTTTTTATAATTTTTTAAATATCGTCATTTTTGGGTGGTAAATCCATAGTTTTTGCTAAAATAATGATTTAAACACTTTTGTACCTTAGATTATTTATAATTAAAACGGTATACACTATTATTTTAGGAAAAAATGTATTTACCACCCAAATATGGTCATAGGAAAAAAAAAACAAAAAAAATTGAAACTTTTTTTGTTGCATTGTGTCTGAAGTCGCTTAAACTACCACCCGGCTTCGTTTTCGGTAGCAGTCTTGATATACCCGGTATACACATACATAAGTATTTTACATATACATACTTATATACATTTATATAAGTATATATACCACAAATACGGTCATAGGAAAAGAATTTAAAAAAAAAATTGACGCTTTTTTTTGCAACTTTTTTTGTTGCATTGTGTCTGAAATCGCTTAAACTACCACCCGGCTTAGTTTTCGGTAGCAGTCTTGATATACCTTTTATAGACTAGCGACCCGGCCCAGCTTCGCCCGGGTACAAATAGATTTCTGTACAAAAATATGTACGTATTATTATTATACATATAAACCTTTCTACTCAGGCACGCTACTGCCGCCCTGGCCGGCCAGTACCGCCGCAAGCGCTACGTCCCGCAATTTTAAATCTGTAATATCTTCGAAAATATTCATTTAAATCTCGTGCTGTAAAGGACTATATAGATCTATATTAAACCAACAATGTATTTAAGCTTTTTAATTGGAGAAGGATTAATGCTGTATTTTTCGTAAAAAGTAAATGACAAAAAACTGTTATTGTGGGATATCCATAAGAGATGGACATATACCATCGCGGAGTTTTCTGTAGACCTTTTCAATGTGTACAAATAATTACTACATTATTTTGATAAATCTCGTAGGGTTTAGCCTGCGTTTGCAATGTAAGCGGAAAAAATTGATAATTAACGACATCACATTAGAAACCTCAAATATAACAGTATTTCTCCACTATTTAATGGATGTTATTATACAGGTAAACCTTTCTATTGAATCACTCTATCTACTAAAAAAACCGCATCAAAATCCGTTGCGTTGTTTTAAAGATTTAAGCACACAAGGAGACAGAGAAAGCGACTTTGTTTTATACGATGTAGTGATACCTATCTAGAACTATTATTCCATTATATACGGGTACAATTATTCATTAACTGCAAATGTAACTTTGTAATCCTATACATTTATATGGGATTACAAAGTTATTCACGCAGTTGGTGTATCTAGAACACTAGGCAGAAATTACGAAATGTTTAAATTTTTCTCTACTTAAGACACTAAACACTAATCTATACATATAAATAAAATTGAAGTGTCTGTTTTAAGAGTGAAAATAAAAAAAAATGTCCTACTACATATCGTTATATACACGATACCTGTGCCGAAAATGATATTTAAAATTTTTTTGTCTGTCTGTCTGTCTGTCTGTTTGTTCCGGCTAATCTCTGAAATGGCTGGACCGATTTTGACGGGACTTTTTTTTTCAGGTAGCTGATATAAGAAAGAGTAACTTAGGCTACATTTATTTTAGAAAAGTTATTTTCTGTCTGTTTGTTCCGGCTAATCTCTGAAATGGCTGGACCGATTTTGACGGGACTTTTTTTTGTCAGGTAGCTGATATAATAAGGAGTAACTTAGGCTACATTTATTATAAAAAAGTTCTTTTATTTTAGAAAAATAAAGTTTTTGTTAAATTCCACGCGGACGAAGTCGCGGGCACAGCTAGTTATATTCTAAATTTAAAGGTTCTATGTCTGCTAGAAGTGCCTTAGACTTTTGATGATCGGTCAGTCAGTTAGTGAGTGACAAAATTAAGAAAGTTTGACTAGTTACAATTCTTAAACTAGTGGTTCAAATTGAATGAAATTTAAACATACCGTGTTTACACAATGCCTGCTTAGTAACTGAAAATTCAGGTTTCTTGCTTCGTTTAACCACAACGAAGTTATGGGGGGTTTAAAATGATCTGAATTGCTTCTAGAAAAGGATGGTACGACTGTGCCACTTTTTAGCTCGACTTGGTGGGGGCATTGCCGTGCCCCCAGATTTAGAATATTTTTTATACGAATCTATTTTATATGTCACTGAAAGTCTATATCTATACTATAAACTACCAGAAGTGGTTTTACATTATTTAATAAAATTAGGTATCCGCTTTGCACAAAGTCACGATCAATAATAATCCAAAGACATTCAAACTACTGTCACATGTGTTTCGTCTTCTCTTGAGAGGGTGCGTGCCAACGAGGTAACATCCACGGAGTTCACATATAACACGGCCTCTCCTGACACCCTGGCGTCCCGACAGGCTTAGTCGTCGTCGACCAAAGATGTAGAAATCAACCGAAGTAATGATCCAACGCCATCGGCAAGTTCCTTTTCTTGCAAAGACGTTGAAACCAGGCGTGGCAAAGGCCTAGTTGTTCAGTCAAACGTTGAGGATGGGCCAGCCCCATTGGAATCTATTTATTTAGATTCAAACACTCATCATCCACACCATGATTAGTCTCTGAAACCAAAGTCCAAATTACTTCAGAGCTCCATTGCTACATGTAACAAAGTAAATTTGTTAGAGATTGTCATAAAAGTCAAACCAGTCAGAAAGTCAAAGTCAAATAAGTTTATACAAGCTAAAACATTCAACATATAAAAGTCTAAACATATGCACATACACAGGTCCTCGGTATGGGCCCCTACCGAGGAAATACTTAAATCTACACTAGGGGTCAGGGTGCATTTAATCCCCCTAGCGACTCTCCGAACACGGAAAGCTTTCACACCGAGGGAAAAGGAGGCTGTACTCCCTCGATGACTCTCCGAACACGGAAAGCTTTCACGCCGAGGGAAAAGGAGGCTGTACTCCCTCGACGACTCTCCGAACACGGAAAGCTTTCACACCGAGGGAAAAGGAGGCTGTACTCCCTCGATGACTCTCCGAACACGGAAAGCTTTCACGCCGAGGGAAAAGGAGGCTGTACTCCCTCGACGACTCTCCGAACACGGAAAGCTTTCACACCGAGGGAAAAGGACACTGTACTCCCTCGATGACTCTTCGCGAAAAGCTTTTAAAAGGAACAAACCAAGGTACCAGCTTCAATCTAAGACAGGTACTTAAAGAGTGAACACACACCTTCAAAGAATATTGCACACGTCTCAGGGGTCCATTCACCTTTCCATGGAATCATATACTGAGCAGCCGCATAAGTAGACTTTCCATATGATCCAGCAAGTAACTTTAACTCATATCGGTGATTAGAGAGGGTTTTCACTACCCTATAGGGCCCCCGCATGCCAGAATCCAATTTACCCTGAGATTGAGCAAACTTGACAACAAACACCAGGTCACCCTTCTGGAATTCACGAGGAGGCTTCCGGCGCTCATTGACCATTATGTCTTGACGAGTCTGATTGTTTTTCAACCGTTCGGCCGTCCTTTGTCTGAGCATTTCCCGTTTTGCTTCCCGGTTGCCTTTGATTAAATTCAATGCCACATCTCGCACCAACGTTCGGATTGCAGGCGTTGCGCTTTCATGGCCAATTAAAAAGGTTAAGAGGAGAAGTCTGCGTAGTTTTCTGCTTTGTTAAGTTAAGAATGAGCTGTAAATGCCATAGTTCTTCAGCCCACTCAGCTTTTTGATGATTGACCGCAATACGAAGCATATTCAAGACCGTACGGATGTAACGTTCAACCTGTCCGTTTGCATGATGCATTTCAGGAGTTATGAAGTGAAGCTGTACACCAAGGACCTTCATCCATGAAGTGAAGCCCGTCGACTCAAACATGCGTCCCCTATCTGATACAACTAACTTAGGAGTACCAAACAACGATAACACAATTTTAAATACTCGTTTCAGTTCATTTAAATCTTGTCGACATATAGGTGTCAAGAGACAATATTTTGTGAACGCATCTACCACAAGCATGACAAACTTATAACCCTTGGACATAGGGAGAGGCCCGAGAACATCAACATGTAAGGTTTCAAAGGGAACTTCGGATTTTTCCCAGGATGTAATTGGCTGTAAAGGTGCTCGCGGTACACGCTTGTGGGCGACACATGTTAAACAATGAGAAGTATATTTAGTGACAAACTTTCTAAGACTAGGGAACCAAAAATGTCTTAAAATTAGATCCACTACCTTATCTGCGCCTACATGGCCATGCTCATCATGAAAGATGCGGAGGAGGCTCAAACGGTTACCTTTAGGTATAAAGCAAAGTAGCCTCGGGTCTTCACCCGTCGGCATATATCGGTAATATAATATGTCATTGTGTACTTCATACCTTGACGCATCCAATTGACCTTGTTCAAGCAATCGAATCATATTTTGAGTCTCCTCATCACCTGCTTGAGCAATTTGAGCCCAATTACGTGGGCGTTCGACATTGTTAACATTACATGGGTTTCTACTTAAATAGTCCACGTGCGGCATCATGGTGCCCTTTCGGTAAAGAATGGTGAAATTAAAATCTTGTAGATAAATCCACCATCTCGCCACACGCGGTAACAAGTCTTTCTTATTTTGGGTGGATTTTAAGGCATTACAATCCGTTACCACCAGAAACTGAATACCAATGAGATAGTGCCTGAAATGCTTTAATGCATTTACTACCGCAAGGGTTTCGAGTTCATAGGAATGGTATTTCGGTTCAGCACCTTTTGTGACCTGACTATAATAGGCCACAACACGCCGACTACCATCCCTATGAACCTGTTGTAGAACCGCACCATACCCAAGACTACTTGCATCCGTATGAACTTCCGTAGGTAAACTTGGATCGAATATCGCAAGTACGGGTGCACCAGTTAAAATTTTAATAATTTCTTGACGTACAGTTTCATGTTCCGCAGTCCAGTGAAACTGCACGTCCTTACAAGTCAGTTCTGGTGGAATACTCTGGGATGTATTTTCGAAAATACCCCGCCAACCCAAGAAACTGTCTAACCTGTTTAACATTCTGTGGTGCAATGGAATCTGAAAGAGCCTGAACCTTACCAGTAGCGGGTCGCACTTCACCGTTAGATATCACCCGCCCCAGGTATTCTACTTCTGTGCACAAAAAGAAACATTTGTTCAGATTTAACGAGAACCCAGCTTCCGTCAATGTTTGTAGTACTCCCCGCAAAGTTTGCAGTCCCTCTTCAACGGAAGAAGACAAGATCAAACAATCGTCGATGTATACCAGAACTTTCCCATCAGTGATGAATTTCTGCAAAGTTTTACTAATAATGCGCTGGTATACAATCGGCGCGTTTGCTAACCCAAATGGCATTTTTACGTACTCATAATGGGCCTCTGGCGTCACGAAGCCGGTGAGTGGTATGGATTCTTCATCAAGCTTTATTTGATGGAACCCAGTCGCCATGTCCAAAGTCGTAAAGTAGGTGCTTTTACCCAAACGGTCAATGTGGTCATCAATTAGGGGTAGCGGAAATCGATCTTTTACCGTTCGGGCATTTAACGCACGGAAATCGACACACATCCGGTCAGAGCCGTCCTTTTTCTTAACAAGCAACACTGGGCTTGCATAAGGCGACTCTGACTCACGAATGATACCCTTCGAAAGTAAATCTTGAATAATTCGACGTACCTTCAACTTTTCGTCATATGACATCTTGTACGGTCTATAATGAACTGGTGTATCGTCCTTTAGACGAATGCTCATGGTACCTGTTGTAACCGTGGAAGTGGCCGTACCTGAAATCATGTGTTCGGAGAACTCGTCCAAGATCCTATTGAGATCAACCAAATGAGGACCGCTTAAACTGGTTTTATACGAGCGTTGTCGGTTATCATGCACAGAAGAAACAGCACATTCAGGAGCCCGTATGATTCTCTGCAAGTCCTTGGTACGTACATATGTGACGCCCTCCCGATTCAGCACATCGGTGCCAATAATGACTGGAGCATTCATACACTCACTAGGGACAACCAAGAAGTCCACATCTAATGAAACGTCTTCCAGCTGAACCACGAGAGAGACGTAAAAATTAACATGCGTAATTAACTTACCTACGCCTTTTATTTGTTGACTGGTGGGTTTCTTGGTACAAGAAAGATGATTTACTACCACTGAAGAGATAAGCGACACCCCTATAGCACCACTATCTATAAGTATGTCAACTGGAATTCCATTGATGACACCAACAACGACGTCTTTTTGTTTTTGAGCTGAGTAACTTGAGCAAAAGTTGACTTTACCTGAATCCGCACGCTTCCTTACAAAGCAATCACGTATGTGATGGCCTTGTTTTTTGCAGTATGCACATGAGACGAATCGATCAATCTTAGCAGCGGTCGGTTTTAGGGCCGGCTCAGTTGCAGAACCAGTGGCAGCAAGTTTCGACTTCTTAGAACATTGCAACTGTTTGTGTCCCAACTTACCACATAAATAACATTTAACGCCTATTCCAATTCCCGGAGTCGGTCGGTTGGTAACTGTCGTTTTCTCGGTACCACTTTGCGCAATCGGATAGCGCATAGCACGAGCATCTGCATTTTCCGATTTTGAGAAGGTAGCCAAATAACCTACCAGGTCCCGCGGAGCTAAATTTGCGTTCATAGCCGCTGCTTTAACTTGGGGATCCGTAACACCCCGAAGCACAATATCGGTGATTAGGTCATCACTAAGGCCCTTAACAACCCACAACTGAAGTAATGATTTTCGTGCATATTCAGCATAAGTACGAAAACCATTAGAATTAGTGGACATTACCTCATACAAGATTGTTGCCCGATCTACCTTTTTGGTACATAAACATCTAAAGTCCTCTTTAAAGTTGGTCCATGAACGGTCGTTGGTAACCCACTCATCCAACCATGACCTTGCATCACCTTTCAAACACTTACCAACACGAGCGAGGCACTCGCGTTCATCCCACCGATTTGCAACCTTGGCCCGATCAACTTCCTCAAACCAGGAATCCACGTCATGTATATTAGGGTTAAAATTAGACACATAATAGCTATGTGTACTTACCGATTTCAATGATTGAATCGCTTCGACAATCTGTTCTGTTCCGCTCGGGTTGCGTGACTCAGTAGAGGCTAATCGACCTGATAAATGCGAATCATACGCTTGCGACTCTAAAGCCTGAAGACGCGACATTATAGTGTGCCAGGATTCATAACCACTAAACTCACGATTATCGTTTCGCCGATTACTATCACAGCGGTAATGGTTGTGGCCACGACTGCGCCCGTAGTCACAACTCCGGCTACGATCGCGACTGCTCTTGCGACTGCTATTATGATCTCGGCGCGTGTGACGTTCACCACGACGTTCATTGCAGCTTCGGCTACGGCTGCGACTACAAGTAAAGTGTCGTTTTCTTACCGGAGGGGTATACCCTCTACTTGAACTGCGCGAACGATGTCTCACCAAGCGTTCGCCGCGCGAGCGGCTGGTAGTAGAATAACACCGGTCACGAGATCGGGATCGGCCCATTTTCTACTACAGCAATACAAAACAAGCTTACCAGAGATTATCAATCGCAACCTTGTGTTTCACGGACACTCAAACAAAATAAACCAACTGACTTTTGAAAATTTCAAAGTGGACGTAGTGAGCAATCCCACTTCTGATATAAACTACCAGAAGTGGTTTTACATTATTTAATAAAATTAGGTATCCGCTTTGCACAAAGTCACGATCAATAATAATCCAAAGACATTCAAACTACTGTCACATGTGTTTCGTCTTCTCTTGAGAGGGTGCGTGCCAACGAGGTAACATCCACGGAGTTTCACATATAACAATACTAATATTATAAAGCTGCAGAGTTTGTTTATTTGTTTGAACGCGCTACTCTCGGGAACTACTGGTCCGATTTGAATGATTCTTTGAGTTTTGGGTAGTTCATTTACCGAGGAAGGCTATAGGCTATATATCATCACGCTATGACCTATAGGAGGAAAGCAGTAGTGATATTTCTAGCAAATACGAGGATATTTTGTTCGTTTTCTTGGTCCGATTGGTCGATATTCTAAACTGATAGTCAGAATTAAACATTTTGACCGCCGTTTTTAAACGTGTATGCACCCGGGCGGACCCGGGCCCGATCGCTAGTATTACTATAAAATTAATATTACAATGCTTTTCATATAACAAAAGCAAAATAATTGTAATTGATATCAAATAATTTCGCCGAAAAATTTGTCTAGCGTAAATAAAAGAAACATTGTTAAACAAAAATTATCCCTATTTGGTTGTAAAGAAGGTTCAAACTGGAACGGGCGGGTGTGATCGCCGTCATTCTCGCGCCAAGCGCATAGCAATAATAATAAGAGCGTGAGCGCCGGTGTGACCGCACAGTTCGAAAATCAATAATAATTATTTTTATGTGGAATTTAAACAATAATCTAATGTAATTACTTATCGTTTCCGCTCTGTGTACATACTTCAGGAATACCTAGTCAGTTTAGTTTGGTTGTTATTACAAAATTCAAATTTATTTCACACATTTTTGTTAAATTTACAGTTGTATCGTAAGTCAAAAATCACAAAACAGCAGAACTAAGAATGACATTCTTTTATAGGCAAAAGTCAGTGGTCAAATCACAGGTCAAATGAAGTAGAAACAAATAAATCATCGCTAGGCGCAATGCCATTGGCGGCATTTATCAAAGGGCGCCTAGGCGATTAGCGCTTCACACTAGTAGAGTGAGTGACCGGCAAAACAATTGGTACCTATCTTGTATTTATACAGATATTATTGTAAATGTTTTTGAGGTTTTCGTAAAGTAATAGTTTAAAGTTCGTGTTTTAACACTTAGATTGTAATAGATTTTTTTATCAATACAAAAGTATGATAAACAATATATAGGCACATTGTCAGAATCATACGGATTATAAATATACATAGGTCTACATTAATTTGTTATTACTAATGTTAATAATACCAGTAGATAATATTTAATCGGGGAATGTGCGCCAGTAGCGCAGTGCCGCGGCGTGATGCGGCAACTTTCGTTAACCACGCCCCAGAATGCTGCGAATATTTTTCGAGGTAGGCTCTTACTTTCATAGCATAATGAGTTACGGAATTTTGTTGTGGGGTGGTGCTACTGACATTAATACCATCTTTCTTCTTCAAAAACGAGCCATAAGATCTATTTATTCGTTGGGCTCCAGACAATCTCTGAGAGAAAAATTTAAAGAAATAATATAATGACAGTAGCATCAGAATTTATATTCGCTAATTTAATGTATGTCCACAAGAATATAGAACAATTTCAAAAGGTTAGCGATATTCATGACAGAAATACTAGAAATAGAAATAATCTAGTCATTCATAAGACCAGGCTCCAGAAAATTAGCAAATCTTTTAAGGGTTACTGTATACATTTCTATAATAAAGTTCCCACTCACATAAAAGCCTTATCTATAAATAAATTTAAATCTAATATTAAACGACAGTTGTGTAATAAAGCATATTATAAAATTTCAGAATACTTAGAAGATAGTAAGGCGTGGGAATAAAACATAATATAAGTCCCCGAACCGGATGTGTGTGTACTCTGTTAAATATAATTAAAATAATTATCCCACTTGTGTCACCATAGTTGTAGGCAATTTGAGTACGTCATGCTCGCTTAAATGTCTGTGCTTGCGGCGGCGTCGTGTGCCGGGTCGGTCACTTCCCTATAACACGGTTGAGGAGACCGATGGCTGGCACATGCGTCATACTCGTGAACGGGTGCTGCTTGTGTAGACTGGTCTGCTCAATTTGCTTATAATGATAATATTAATTACTTTGTTTTGTTTTTTTAATTTTTTAATTTTTTATTGCCTTTCATTGCTTTTGCTGAACAGTGTATACCGGTTCCGCGGTCTGGGCGCCCACACTTAACTCAGCCGTACAATATAATTATTATTATGAATAATTTATGAACTGCTCTGAATTTCAACTCCTGTACGATCACTGTATTGTAAACTTATTTTTGAAAAGAGCAACGCTAGAGTTTCTTGCCCGTTCTTCTCTGGCGAAAACAGCCTTGTGAACTGGGTGGTAGTGGAAAAAAAAATGACTGAATCTAAATAGTGTATGACATTTTATGGATTCAATAAATATTTTCATTTCATTTCATTTCATTTCATAAAGACATTTCAGCAGATGGCGTTGTTAAGAGCGTATACACCTTGCGCGCAAAGTCAACTATAGGTATTTCTTCGTTAATTTCACGCACACATAAGCGACCAAAGCTGTGTGCGTAGAGCTGCCGCGTCGGCTCGCTATACAATCGGCTCAAGCAACTTTGATCCGTGCGCTTAAAATATTCAATTGAAATGTAACTGTAATATAATATCATAAAAATATTTTATTTGCATTATAAGTAGACAAATATTACTGTGCAAGCAAAGAATAATACAAATTTTGGATACTAATCATATTTTCGTTATTATTACATTGTTAAGTTGCATTCAAATCAGTGTTCAATCAGTATACACTACGGACGTTTTATTAATCATTTCGTGTTCGAACACATAAATAGTGTTAGGGGCCTTACAACCCCTTACAATTACGAAATATATTTAATTTTATATTACAATACATAACATAATTTAGCCTCGGAATTACATCCCATTATATTACCTGAAACATAATTTATACTCACTACAAAATCATTGTAGGTAATAAAAATAATAAAATATTTTACTACCAAAGTACTAAGATGTGGTAATCGCATTCCGCGCGTGGCTATTTTCACTACGCGCGGCATAATCGAGTGCAGCCAGGCCGGAGCGACGAGCGATACGTCCTCCCTCTAGAAGGCCTTGCGGCGGTCTGATTTGATCCACGTCGGACAGCGTGTTTTATAGTGGTTTTTAAAATATTTGTAGAAAACATGAAAACTAATTTTGTTGAAATATAAAAATGGTAATTTATTGATAAGATGTTCTTCTATTGTAATATGCAATTGCTATAAAAAATTATGTACGATAAGTTGGTGAAAAAAATATGTTCTTGACGAGAGTTTCTGAATAATTTCGCATTGTTTAAATTTTTATTTTTCAGGAACTAAAGATAAAAAGATTATTTTCTCAGCAAAATCCCTCCATAAGGGTCTTATTAGTCTGATAATATTTTATTTTCATCTTATATTAGTGGTTTCGGATATCTTAAGCATCTAAATTGCCATTTAAAGCCTAAATAACGAAACTTGTGTTCAGTAATCCGTATAGTACTCACAAATTATCCATCAATCTATAATGTTTTCCACCAAAATCCCTAGATGACAACCTTTTCTAAAATTAGTAATAATTATTTTTCCTTTAAATTGTTTATTGGTGGCTATTAACTCATTTGAAAAGTCCTGTTTTGAAGCCAAAAAGCGCGTGCAGGGTATAAACGCTCTTAAGCAACACTAAGCCAATATGTGGGTTGAGTTTAGACCAAGAAGATCAATTGTTATTAGCTGTTAGGTTTTATTGGGATATCTGTCAAAACTTAAAAAATAATAAGTGACATTGGTAATTTGGCGTTAATTTGGATATGGCTATTTGTTTGGATCATGGATTATTAAAGATATACTGCCGTATTAAGCGAGTATTGGATCGAGAGAGAATATATATGACGTTCGCGGCATGTTCCGCGGAGCGGCACTAGGAATAATTTGTAAAACAGAATAACCATTTTCACCATTTTCAAGTGTATTGGAATAATTATAAATAGTGAAAAGTACAAGGAGACTTTTAGTGGGGTGATTCCTTTAAGTGTTCAATTCCTTTAGTCCAAAAACACGAGTAAAGCTCGGTCATCTAGGTACTACAACTAATAATATGAAATAAATAAATAAATTATTTTGTGCCGCACCGTCAAGTTGTGGAATTGTTTGCCGTCTCACGTGTTCCCTCCTTCCTACAATCCTGGGTCCTTCCGCCGTAGCGTTAAGAGGCACCTTAGCAGGCCGGCATAATTGTTTCCATTGGCATGGGACCGCCGTCCGATACCAATGGATACTCTGCCTGGATGGCATTTGCGCTTACCATCAGGTGCAATGCCGCCACTATGCCGGGCCAGAGATAAAAAAAAATATAATAAAATAACCTACCTGTATCCACCTGCCATTCTGATCCCTCCGGGGCGGTAGAGACCCGACTGGCCTGTCTTTCCACCACCACTCCTCAGTCCTCTCGTCTTCCACGCACTCCCGAGCGCCTTCATCATCAGACGAGCACTCCGATGATGATGATGATGTACGGTGACGCTTCGGTGATGGGGGTGGTGACGGCTTCTGTAGATAGTAAAAATATATTGGGCCTTATCAATAAACTCGGATGAGCGAGGGAATTAAACTTTAGGCCAAAGCGTTAAAATTGACTAATATATTTTGATAATTCTTTTCACTTTTAAATCAGTGGATTGCCGTCAGGATTATCATGTTAAGCTGAAGAACATAGGTTTTTATTAATATAGTCATTATTGTCTAGCTATCACTACATAGTATAAAACAAAGTTGCTTTCTCTGTCCCTATGTCCCTTTGTATGCTTAAATCTATAAAACTACGCAACGGATTTGATGCGAGTTTTTTTAATAGATAGAGTGATTCAAGAGGAAGGTTTATATGTATAATACGTGCATATTATTGTACAGAAATCTATTTGTACCCGGGCGAAGCTGGGCCGGGCCGCTAGTTAATAATAATAGAGTGAATTCTCTAGCCCAAGGCCTAAAGTTAATCCTTCGCTCAACCGAGTTTATTAAGCCCATTATGTTAATGTTAGTATTAAATAGCAAAAAGTAAGTTAAAGAGTCAATATCGCATTAGATTTAAGATATTGCAATCTCGAAAATAAAAAAAAAATAACTAAAAAAAGTAAAACAAATAAAACAAATTACACTCAACTCACCTGGTCCTCTTCAGGCCTCCATCCCTGGGGCGGAGCCCTACTTTCAGGCAGAGGCACGTAGTGTAGCGGCAACACTCGGATCCCCAGCCAAGACATAAACAGTAGGGCACCACGCGGCCCACACTCGAGCAGATAAGCACCTATCAAAGCCTCCACGCAATCCGCTATCGATTTGTCTGGAAAATCGCATCCAAAATAGTTCAGCCGTTTAGAGAAACGGTGTTATTTTTATGGTTCTTTTAAGTTCTCCAAGCGATACGGCCGCCCATTGTAACACCATCGCCCGAATACTGGAACGCCATTCAAATAATAAGTTGCTCTTAACAGCGCACGGCCCACTTAGCCAGTTAAGCGGGATTAACGTAGTTAAGCGCAACGTATATTTAAGTTGCCCTCCAGTATTCGGGGGTATGAGTCTTATATTTAATTCGTCTGATTTTGTGTGTTCCTGTATTTGGTTTAAAATAAAGAGTATTGTATTGTTTTTTGGGGTTCCAAAATGGCAAAAAAACGAAATCCTTATGATTTGCTGTCTGTCTGTCCGTATATTACAGCCACTTTTTCCGAGACTATAAGAACTATAAATGCTGGATGCAGGCCGCTTCCAACAGGTCATTGTGGAGATCCTTAGTGGAGGCCTATGTTCAGCAGTGGACTTCCTGTGGCTGATATGATGAAGAAATGTAATGTTGATGGTTGTGATATTTCTGGTCTAGAACCTGCAGGAATATCAGGATAAATAATTTATTAAAAGATTTTCAACTGACTATAAAACATTTTATTATAAAACTAACTAATACCTTACAATGGTAAGTAGATGTATTCTGTGAACTGCAATGAAATTTTCACAGAAAAAAAAAAGACTTGTGGCACTCGGAGACTGCCGCGGTAAAGCTATTGCATAGTTTTTTTTTTATTTATGCAGTATTTTTTTCCTTTCCTTTTCTTTAATATTAATTGTACAGATATTCACTGTTGTACGTGCTTCGTAGTCGTACAGATGGCAAAACTATTAGATTACAATTAATCACGCAATAGCTTTGCAATTCGCATTTAAAAGTTCTGGCACATATTTGAATCAAAATAAAAAAATAATTAAAAGTACTGGAACATATTTGAAACAACTTAAAAAAAATATTTAAAAGTACTGGCACATATTTGAATCAAAATAAAAATAATAATTAAAAGTACTGGCACATATTTGAATCAAAATAAAAATATTAAATTTAAATTTCGGTCGGTCTTAAGTTATTTTCGTTACCTACGGAATTTCTGGATTTGGTCTCCACGCTCAAGGCCCGCGATAGAAGCTATGCAATAACTTAAAAACAAAAAAATGTGTTCCCTATGTATTTTGGGGGGTAAGTAGTAATATAAAATATCCTTACCCGGTATACTATGTTGTGTGATGAGATTGTATGGTATGTAGCAGCCGTTATTGTCCACCGATGTCTCCGTTTTTGGCCCGTATTGGTCTTGTGATTCGGCCTGTAATGTACAATTTTACATATCTTCATTGATCGATTCAAAATGATTTTTCAATATATGTTTCTTTGTAATAATTCTTGGGGCTGTCCATTAATCACGTGACCTTTTATTTAGCATATATGACACCCCTCCCCTTTATGTGGTGAGATTTAAGACTACCCTCCCTGGATCCAACATCACGTGTATTTGTAGTACATATAAATAACTCTTGCGAATATTATCTTTAAATACGGGTATAGAGTATAATCCATTTTTATTCTGTAGAGAAAAAAAAGATACGTGATATCTTACTAGACCCTCCCCCATTGTGATATTTTGCGATTTTTGTCCAACCCCGCTTCCCTATTCAAGCCACTCGTGATCAATGGACGGCTCCTAATAAAAAAAAAAATTTGGTTTTTTAATCACATTTTAGCTCGAAATGACCTATCGACCCTTTATTAAAGAAGGACCTATTGACGCATGAAAGGCAGACAGATATGAGAGACCTACCACCAGTAAAATATAAACGTCGGTCGCATATTAATTCCAAATTACAATATCAAAGATTTAATTTAGATATTAAGAAAGTAAAGTTTTTACCGTGCGCGCACACCGATATCCAAAATAGCGACATGACTAATTAAGTATCAGGAACTAGTTTTGGAATAAATAGCAATAGTAAGTGAAGTCGGTAATAACAAAAATAACAAGAACACACGACATTAAAGGAGGTATAATTTGAATGATGATGACTCACAGCAGCCTTGGGGTGTAATGTAGGCGGCGGCTTGTGGCAGGGCGGCAGCCAGTTGTCGTGCGGCTCGAACTTCGACGCGATCATGCGAGCACCCAGGCGCTTGTTGCGACCCAGGCGGTACAGGTTCAAATTCGACACCTGACGAGGAAATTATTGACGTAAATATATGAACAGGGTGGAAAGTAAATAAATAAATAACACCCAACAGTCACATCCATAGTCCTGACTCCACACTAACATCGAGTCTTGTATCGTGGATATTAGGATACTAATATGCTGATAAATATAAACAGTAGCCAAACCAAACAACACTATGAATCACAAAGTAATGCTTGACATACCACTTCGTCATCATCATAAAATGTTAAGTCTCAATTTGTCCAGTAGTTACTCTGGTTACAACATCCTTCAAACCGGAACACAACAATGCATTTACACTACTGTTGATCGGAGAAATATACATTGCTACGGTAGTCGGTACCTACCCAGGCGGCCTCTCACATATGAGAGACCTACCACCAATATCTTATTATATTATTTAGAAGAATATGTATCGATTTTTAAGATATAAAGCATATTGTATATACAGTTAATCACGCAAAGTTACGATCAAATATAGTTAATACAAATTTTGTAATGAATATTGACCAAACGGTTTGGATGGATTTATTTCATACTCCAGATATTAAAATCCCTTTGAATTCCACCCCTTATTGTTAATTTCTCACCTGTTTGCTCCTCATATGACTTAGTTTCCCCTCGTGCACGTTGGGATGTGCGCAGTACAAATAAGCAGTTATTGCAAACTTGAGAAAACTGTCGCCTATAGTCTCCAGTCTCTCTAGATTTATACCGTCGTTTGCGTTCGACATTGTTAATGCCTGAAATTAACAAAAAAATATTTTATACATGTAGGCTGTATAATGATTCCTTGGTAAAACAAAAAAAATGTTGAGACGGGATGACTAACCCCCATAATCTTTTTTTTTTATTTTATTATTTGTGTATTTTAAATCACAAAAGAGTCGTATAATACCGGGTATCTCAAGACTGCTACCGAAAACGAAGCCGGGTGGTAGTTTTAGTGACTACAAACCACAATGCAATTAAAATTTCGCCTAGAAACGCGACAATTTTTTTTTATGATTTTTTAAATATCTTCATTTTGGGTGGTAAATCCATAGTTTTTGCTAAAATAATAATTTAAACTCTTTTATACCTTAGAGTATTTATAAATAAAAGGGTATATACTATTATTTTAGGAAAAAATGTATTTACCACCCAAATATGGCCATAGGAAAAAAATAACAAAAAAAAAATTGTCGCTTTTTTTTGCAACTTTTTCTGTTGCATTGTGTCTGAAGCCTCTTAAGCTACCACCCGGCTTCGTTTTAGGTAGCAGTCTTGATATACCCTGTATATAAAACATACGTATTTCTATATAAAATTATTCAACAAACACAATGACATTTTTAATAGTGTTGCCATAATTGTTTTTCTTTAATGCCAATTTTACTCTTTGTAGCCAAATTATAAATTGCGATTTGCAATGAAATGAAGATTATCAATAATAAATTCTATTTATATTTGTATAAACTACTTTATAAATATAAAAAAATACATACCTGTAAAATAACACTAGGACTGGGCCCCGGGTGTCCCTCCAAAACCGGCTGGTAGTCAAAATCGAATTCCTTTCCTTTCCCACCCTCCAGATAATAAGGCAATAACTCACAACCTAACCTCTTACTTTTACTCTCCGCAAAACCGACGTTCGCAATTTTCTCATTAACATAATTTGGCGAATCAATATCCACATCGATCATGGAAAAACAACTCATATTATTAATTTCCGATTGACTTAAATTCTTTTTTAACTTCTCCAATATCAACCTTTTGTTTTTCTCGACACTTTCTATCGTAATTTGACCGTTTTCGAATATCAAACCTTCGGTCGTGTAAGGGAATAGTGAATTTATTTTGTTCTCGTCGTAACTTTTCGATGGAGTCGCTTTCGGCTGGACCGATTCGGGTAGGATTTCGACTATCGTCTGGTCGCTCTTTATGAGTCCCGATTTTTTAATTTCTTCCTCGTGCTGGGCTACTGACGTACGGAATTTTTGTATGTGCTGAAAAAAATGTTAATATTAATACAAATAAATTTAGTTGATTTTTTTAACGTAATTTTATGTATTTGTTCAATGCGGATTAGTGTCTGACTGAAGAGTTGGCTTCAAGTATTGGAACATATTTTCACATTCATTATATTAAAAAATATATATATTATACAGGGTTATTTTAATTTGAATGCAATAATGTTAACACGAGGATCAGAATAAAAAATATAAGGAAATATAACAAAAATGTTGTGTGGTTTTATGAAACCACGGTAAAAGTGAAACATTTTTCACACTATAGACATTTAACTAAAAAAAAATCGAATAATATTCCATTAAGGGTATAAAATCGCTTTATCAATCTTAATTTTATACTTGGAAAATTGGAATGATAATGGGAAATAATAAAAATAACAACATTACATTAAACACTGACAAAAATTGAACACAAATAATATAGCGTGGAGCACTGGCACAAATGAGTAATAGTCTATACACTACACGGTCAGCTGCTGCAAACTATAGGCGCCGCCACATTGAACAAATAATATAGCGTGGAGCACTGGCACAAATGAGTAATAGTCTATACACTACACGGTCAGCTGCTGCAAACTATAGGCGCCGCCACATTGAACAAATAATATAGCGTGGAGCACTGGCACAAATGAGTAATAGTCTATACACTACACGGTCAGCTGCTGCAAACTATAGGCGCCGCCACATTGAACAAATAATATAGCGTGGAGCACTGGCACAAATGAGTAATAGTCTATACACTACACGGTCAGCTGCTGCAAACTATAGGCGCCGCCACATTGAACAAATAATATAGCGTGGAGCACTGGCACAAATGAGTAATAGTCTATACACTACACGGTCAGCTGCTGCAAACTATAGGCGCCGCCACATTGAACAAATAATATAGCGTGGAGCACTGGCACAAATGAGTAATAGTCTATACACTACACGGTCAGCTGCTGCAAACTATAGGCGCCGCCACATTGAACAAATAATATAGCGTGGAGCACTGGCACAAATGAGTAATAGACTATACACTACACGGTCAGCTGCTGCAAACTATAGGCGCCGCCACATTGAACACAACTAATATAGCGTGGAGCACTGGCACAAATGAGTAATAGACTATACACTACACGGTCAGCTGCTGCAAACTATAGGCGCCGCCACATTGAACACAAATAATATAGCGTGGAGCACTGGCACAAATGAGTAATAGACTATACACTACACGGTCAGCTGCTGCAAACTATAGGCGCCGCCACATTGAACACAAATAATATAGCGTGGAGCACTGGCACAAATGAGTAATAGTCTATACACTACACGGTCAGCTGCTGCAAACTATAGGCGCCGCCACATTGAACACAAATAATATAGCGTGGAGCACTGGCACAAATGAGTAATAGTCTATACACTACACGGTCAGCTGCTGCAAACTATAGGCGCCGCCACATTGAACACAAATAATATAGCGTGGAGCACTGGCACAAATGAGTAATAGTCTATACACTACACGGTCAGCTGCTGCAAACTATAGGCGCCGCCACATTGAACAAATAATATAGCGTGGAGCACTGGCACAAATGAGTAATAGTCTATACACTACACGGTCAGCTGCTGCAAACTATAGGCGCCGCCACATTGAACACAAATAATATAGCGTGGAGCACTGGCACAAATGAGTAATAGTCTATACACTACACGGTCAGCTGCTGCAAACTATAGGCGCCGCCACATTGGCCTTAGCTCACTTAGCTGCACCGACAAGCGCCTTTCACTTTATACCTACTCGGCGGCCGACCGTCACGCGACATGCGCTACACAGACCAAAAAGTTTGAGACGATGTAATAAAAGTTTCACTTTAAAATAGATATAAATTACTTATTATGTGTAATACTTTCCACCAGATATTAATCAGTATTATACTCTTCAAATCAATGCAGACTTCAAAAATAAATTAATATAGTTGTTTTTTTTTTATTGCCGTGAATGGCGAGACGAACATGTCGTTCGCCTGATGGTAAGCGATACGACCGCTCATGACCAGTAGCAAAACCTTACAAAGCAATGCTTGGAATTCCACTGCGCTCGCCATCCTGAGACATAAGAGGTTTAGTCTCAATATGTTGGAAATAAATGGTTTAAATAACGCTGTAGAAGAAAAATCAATATATTTTATTAATACATCACTACCAACCTCTTGAGCCGCCGTGCCCGCACGCACGTACTCTGCGTGCGTATCCTTGTCTATAGCGTCGTCGATTGCATCCGGTTCCGGCGCGGGATTTATCTTCACGCGACGCTCCAGATCCACAGCTTCCGCCTCGTGGGCCGTCTTGTACTCTATGCGGACGCCCATTGCCGCTGTATGCAAAAAATTGGGAATCTTAAAAAAAATTAGGAACCTTAAAAAAAACAGGGAAAATTCCAAAAAAATCTGATTCTTCACAAAAGGTCTATTAAAACAGTTATTCAACGGTTTTGATGCATTAGAGTCACATATCCCGCCCAGTTTAATTTCAATAACGCCGCCTACCGCCCGAAATGCACAATGCGAGTTTTCGAGCGCAGTTTTGTGTTTCAAATATTTTTTTTTTTTTTTTATTCTGGCCCGGCAGAGTTGCCGCATTGCGCCTGATGGTGAGCGCAAATGCCGCCCAGGCAGAGTATGAATGGCATCGGACGGCAGTCCCATGCCAATAGTTACAATTATGCCGGCCTGCTAAGATGCCTCTCCACACTACGGCGGAAGGACCCAGGATTATAGAAAGGAACACGTGAGACTGCAAACAATTCCACAAACTGACGGTGCGGCACAAAAACGAATTCGAGAAATATAAAAATATCCAATATAAGAAACTCACCATTAGAATGTTTACTACTACAGAACCCGCTACTTGAGTCAGTCTCATCATCACTGCCGTTGGTTTCCATATCCGAGTCATCCGTGTCAAAATCACTGAAATAAACATACATATATAAACTCACGACTTTATACGGAAGGGTTTAGGCAGAGGTGGTACCAAGATACCCACGTTTCGTCTGATGTGTCCCATAATGGAATAGGAGAACGAGAGAATATATTAACACATAGGGTCTTGTTTATAAACAAGGATTAGCGAGGGGTTAACTTTAGTCCAAGGTTTCAGAACTGGCTATTTTATGAATGGCGAGACGAACATGTCTTTGTCTGATGGCAAGCAATACGACCGCTTATTTTTTTTTTTATCAGGCCATATACGTCACGATTGAGAGTGGTTAGGCCATATAGTCCACCACGCTGGCCTAATGCGGGTTGGTAGCAAAACCAAACAAAGCTAATTACAAAACACGATTTGTAAGAATTTCTATAGTATGTAAAGTCCGCGTTGCACTTAGGCCAGCGTGGTGGACTGTATGGCCTAACCACTCTCAATCGTACTGTCGATTGTAGAGGAGGCCCGTGCCCTGCAGTGGGACGTATATGGACTGCTACAGATGGTGATATGCATTGAATAGGCTCTCAGAAAGCCTATTTGTATTTATCATTTATTTTTAAACTTATAAACTATTTACAGACGAATTTAATGCCGTCAGCATTTTCTACCAGTCAACCAAAAGGGTGTTGCTTAGATACGATTTTTTTTAAATATATATTATAATGCAAACAATCATTTTTTTTCCTCTTTATAATATTAGTATAGATAAGAAATTAAGAAATAACAATTCACCTGGACATATAAGAATAGTCGCTATCCGCCATGGAATAACTCTTGGTCGGTTGGAAGTGACTTTTTGACTTCTCCACTGGACTGCACCAATTGGAACCACCTGGAAACAAAATTATAGAAACTATTGACAGAAAAATTAATAATAATATTTATTTTATTTATTTAGGACAGCCAGTGGTTGTTAAAATATAACTTAGACTATTAAAATATACATAAATAACTTAAGAGTGACACCCTTTGAAGGCGGTTACAACTTGCACCGTAATCCGAAAACTTGTGTTTTTGTAATATAGTTAAAGTAAATAATTTAAATCAATTGTTGAAGTATTAATTTAAACATAAACAGCGTTTATGTTTAAAAGAGGAGTGTTCATTGGAGCCATCGAAATGATGTCAGTGTTTGTGATATTCACTACTGACCTGAAGCAGAAGTGCAGAATGTAAGGTTAGGAGGAAGTGGTTCCATAAATTCATCGTATTCCAACGGCTGTGGTATCGAAGATGCCATGTCGTTGCTCCATGTTCCTATTTCGAAACCCTGCGTACAAAAATATATATTTTTACCAAACGGTTTTTGAAGCGCACCGCCCACCAAAGCCGTTTACCCGGCGTCACCAGCCCAGCCTAGCCCAGCGACCGTGTCATGTCGGGCCGGCGACATGTTGCCAACAAAGCATTTCGGCTTGCAATGAGCGAAGCTGCCGACTAGCCCGCCAGCAAAATGTTGTCGACATGTGCCGGCGGGTTGGCGACTTGTGCGTAGTGCGCTTTAGTTTTACGTGAACGTTGAAATAAGAAAAAAAGGAAGAAGAAGAAACTATGCGTCCCACTACAGGGCACGGGCCTTCGTTGAAATGAAATGAAATGAAATGAAAATATTATTGAATCCATAAAATGTCATACACTATTTAGATTCAGTCATTTTTTTTCCACTACCACCCAGTTCACAAGGCTGTTTTCGCCAGAGAAGAACGGGCAAGAAACTCTAGCGTTGCTCTTTTCAAAATAAGTTTACAATACAGTGATCATACAGGAGTTGAAATTCAGAGCAGTTCATGAATTATTCATAATAATTATTATATTGTACGGCTGAGTTAAGTGTGGGCGCCCAGACCGCGGAACCGGTATACACTATTCAGCAAAAGCAATGAAAGGCAATAAAAAATATATTAAAAAAAAGAAAAAAAAAAGAAAAATGAAAATGAAAAAAAAATACAATACATACACGTTACAATCAAGAATACGATTGAGAGAGGTTAGGCCGTATAGTCCACCACGCTGGCCTAGTGCGGGTTGGCGGACTTACATACCATACATATTCTTATAATCGCTATGGTATGCAGGTTTCCTCACATCAAATATAATTCATTCCAGTATAATAAATATTAGCCAGAAATTTCTGCCCGAAATGGCGACAGCCTCGCCAATTATCACATCGTGAGGGGAACATACAAGGCGAAATGTGAGTGTCCTGGCACCTCTGCCTCCCCCTTCTGGGAAAAAGGCGTTAGTTATGTAAGTATTAGTATTACTTACGCTCTCAGCTTCCTCTTTTTCCTGCAATATATCATTAATAGTCTTCTGTTCAACAACTTCTTGTATAACCTCCACTTGCCTCCTTTGTTCATCTTCTATTTCTTTCTGTATCTTCTCATTTTCTTCTCTTTCTCTGTAAAGGACAATATTGCATAGGATAAAAATAATGAAAATATGCAAAAAAAAGTTCATTGTTCATACATATACGGGTGGTAGGTCTCTCATGTGAGAGGCCGCCTGGGTAGTTACCACCGCAATGTCTATTTAACCGGTCAAACACCAGTGTAAATGCACTGTTGTGTGAAAGACACTGTAGCCAGAGTCACTACTAGACATATTGAGACTTAAAATCTTATGTCTCAGGATGGCGAGCGCAGTGGAATACCAAGCATTGCATTATAATTCATGTTGTTTGGTTTTGCTACTGTTTATGAGCGGTATCGCTTACCATCAGGCGAACGGCAAGCTCGTCTCGCCAGTAATTGCGATAAATAAAACCAAAATTGAGGAACCAATAATTGTTGTATTCATCATCATCATCATCATATCAGCCACAGGAAGTCCACTGCTGAACATAGGCCTCCCCCAATGATCTCCACAATGACCTGTTGTCGTCGGCCTGCATCCAGCGACTTCCTGCGACCTTAGTCAGATCGTCCGTCCACCTTGTAGGCGGGCGTCCGACACTTCGCTTGCCTATACGTGGCCTCCACTCGAGAACCTTTCGGCCCCAACGGCCATCGGTTCTACGAGCTATGTGCCCGGCCCACTGCCACTTCAACTTGCCATCCTATGGGCTATGTCGGTAACCTTGGTTCTCCTACGGATCTCCTCATTTCTGATTCGATCTCGTAGGGAAACACCGAGCATAGCCCGCTCCATGGCTCGTTGAGTGACTTTGAGCCTTTTAATTGTTGTATTGGATAAAAATAAATAAAATCGAAATAAAGTATGAAATATATTGTTCACAGTTCATACACTTTTCTACTAATAAATCGACTGATAATTATAATGAATACTAGCGGCCCGACCCAGCTTCGCCTGGAGGCAGATATTTTTTATTCCACTTCACACCAAATACGTGCTATTGTTTTATATAAGCTCTTGTATACCTAAACTTGACGTATCCTACGGTCCTGTTAATCCCGTCCCATCGCGCTTGTTCAGTCACTTCCCGATCCATCCCGTCCTTTGTCTTCATTTCCATCCCGTCTTATACCGTATAATTTACATTTCGTCCTATCAAATCTGTCAGCTATCCCAGTCCTCTCCCGTATCTCGTATTCTATTATATCCCATCTCTCCATATCCGAAAAGTATGCCTTGTACATTTTTGTCATTAAACACTTTAGCGATTTTGATTATCCATGAAATATTCCATCCTTTATTTCACCCCCACAATGCTGTTTTCCCAATAATATTGCACGCCATTACGTTTTGTTAGTAATAAAGAGTTGAAATATAAGTTTTCATAGAAATAACTTCAGTGGTTTCGATTTTCCTTCGTCATAACATTTCAACCCTTTTTGACCCCCCTTTAGGTAAAATAAGCCTACCTCACTCAGAGACGATATACATTTCTCTCAGTGAATTGTAGCGAAGGAAAGGCCAGTGTAAGAATTCCTGATAAAAGTGACATTCGATCCATGTTCGATCTTGAATAGAAGTATTAATAACTGAACATTATTGAATTTTTAATAATATTCAATATTGCACTAATTGTTTTTCGTTAATGCCAATTGTCACCGCATCGTACTCTTTTTTGCAAGTTATAACTGTCCAATATTTATGTAGCTTAATATATACTCCTTTGTTTACATAAAATAAATTTTGAACGCATGCATAAATATTTGACAACCAATTTAAATGTCAACCACTTTTCATTACTGTCATTAATTTACATCTTTAAAATGTAAAATACGCCATTAATCGAATACTGTGGATATATGTTGTCGATTCGAAACCTTTATTTAAATACGTTATTTAATTTGAGGGAAGAGTTTACCGTATCGACGGTATGAAAATTAAATGTTTGACAGTTACAAACCCATGAACATTTTGTATGGCAAAATGTTTTTCTTTTATTTTATACTTTCGTCAATTTAATCGAGATAAAAACTATCTCACCCTGTAAGTTGGAACAAATAACACATATCTACAAAATTTCATTATAATCAGTTGAGTGGTTTAGGAGCCCATTGAGGACAAACAACGTGACACGTGAATTATATATATTAAGATGTAAAATAACTTACTTCTGTTCTTCTTGCTTTTTCTTTTCGTTCTTTTCTGAGTCTGCGCTTAACACCTGAAATAAAATATTAATTTCATATAAAAGCTATACCGGGTATCTCAAGAATGCTACCGAAAACGAAGCCGGGTGGTAGTTTTAGTGGCTACAAACACAATGCATTAAAAATTTCGCATAGAAACGCGACAATTATTTTTTATGATTTTTTAAATATCGTCATTTTGGGTGGTAAATCCATAGTTTTTGCTAAAATAATAATTTAAACTCTTTTATACCTTAGAGTATTTATAAATAAAAGGGTATACACTATTATTTTAGGAAAAAAACGTATTTACCACCGAAATATAGCCACAGAAAAAAATAACAAAAAAAAAATTGTCGCTTTTTATTGCCACTTTTTCTGTTGCATTGTGTTCTGAAGTCGATTAAACTACCACCCGGCTTCGTTTTCGGTAGCAGTCTTGATATGCCCTGTATATAAAAAGATATATCTGATTCAATAAATAAATGAAACGATGTAATTTCTACAACTATAAAGTTAAATTATGAAATCTGATCATTTTTTCAATCAATTTCTTATTGAAATATCTCTTGTGGTTGACATTGACCTTCGGCTTCCGCCAAATTTTCGGCACATTTTGACCGAAGAATATTTGGCTTCGACTAGACCTTCGGTTTCGGCCAAAAAAATTACTCATTTTGGAACAAGACTAATAATCGCTTTTGATAAGACCTTCGGTTTTGGCTGTTTTGTACTGAAGATTATTTGGATTCGGTTTCAGCCAAACATTCAGCTAATTTTAGCCAAAACTTAATCGCCTTATCTAGACCTTCGGCTTCGGCCAACCTTCGGCCTATTTAGCCGAAGCCGAAAGTCCCTGAGAACCCGATTACCAAGAACCTCATTCTCACCTCAGCCAAACTCCATCCGAAGTCCAGCGGTGGCCACTGGAACCCTGGCATGGTGTCCTCATCTATTTTGGGCACTCCCAGACCCACGTCTATGGCGACCGCGCGTCGTATCTCGTCAGCTATGAGGAGGGCGTTTATCCTGAGGAAAGATATTTGGTGCATTTAATATTAATTTATGTATAACTAGTGTGCCAGCACCATTGAGATAATATACTAGAGGGGACACCGCAAACAAAATGAACGGTACCGTACCGCTCCTTCTATTTCTGTCTCTGTCACGCCTACGCACTAACATTATCTTCGCTCTCGCTTCACTGTGTACGTGTGCACGCACAATACGCAGAGATTTTGTTCCCGATGTCCGCTCTAGTATAATACCTCAATTGCCAGCACATCACTTCATGCACGCACGTTAACAGATAATGTGTGATCTGATGCTAATTAGGTACGTATCACCTTAATATATAAGCATCATTTGTTCAGTCAAATAAACAGTCTCATACAGGGTCACATTGAAACTCATTACATGTTTTGTGTGTTACGCATATATCTAGTCAGAGAATTGCACATATAGCATTTACGCAGTTTGTATGTATCCTATTTAAAATTAATACAAAGAAACGACGCAGCACAACGTGACCGCGCATCGCAATTTCACCATATACCGACTTTTACATCTTGCAATAAACGTAAGGTTAGTTACAAATTAATTTTGTCAAAATATCTTATTACATTGATTTTTAAATCTAATATAATCTAATAATATTTTTTGCATCGTCGAGCTGTAGTATTCGTAATTTTGTGTGTATGTGTGCGTGCGTGCGTTTATAACATTAAAAATTATATGTCAATTAGAAAAAACAGAAATAGCATGCTATATCTTCTCAAATAGCATTTATGCTAATTAGCAATAGTAGTATTCGCAAATAGCAATTATTATCACTCACCTATACAGCACACAAGGCAGTGCCACAGTGCTGAACCACAGCGGCGCCGCGAACGGGTGCACGCGACACAGTTCGGGAACCAGGATCTGCTTCTGGTCGAGGCGGTCTCTCTTGGCGCGGCGCGTGCGCTCCGACGAGACCGGCAGCGCCACGCCCTTGCGGTTCACGTATCTGGGGGGGAGGTAGAGGGGAAGAAGAAAAATATTATTTATATACCGGGTATCTCAAGACTGCTACCGAAAACGAAGCCGGGTGGTAGTTTTAGTGACTACAAATACAATGCAATTAAAAATTTCGCATAGAAACGCGACAATTATTTTTTATGATTTTTTAAATATCGTCATTTTTGGGTGGTAAATCCATAGTTTTTGCTAAAATAATAATTTAAACTCTTTTATACCTTAGAGTATTTATAAATAAAAGGGTATACACTATTATTTTAGGAAAAAATGTATTTACCACCCAAATATGGCCATAGGAAAAAAATAACAAAAAAAAAATTGTCGCTTTTTTTTGCAACTTTTTCTGTTGCATTGTGTCTGAAGTCTCTTAGACTACCACCCGGCTTCGTTTTCGGTAGCAGTCTTGATATACCCTGTATATACACGGTATATCAAGACTGCTACCGAAAAGTTCACGTATCTGGGGGGGAAATGTAAGAGGGGAAGAAAAAAACATATTTTTGTGTCGATGGAATCACCTGGGGGATAATATAATTAAGATTTAAGAGTGGAGAAGAAATATATTTTTGAATATGTGGAGGCGTTTAATAAAAAAAAAAGCTATAGTAAGATTAGATTAATATGTAAGTTCAGTTATTTGTATTTGTTATTTGTCAGTAAACTTGTCTTAAATGAAAAAGATCGAATGAAAAAAATGTTTATGTTGTTTTTTTATGCATATACGTGAATGTTGCACATTGAAATAAAAAAATTTTTTGCAGATAATGACGAGACGAACATGTCGTTCGCCTGATGGTAAGCGACACGATCGCTCATGAACAGCCAAACAAACCAAGATGAATTACAAAACAATGCTTGCCATTCCACTGCGCTTATCCTGAGACATAAGATGTTAAGTCATTAATGTCCAGTAGTTACTCTGGCTACAATGTCCTTCAATCCGAAACACAACAGTGCATTTAAACTGCTGTTTGAGGGGAGAAATAGACATTGCGGTGGTACCTACCCAGGCGGCCTCTCACATATGAGAGACCTACCGCCAGTGTAGTCTTCAATTATAAACAACTTCAAGTAACAATAAACCTTGTTCCTTTAAGTTAAGATTTATTATAGTTTGGATCATACTTAAATCAAATAAGAGCATGCTTATTTGTGCTCTTTTTTTTTCTTGCCATTTTTTAAGCCATTACTTAAAATCTAGTATATATATTTGATGGAAGCTTTACATCTAATGTCTTAGGATGAACGATGCCAAGCATTGCTTTGTAATTCATGTTGTTATGTTTTGCTATTATCCATGAGCGGTATCGCATATATCAGGCGAACGCTCTCTTACCTGGGAGTCAGTAGGTTCAATCTCGCGCTGGTGTGGTCCACATCTAGTAAAGGTTGGTTGGGCTGAGTCAATGTGACGCCGTATTTGCTCTGATAATAATTCCGGAAGCTCGTGTGGAGAGCGGACGGAAACGCAGAGTCCGGGGTTAGGTTCCAGCATATCTCTGCTACTAGGAAAAACTGGAAGAAAAAAAGTTTTTTTATTTTTATTTCACCATTAATTTTAAGATGTATAGTTTAGTTTTAAATAAAACTATATCAACTGATTTTATCGATTGCCAACATGGTCGCGGGTTCGAATCCCAGGGCACACCTCTGACTTTTCGGAGTCATGTGTGTATTGATAGTCAATCACCACGCACTAAAACGGTGAAGGAAAACATCGTGAGGAAACCTGCATACCATAGCGATTTATAAAATATCTATGGTATGTAAGTCCGCCAACCCACACGAGGCCAGCGTGGTGGACTATATGGCCTAACCACTCTCAATCGTACTCTCGATTTTAGAGGAGGCCCGTGCCCTGCAGTGGGACGTATATGGGCTGATACATACATAACTGATTTTATCACGGATTTGGCTATTACACTTGCAATATTAATAGTATACAACAAAATTTAATTACTAAAGTTGTCAACGCTAATTCTGTCTATTAACTAATATATTCATAGATACTTATGAAACCTATTTTAACTATCTTATGTTTTGTCCTCGTCGCTAAAACTGAATTCAAATCGTTCGAAACGGACAAAACATAACTAAAACAGGTTTAATAACCGTTTATGAATACGACCAATAATAGTCTCTCACCTGCGGTTGGTCTTGATTCCTGTACCAAGGAGTGACCACAGCTTCTCTGTACTTGTCTGCGTCGAAAACGAAAGTTTCATCCGGTTTAAGAAGCGGGTTCTCCATTTTTTTCACTGGACCTTCTTCTTTCGTCTGTACACAAAGAAATATATTTCGCAGCATGGTCATGAGTACGTATTATTATAATATTGTCATGAGTACGGATGTGAAGATCGACGACTTCACTTCGATGTGGTACGGGTGAACTTCAGTGCGCTTCGACAGAATCAGGATGTCATCGCTGGAGGGATCATTCAGGTTGGTGGTAACCGAAGAGTGAAGACGTCTTGGGACTGTCCTACTATCTTAGTGCTTAATTTTTGTGTTATTAAACTGAGAGGTTTTTAAAAATAAAGTGAGTGATTATAATATTTTCCGTGTGTTGTGTTTTACATACTAGTTTAACCCTCCTCCGACATATATATAAACATCAGAAAGAAAGAAAGAAAGAAAGAAAAACTATTTATTGATACACAGACGCAACGTACATAAAGCACATAGTATTATAAAACTTAATAATAAAAAATGGCTGATCGCGTCTGTGACCGGTAGGTGGCCACTCAGCTTTATGTTGTGAAGTGGTGCAAACCACAACATCACGCCTCTTTTTTAAGGGGTAGGCAGAAATGCTATTAGAGCACCTACAGTCAATCCCACGATGTGATATTTTCTCCGTACTTAGTCTGTGGTTGCGACGTACGATAGAGGAATCCAACATTTTGTGGAGTATCTAGGCACATTAGTGAAGTTTTACTTATGGCGTCCGAACATTCGAAGTTCCTATCGTTTTTATAGAGTAACCCCTAGGACTAATAATAGAAAAAAATAAAAAAAATAAACCTACTTCAAAATTGTAATAAAAAGAGAAATAAAATTAATATAAATATTTGTTGTGATGATAATATTGTTCGTTAATTTTAATTTGATCTCAATTCTTAATACTAGGTGTTGACTCATCTTGCCATGTATAATTGTATTGTAATTATTTTGCCCAATTTAATTTTAATTTTATCTCAAGTTTTTTCATACTAAGTGTTAACCCACTTTGCCTTGTATAACTTCTTTATTATTAATATTCTTAATGTTTTCGGATATTTGTAACATTGGTTTACCTATTTTATTTTATTTTTGTTGCATTTTGTAAACGCATATTGTTTTATCACAAACAGTGCAAGTTGTGACCGCCTTCAAAGGGTGTTACTCTTAATTTATTTAAGACATTTATGACAGCCTCCGTGGCGCAGTTGGTTAGACGCCGCCTGTGAAACGAGAGGCCGCGGGTTCGATCCCCGCACCGAGAGCAATGTTTGTGCGGCCCACAAATATTTCTTTCGGGTCTGGGTGTTTGTGAGACCGAAAAGTCTCTCGTAGTTCCTGATACCCACGACACAAGACACGATCTTAGTGTGGGGTCAGGACTATGTATGTGACTGTTGGGTGTTATTTATTTATTTATTTATTTATTTATTGTGTATTTTATTAGTCTAAGTTCTATTGTAACAACCACTGGCTGTCCTAAAAATAAATAAATAAATATTTTATATCTAAGATACCTAAATAGGCCAAAAACAGACAAACATACAAACATACATACATTTTTTATTTAAAATTCGTGTTCAGACGCTGGTATAGACTAACATATCCAAAAACTGTGCAATTCTGACAAAATGACATACATACACATCGAATACATAATCTCCTTTTTTTTAATTTGGTTAAAACACATACCTTAGTTTTAGGCTCAGTGGTGACGTCATCTTCCTCATCTTGCTGCCACAGCATCGGCTTTTCGATCTCGGAATTTTTCTTCTCTTCTGTATGTTGATATATCACTTCTAGGAACGCCCAGTCTATGTCTATTTTAGTTGAGCCGTCTTCTCTCGTCGCTGTAACGTATTTTATATTTTTTTAATATCATCCTATATGTTGTACTAGCGGCCCGGCCCAGCTTCGCCCGGGTACAAATAGATTTCTGTACAATAATATGTACGTATTATACATACAGGGTATATCAAGACTGCTACCGAAAACGAAGCCGGGTGGTAGTTTAAGCGACTTCGAACACAATGCAACAGAAAAAGTTGCAAAAAAAAAGCGACAATTTTTTTTTGTAATTTTTTTCCTATTGCCATATTTTGGTGGTAAATACATTTTTTCCTAAAATAATATTGTATACCCTTTAATTTATAAATACTCTAAGATATAAGAGAGTTTAAATTATTATTTTAGCAAAATCTATGGATTTACCACCCAAAAATGACGATATTTAAAAAATCATAAAAAATAATTGTCGCGTTTCTAAGCGAAATTTTTAATTGCATTGTGTTTGTAGCCACTAAAACTACCACCCGGCTTCGTTTTCGGTAGCAGTCTTGAGATACCCGGTATAAACCTTCCTCTTGAATCACTCTATGTATTAAAAAAAACCGCATCAAAATCCGTTGCGTAGTTTTAGAGATTTAAGCATACAAAGGGACATAGGGACAGAAAAAGCGACTTTGTTTTATACTATGTAGTGATATACAGGGTGATATTGACACATGGGAATTAATTTGACCCACATGTTTCTCATTACCCCAGGTGACATTGCACATGATTTGAATAAAATATGAGATTTTTTTGTCAAAAATCGTGATTCTAATCAGGATCGTCCTGAAACTAATCAGGATTCTCAGGCATTCCATATAAATAAAAGTATTTTTACCGCTTATAAAAATAATACTTACATTTAATAGTAGGAACTATGTAGTAATTGTTGTGCGTGGACCCTTCGCTTTGCAGTTTCATACCACGTCTCCTGACGCGCAGCACTTCAGAGAATACAAAACGCATGAACCTGTAACAATAAACAATCTAAATTCAGACTCAGAATTCTTTTTGGCCGCCATTTTGAACCTCTTTTGTTAATGATCCGATTTTCTCCAAATCGATATCTGAAGCACCCTTTGTTCGAATAAGTTAAATTCGGAGTTAGAAATGAAATTTTTGGCCGCCATTTTGAACCATTTTTTGTTATTGATCCGATTGTTTTCAAAATCGATACCCGAGTTATCTTTTGTTTGCATAATTTAAATTCAAGAGTCAGAATTGAAATTTGTAACAGTCATTTTGATCTTTTTTGTTATTGATCTGCCTGTTCTCCAAATCGGGTGCTTCGTGTATCGATTTGGAGAATAAACTGTTAACGTTTATAGTTTTATTCTACAAAGCACGCTACCCACAGTCAGAGTAAGAATGGAAGCATGACAGTTTGCAATATAAACCGCCTCCGGACCGTAAACAAGGCATTCCATATCCAGCAGTCAGCAGAGAAGTATTGGCATACGCGTGTTTACTATAAAAATAACAAGTTATCGAAGATATTCGAACAAATCGTCAATCCATTAATTATAAAGTGTCGTGATGGAAATAATTAATAATAAATCAAACATAGACTGGTGACATTAGCGGTCTGGTTCAAAATAATAAAAACACGGTTTTATTTCCGACATGTAATATCTCACCGTCGGACCAGTCTCCCTCGCCTGGGCGACATCCTGACGTCAGCGTCGGGCTCGTGCGCCACGCTCACGCGGACCTCGCCGGACCGAGTGTACACCGGAACGCGGGGATCTGCAGGCTGGAAGGGAAACGACGATATTAATCACGTATTGTTATAACTGACGGCGTTTGACTGACATATAGACTGTAATATGGGTGGGTAATATTATTATTTTTATATAAATAAATATCACCCAAAGATCATATGAGTGACGGTCAATGGCGGTATTACCCCTCAAGGCAATGTCTCAAAGAAAACCACAGGACGTACACGATAACTTAAAAGATTTCATAAATATTGCAGTACTTTTCATATCTCAAAAACTTCTTAAACTTATTGTAAAGAGAAAGAGAGACAATGTGGGAGTATCTCACAGATACAGAGAGAGAGAGAGAGACCTGGTGGGTGCGGCTCTAGCCATGAGTATTCCTAGCGCCTGTGTCGCGTGTTGCGGCGCGTGTAGTCTCCTCCCGCGAGTGTTGTACCGCTCCGGTAGAGCGCACCATAGAGACGACACTATCGCGTATAGCATGTTGCGCTTTACTCCTGTAGAGCTGTAGAGAGAGAGAGAGAGACCTGGTGGGTGCGGCTCTAGCCATGAGTATTCCTAGCGCCTGTGTCGCGTGTTGCGGCGCGTGTAGTCTCCTCCCGCGAGTGTTGTACCGCTCCGGTAGAGCGCACCATAGAGACGACACTATCGCGTATAGCATGTTGCGCTTTACTCCTGTAGAGCTGTAGAGAGAGAGAGAGAGACCTGGTGGGTGCGGCTCTAGCCATGAGTATTCCTAGCGCCTGTGTCGCGTGTTGCGGCGCGTGTAGTCTCCTCCCGCGAGTGTTGTACCGCTCCGGTAGAGCGCACCATAGAGACGACACTATCGCGTATAGCATGTTGCGCTTTACTCCTGTAGAGCTGTAGAGAGAGAGAGAGAGACCTGGTGGGTGCGGCTCTAGCCATGAGTATTCCTAGCGCCTGTGTCGCGTGTTGCGGCGCGTGTAGTCTCCTCCCGCGAGTGTTGTACCGCTCCGGTAGAGCGCACCATAGAGACGACACTATCGCGTATAGCATGTTGCGCTTTACTCCTGTAGAGCTGTAGAGAGAGAGAGAGAGACCTGGTGGGTGCGGCTCTAGCCATGAGTATTCCTAGCGCCTGTGTCGCGTGTTGCGGCGCGTGTAGTCTCCTCCCGCGAGTGTTGTACCGCTCCGGTAGAGCGCACCATAGAGACGACACTATCGCGTATAGCATGTTGCGCTTTACTCCTGTAGAGCTGTAGAGAGAGAGAGAGAGACCTGGTGGGTGCGGCTCTAGCCATGAGTATTCCTAGCGCCTGTGTCGCGTGTTGCGGCGCGTGTAGTCTCCTCCCGCGAGTGTTGTACCGCTCCGGTAGAGCGCACCATAGAGACGACACTATCGCGTATAGCATGTTGCGCTTTACTCCTGTAGAGCTGTAGAGAGAGAGAGAGAGACCTGGTGGGTGCGGCTCTAGCCATGAGTATTCCTAGCGCCTGTGTCGCGTGTTGCGGCGCGTGTAGTCTCCTCCCGCGAGTGTTGTACCGCTCCGGTAGAGCGCACCATAGAGACGACACTATCGCGTATAGCATGTTGCGCTTTACTCCTGTAGAGCTGTAGAGAGAGAGAGAGAGACCTGGTGGGTGCGGCTCTAGCCATGAGTATTCCTAGCGCCTGTGTCGCGTGTTGCGGCGCGTGTAGTCTCCTCCCGCGAGTGTTGTACCGCTCCGGTAGAGCGCACCATAGAGACGACACTATCGCGTATAGCATGTTGCGCTTTACTCCTGTAGGTAGAAAAAATATATATTTAGATACATATTTCAATACATTATTGTATTACATACTTCTTACTTGAAAAAAAAAAAAAAACAAAACAAAAACAACAGAAAAAAGACATTTTAACCATTAGAAATTAAACTTGAAATTTTATCGCGATTTTGTTAAGGCAATTACATGACTAACTCATAAAAAGCTTTCGACGTTTCTCCATTACTAATAATATTTAATATAAATTGAAACAATAGCTTTAAATGTTAGTTCTTTTTATAGATTTATCTTTCAATATTAATTTGTATTGAAGTGTAGTGTTAAATTATAGTTAATTTAAAGTCATTTGTAAATATGTGTCTCGTCACAAAAAAAAATTTTTTACAAATCAACAACTTGTCTAGTTTTGTTTCACTAAACAACATATCACATTAGTATGTAGTAAATACCTTTTTTAACCTCCTTTTCCGTGTTGGTAGTCTTCTCTGTGGTTTGAACGCCCTCTGGCGGATCTATTTCCGAATCACTCGTGTCCACTACTGGTTGACAGTCTGTGAACGCCCATGCAGTCTGAAGGTAGAAATATTAATGTTATTGTAATGATATTCAATTCAGTATTTATTCCAATGCAGGGTACGGGACTACTGTATAATTGAGAGATCAAAATAGAATGATACGGCCATACTTTCAAATTCTTTTAAACATGTTTTATTTAAAATATCTGTATACAGGTTCCCTCAAGATGTTTTCCTTTGATATTTAAATGGCTTTAAAGAACATATTTCAAATACATAATATACCGCAATGTCTATTTCTCAGACAGCAGACAGACAGCAGTGTAAATACACTGTTGTGTTTCGGTGTGAAGGACATTGTAGCTAAAGTAACTACTGGACATATTGAGACTTGACATATTATACTCAGAATGGCGAGCGCAATGAAATATTAAGCATTGTTTTGTAATTAATGTTGTTAGGTTTTGCTACTGTTTATGAGTGGTCGTATCGCTTACCATCAGGCGAACGGCATGCACGTCTTGTCATTCCGAGCAATCTATACTAATATTATAAAGCTGAACAGTTTGTGTTTGTTTGAACGCGCTAATCTCAGGAACCACTGATCCGATTTGAAAAATTATTTCAGTGTTGGATAGTACATTTATCGAAGAACGCTATAGGCTATATCATCACGCTATTCCATATGGAAGGGAAGCAGCAATAAAAAATCAAGCAAACATGTTTTTTTTTTCGTTTTTCATCTTTGTGGTCCGATTGGTCGATATTCTAATTTAATTGAACATTTTTGCCAATATTTTGAAAAGTGTATGTGTAAAAAAATAAAAACAACTCACCCGTTTATAATAATACTGTCTCCGTTTAGTTGTGCCTGGTCTTGCGCTGTCATCTGCTTCTTCATCTTTAGCATTGGCTGTTTCCATTTCAGCTGCTTTGAAATTCTCCTTACCTGACGAAAACATTACTGTATCAGCCCATAGGATAAGAATAAATAAATAAGGAAAAATTGATGAAAGATTGCATAATTTATGTGTATTTTTTTCTATTGGTGTGAATGGCGAGACGAGCATTCCCTTCGCTTGATAGTAAGCGATACGACCGCTCATGAACAATAACAAAACCGTATCGCTTACCAATAGGCGAACGGCAAAACAAATCGCCAATCAGGCAATAAAAAAATATTTTTATTTTAAATATACCTTATTTAAACTTTCATTAAGTTGACATTACATTGACAAATATAGCAGTCAAAACGGCATGCTCGTCTCGCCATTTGAAATAACAAATGCTTACCTATAGGCATTAGGTTATCATCCAATTCTCCCGATTTGTGGAGGATCCTACAGGCTTGTAGGGCGACCATCCTTCTAGCCAGGACGCGGGATGGCATGGGATGACCCTGGGACAAACATATCGCTTTTCAAATCTATACTAATACATAAAGCTAGACAAAATGCAAATAAATTTTCTTTACCAAAATATGTTTTGATATTTTTTCCTATACGTAGTATTAGGGTGGTAAATACATAGTTTTCCCATAATAACAGCCTAGTATGTACAACCACTTATTTTTAAAAATTCTACCATTTTTTTTTCTAAATTCTTCTATTATTTAATTTATTTTTATGGAAGAGCTTAAATTATTATTTTGGCATAAACTATGAATTTACCAAAATTATACTATACTAGCGGCCCGGCCCAGCTTCGCCCGTGTACAAATAGATTTCTGTACAATAATATGTACGTATTATACACATAAACCTTCCTCTTGAATCACTCTATCTATTAAAAAAAACGCATCAAAATCCGTTGCGTAGTTTTAAAGATTTAAGCATACAGAGGGACATAGGGACAGAGAAAGCGACTTTGATTTATACTATGTAGTGATATACCGGATATATCAAGACTGCTACCGAAAACGAAGCCGGGTGGTAGTTTTAGTAACTACAAACACAATTTAACTAAAAATTTCGCAAAGAAATGCGACAATTTTTTTTATTAGTTTTTAAATATCGCCGAGTTTGGGTGGTAGAACCATAGTTTTTGCTAAAATAATAATTTAAAGCCTTGCGAACCATAGCTTTTCGTTCTCACAAACACCCAGACCCGGAAGAAATATTTGTGGGCACAAACATTTCTCTCGGTGCGGGGATCGAACCCGCGGCCTCTCGTTTCACAGGCGGCGTCTAACCGACTGCGCCACGGAGGCAGTCAATGTGAAAAATGTGTTATTAAATGTATCCAGAAACTAAATTTAAACATACCACAATATTATACTTGACGGGACAGTTAAGCGGCAGTCTCAGGGTACAAATATACGCGGTTCGGTTGACACCATTGGCGTCCGGGATTCGAACCTCCTCCATCCACCACTGAGGCGCTAGACGGGTGAACGTGTCCGATGGTAACTTGCCACAGTACCTGAAAATAATGTACTCTTATTTATTTAAATCTTTATACAATAAATAATACAAATGGCGGTCTTATCGCTCTAAGCACTGTCTTAGATACAACCATGGAATGTATTTAAAAGAAGAGATAGGGCAGTGTAAAAAATAAAGAAGCATACACAAACACGGACTAGACGCGACTGCCAACATGTTCACGGTGGTCGCAGGTTCGAATCCCAGGGCACACCCCTGACTTTTCGGAGTCATGTGTGTATTGATAGTCAATCACCACGCACTAAAACGGTGAAGGAAAACATCGTGAAGAAACCTGCATACCATAGCGATTTATCAAATTTCTATGGTATGTAAGTCCGCCAATCCGCATTAGGCCAGCGTAGTGAACTATATGGCCTAACCACTCTCAATCGTACTTTCGATTGTAGAGGAGGCCCGTGCCCTGCAGTGGAACGTATATGGGCTGATACAGAATACACAAACATACTATTCATACATACCAAATAAACATAAATAATTATAAATTAATAAACATATATATTACAATATACTACAAATTGCCAAACGATTTAGTTAAAGGAAACAATAGAAAAGTCTGCTTGAATAGAAGTATAGTGCTCTTTCATTTTTTGAGGCGGCAATTCGAATCTTTTCGTTGCGGACTTCATCTCTGAGAGATATGCCTAATTGCCTAATATACGTAATAATTCGTTCACAAACTCACGCCTTTTCCCAGAAGGGGCAGGCTGAGGTGCCACCACGAAACCCACGTTTCAGTCTAGTTCTATCTCCATAACGATCACAAATTTCAGACTCCGAACAGATAATTAATACAAAAATCATATTCCACTTTTCCCGAACCGGGATTCGAACCCGAGGCATCCGATTTGCAATCATATTGTAGCAGGACAACGCCACCGAGGCAGTCAAAGTCCCGATAACTATATCCGTATTCGACGTCGGCGGCATCAATTGTTTGTAAGTAGTACACCGCGTACGTGCCGCGCGAGACACGCACCCACACTACGGGCAATTGATTGGCTCAACAAATTTACACATGAGTTTCAGCAGGTCGACATATTTTATGATAATTTAGGAAAAAGACATAAAACTATTTTTAAGTCATAATTTGTAAGTAATAGTTAGCGCTTTGGCTACACTGTAAGCTGACTATTCTTGTATAACATAATAAATAATAAATAAATAATAATAAACGACAATTATTATTATAGAAAATAAATAATCACACAATTACCTGTTTATCAAAGCAATAGCAGTATTCAAATCGACACTAGCCATGCTCTCCGCTTCGCCCTTCACTTCGTATCTGACATTGTCAGATTTCAAATCTCTGACTGTGTCAGACATTCTATCTCTGACGGTGTCAGTAACGTCACTAACACACAAACACTCCGCACTGGCACAAGGTTTCACACCACTACACTTGTTACACACTAGATTCTCGACACTTTTCACTGTACCATTGTTCGCATTGTCTTCATCGCATTTCTCAATGTCTCTGACGACATCAGATATCCTATCCGACGCGTCAGTAACTCTGTCCAACGCTTCAGTAACTTTACTCAAACCCTCAGTAACTTTACTTAATGTGTTACACACTTTATTTAATGTGTTTGTAACACTATCCGACGTGTCAGTAACTTTTGGCGTGTCAGTAACTGTATCCAACATATCAGTAACTGCACCCGTCGCGTTAGACACGGTACTATCAGTAACTACGTGGGGTTCGTGTGTAGTATTCGTGTCGTTTTGCTTCAGTAGCAATGGCGTGTAGGATTTGATAACATTGTTGAGGGTATCCGCATAATCCTCTTCTTCTTGTGGTGGCTCGTTTTGAATCCCACAACCGCATTTTCTAGTAACTATCTGCAAATAAAATGTTTTTTGGTTACTAAGATGTTAAGTCTCAATATTTCAGATATTATTAAGATTTTCTCGATGCTTATTGCCCCTGTTCTCATGAGCCTCATACATTAGCACTAAGTATATACCTGATCCAGTTCTCTATATATAGCGAGGTTGTTGAGCAGCATGTCTGTCTGTTTGTCTTCTTCACTGCTCAGAATCGCGGCGGCGGCTCGCGGGGCGCGGGCACGACCGCGACACAAACCGTATGAACGATACCTGCACATTATTACAAATAAATAACACCCAACAGTCACATACATAGTCCTGACCCCACACTAAGATCGAGTCTTGTGTCATATCAGGAGCTACGAGAGACTTTTCGGTCTCACAAACACGTAGACCCGAAAGAAATAGCGGTCGTTCACACAAATATTTGTTTCGGTGCGGGGATCGAACCCGCTTCTCGTTTCATAGCCGCCGGCTAACCAACTGCGCCACGGAGGCTATATTATTTATCATTTCAAATTAACATCACCACCTTATTGAGGCCTTAGCATGCTCTATATTTATGCTCTTGCTAACTGCCCCCATAGTATTTGTGAACAAAAAACTGACTATATATTATTATAATTTTTCACATATAAAAACACACAAAGTTGACTGACCTTTCACTGAGTCTTTAAATAAATTCATAAAAACAACCCCCAATCTTTCATAGATTACACGAGATCGTATAAAATATTGGTAATTATTACCGATTATATGAATCACAATCGCCAATCGCAAAATTTAGCTTATTTATATAACTTGTAAACTGTTATTATCGACTTCACTTGCTATTTGTGATTGTTATTACTATTTATTCCAACACAAGGTTTTACCGAACGAAGCACAACAAACAAACTGGTTCATGCACAACTTCATATTTTTCATAGCCTCTAATTTGGCCACATCCACTTGAAAAAATCAACCTGTATAATCGATTTTAAGAAATAAGAAAGAAAGCACCCTGTATAATAAACATTAAGAAATATGTCACTTACGAAGGCGGCACATCCCATCTCAGTACAAGGTTGCATCTCGGCAGATCTATACCTTCCTCCAACGCCGGCGTCGCGAGGAGAAGATTGCATTCATGCATGCGAAATCTGAAATTAAAATTATTGTTATTTGAAATTAAAGATGCTTTAATGAGTAATAATTATTCGACAGAATAAATGTGGGATTAGATTAGATTGCATTAAATTAAATTAAACTAAACTAATTTTAAGAGAATTTGTTCTTTTGTTCTCCTTTTGTGTTTAGTAATACATTTTAAACCTTATTAAAATTTTAATACGATAGAAATAAGTCCATTTCTGATCAAGATTCAAGATGTATCCTCCTGTAATTTAAGATGCACAGTGTTAATTTTTAACATTATGGAATTGATTGAACGTGTGTTATGTGGAGTCTTAGTTGGAGACCATTGAATAAATTAAATTAAAATTTATTTTTATTTATTAGTATCTCCAACAAAGAATACAAACAAGATTTGCTATACTGTTGCATTTAAAAAATTGTGTTTCATCAATTTTAGATAACAACGTGCAATAGTACTGAAAAATAGGAAATAACTACGAAATAACTTATTCATAAACTATCAATATAAAATTAAACGACAAAATTAAAGTTAAGATAGGAACCGATATATTTAAACATAAAATAACAATCTTAAATTAAAAACAAATATCAATATAAGACTATAAAATTTAACAATGTAGATAACATAATTTAAACCAAAAACGTTAAATTATATATTTATTTTTTGTGTGTTTTTTTTTTTATATTGCAGTGAATGGCGAGACGAGCAAGCCGTTCGCCTGATGGTAAGCGATACGACCGCTCATAAACAGTAGCAACATTCCACTGCGCTCGCCATCCTGAGACATAAGATGTTAAGTCTCAATATGTCCAGTAGTTACTCTGGCTACAATGTCCTTCAATCCGAAACACAACAGTGCATTTAAGCAGTGTTGTTTGACGGGAGAAATAGACATTGCGGTGGTACCTACCCAGATGGCCTCTCACATATGAGAGACCTACCACCAGTAAATGTGTGTTTTTATTGCATTTAATGCTTAATACCCCTCCCTCAGAATTTGTAAACAAAAAACCCAGATCACATGCTATACTTATTTTTCACATATAAAATTATACACACTCAATTGTCGTTCAGTTTCTTATTTAAATGGATTCTTTAAAAACTTGACATCATTATATGAAATAAAAATATTAGCAGATCGGCTTTGTGAATCACAATAGCAAATACCAAGATTTAGCTAATTTATCTAACTTGTGAAATCTTATTATCGAATTCACTTGCTATGTATTTATTTATTTATAAATTATTTATTGAACACCACATACAGTAATAAGATAAAAAAAATATAACAACACGTTTAAATAAAGGTGAAAATTTACGGTCTTATCTGTCAACGCGATTTCGTACAGACAACCATTTGCTATTTGTGTTTGCTATTGTTATTGCTATGTATTCCAATACTAGCGGCCCGGCCCAGCTTCGCCCGGGTGCATATAGATTACTCTACAATAATATACACGTATTATACACATAAACCTTCCTCTTGAATCACTCTATCTATTAAAAAAACCGCATCAAAATCCATTGCGTAGTTTTAAAGATTTAAGCATACAAAGGGACATACGGACAGAGAAAGCGACTTTGTTTTATACTATGCAGTGATTAGTACATACTTACTTTTTCAAAACATCCTCATGTTTTTTCCCCTGTCGCTGACATTCTTTAGGCTCCAAGGGATCAATACTATTTTCGACGGCACAATATTGAGCGCATAAATACGACAGTTTAGGATGAAATCGGGACATATCCTGAAAACAACATTTTTTTTTATTTTTTTTTATTCTGTCCCGGCATAGTGACCATTCTACACCTGATGGTAAGCCTAAATGCCGTCCAGGCAGAGTATCAATTGCCATCAGACGGCAGTCAAATGCCAATAGATACAATTATGCCGGCCTGCTAAGAGGCCTCTTCACCCTACGTTACACCACTAGTACATACTTTTTACTGGTGGTAGGTCTCTCATATGTGAGAGGCCATCTGGGTAGGTACCAACACTGCTTAAATGCACTGTTGTGTTTCGGATTGAAGGACATTGTAGCCAGAGCAACTACTGGACATATTGAGACTTAACATCTTATGTCTCAGGATGGCGAGCGCAGTGGAATGTTGCTACTGTTTATGAGCGGTCGTATCGCTTACCATCAGGCGAACGGCTTGCTCGTCTCGCCATTCACTGCAATAAAAAAAATACTACATAAAATACAACCCATATACGTCCCACTGCAGAGCACGGGCCTCCTCTACAATCGAGAGTACGATTGAGAGTGTTTAGGCCATATCCACCAAGCTGGCCTAATGCGGGTTGGTAAATAAAATCCAGCCCATATACGTCCCACTGCTGGCCACGTGTCTACCAACATACATAGATAGATACCCTTTCTCCCAGAAGAGGTAGGCAGAGGCGCCAGGTCACAGACGTATCGTCATGTGTTCTATTAGATGCGACCCTATAGCCATATCGGGCACAAATTCCTCACTTCAGGCTGATAATCAATAGAAAAATCTAAAAGAGGAAAATATATTTGTTTGCATTGGATAGGCTCTGAAACTACTAGACCTATTCTTACAACATTAGAATCCTACATTATCCCTGATGAACACAGGCGATAGAATATTTACAAAAAGTGTATCTGCACCCAGGCGGAGCCGGGCGGAAACGCTAGTTATATAATATAATGTGTGGTCGACTATCAAATAACATAGCTCCGAAATGTCAGAGGTGTGACATGGGATTCGAACCGACGACCATCATCTCGTCAATCGCGTCCTGTTACCAACAGGCCACCACATACTTAAATTGAAAGAGGTCACTTATTTAAAAAAAAACTTACCACTATTACCATAAACATAATTTTGGCCATGAGTGGTTCCTTCATAAACACAATCCCACACAACGCGTCGGGATTCAACAAGGTCATCTGTAATCTCGCAGCATTCGACCTTTGAACCCTACCGCGACCTCTGACCCTGTGACCTGTCTTTCTGAATCCCACTTTAGGTCCTTGCGCATCGTTCGCGGGATTGGTCGGGTGGGATTGAGTTGTTTCCGTGTGGGATTCGTGCACATTACTTTCTGTATCTTTATTTTCAGATTTACTTTCAGTTGTAATATTTTTTTCATTTTCATTAGTAATATCAGTAATATTAATTTTCCCTTGAGCGTTCTTGACTATACCATTTTGCTCAAAATCTACATAGTGTTCATGAATTTCTTTCAAATTAGCTTCATAAGTATTAACTTTATTCTCTAAAGTATCACCTAGAGTAGCAAAATCGCATTTTTCTAAATCACTTAGCATTTTTGCTGTGCTATTTCTTTCACCCCTTGGTTTTTCTATATTGGGATGAAATTTCTGTAAAATTTCCGCGAATCTCAGTACTTTTGGGGTTGAAAACAACCTTATTTTGTCCCAATCACTCTCACATTTGCTAAAAACATATTCTGCGTAACCTCTTAGTTTTATGAATACTGTAGTACAGAAACATAGGAGAAGAAAATGTCTTTCGTATGGTATTTTGATTTTTAATTTCTCTAATGTTATAAGTAGGGAGAACGCCGCTTTATCAGCACCGTAGGGACCTGAAAATCAATATGAAATGTCAAATAAGTTTAAAAATCAAAAATTGAGAAGAAATTGAAGTATTTACTAGTATGTCATTGTGTCGTTACTGATCAAGTTAAATAAATGAAATGAAATGTATTTATTGGTAACGTAGGCAATTAAGGAACTCTTATGACAATAATAATAAAAATAATTTATTTCTAAATGTAAGTGTTACAGCAGATGCTATAGTTTCAAAGTTAATACTCTACATTTTACTGATACTAAACTCATTTGCAAAAAAAACGGGCACCTAAGCAATGAACCATTTCAAATGTTACTATTGGTTTGTTTGAAAATTATAGGTAGTTTTACTTTCACAATTTTGTAAATTAATAAGCAAATAATCGTTTTCGTCAGTATTATCATAAAATTTTAATAAAATTTATGGGTTTTAATGCAAAAGTTCACTAGTGGTGTATGCTCGCTAGTAGTGCATATGCTCGTGAAGTAAAAGTTAACAAAGATTTTTGTTTGTTTTTTCTTTAATAAAGTAAAAGCAGATAAATGTTTAGTATCGAGTGTGACCCCCTCTAGCTGAAATCACAGCTTGAATTCGTCTGGGTATGCTAGCGAGGATATCCCGGATACTTGCTTGCGGAATACGTCCCCACTCCGCGGTAATCACATTCTTCAGCTCTCTGATGGTCTGCGGAGCCGGTTGTACTGATCTCACGCGTCGTTTCAGAACGTCCCAGACATGCTCTATAGGATTGAGCCTGGTTCTGGAAGAAAACCATGTACCCAACCACGGGATGATCGTTTTCTTGTGAGTCGCGCATTGAGAAATCGCAAGTCTTCGTATGTGGACCTTAAGAACAACCTCGAAGAAGTAAGAAATGTGCATATTAGTCTATGGACGGTCAGGAAGAGGCTTCTCGCGGCCAATATACGCAGTCATCGCCCGGCCCGCGGCCCTAAGTTACTCCGTGAGCACAGAGTTGCCAGGCTTAGGTTTGCTCGAAATTGTGAGTCATGGACTCAAGAAGACTGGAATAGGGTATTGTTCTGCGATGAAGCCAGGATAGTGCTACGAAGACGAGGAGAACGCTTTGCAGAGGCTTGTTTTGAAGAAATCACACCTTATGGTGGGGGCTCTGTTATGTTTTGGGCAGGAATAAATTCAATGGATCGTACAGAGTTAGTCTTAATTGAAAACGGCTCACTGACTGGACATCGATACATAACGGAAGTTCTAATTCCTCATGCACAACCCGCATTGGCTGCTTTAGGCGACGACTCAATTTTTATGGACGACAACGCTCGCGCCCACCGGTCTGGCGATGTGGAAGCGTATATGCAAGAGGTCGGCATTCGTCGTTTGGATTGGCCAGCTCGAAGTCCCGACCTCAATCCTATAGAGCATGTCTGGGACGTTCTGATACGACGCGTGAGATCAGTACAACCGGCTCCGCAGACCATCAGAGAGCTGAAGAATGTGATTACCGCGGAGTGGGAACGTATTCCGCAAGCAAGTATCCGGGATATCCTCGCTAACATACCCAGACGAATTCAAGCTGTGATTTCAGCTAGAGGGGGTCACACTCGATACTAAACATTTATCTGCTTTCCTTTATTAAAGAAAAAACAAACAAAAATCTTTGTTAACTTTTACTTCACGAGCATATGCACTACTAGCGAGCATACACCACTAGTGAACTTTTGCATTAAAACCCATAAATTTTATTAAAATTTTATGATAATACTGACGAAAACGATTATTTGCTTATTATTTTACAAAATTGTGAAAGTAAAACTACCTATAATTTTCAAACAAACCAATAGTAACATTTGAAATGGTTCATTGCTTAGGTGCCCGTTTTTTTTTTGCAAATGAGTTTAGTATACAAATTTAGCAACTTGATTTATACAAACTAAATACAAATTTTAAGGGGTGGTATAGGATATAGGTAGATAAAGTTTAAAGGTAGGGTCTCGTAGTTTCCGATGTTGTATAAAATCTCGACATTCCCAGACCTATTGTATAAAATCCAAACATTATCTAGACCTATTGTATTAAATTCAGATACTACCAGACCTATTGTATAAAATCCAGATATTATTCAGTGTTATTGTATCAAATTTAGTTATATTTAATTTTTGGTTGGTAATAGTTTTAAAAAAATATCATATTTTTTGTATCTTAAATTATTGTATGCCAATATGGCGGGTCATAGCTGCACAAAACAATTGAATGTAACACCATTCTCACCTATGTACCACAATAAAATATTTAAAATTTTAATTTTAATTAGTATTGTATCATCGCTATGGTATGCAGGTTTCCTCACGATCACCTTCACCATTTTAGTGCGTGGTGATTGACTATCAATACACACATGACTCCGAAAAGTCAGAGGTGTGCCCTGGGATTCGAACCCGCGACCACCGTGAACATGTTGGCAGTCGCGTCTAGTCCGTTTACCAACAGGCCACCACGCACTTACCATAGCGATTTATAAAAAAAAAATCTATGGTATGTAAGTCCGCCAACCCGCACTAGGCCAGCGTGGTGGACTATATGACCTAACCACTCTCAATCGTACTCTCGATTGTAGAGGAGGCCCGTGCCCTGCAGTGGGACGTGTATGGGCTGACACAGAATTGTATCATCTGATAATGGACCATGTAAAATATTTAAATAAAATAAAAAATTCACTCACCCAGCTGTTCCAACACGTATAGGAACTGTTTGAAAATATTTTTAGGATCTGCGGTGGGATCCGGAATGTTTTTGAATTCATCATACAATTCCTCTCCATATATTTCGGTGGGATCGTGTCTGTAAAATAATATTATTAATTGTGGTTAAAGAAGCTTTATTCTCAAAAGAAATTTTACATTTCACTTCATGAGATATAATAATTCTATAGGTGGAATTATGCTAGTATCGGACAGAATTAATCTATAATTTATTAATGTGGGTAAGACAGTTACAATGTGCTAATATTGGAACAATAAAAAAATAATATACCCACACCCAAAAAATACTCACAATCCAAGACTTGCTGCCATTATCATTGAATTGACATACCGGGTATCTCAGACTGCTACCGAAAACGAAGCCGGGTGGTAGTTTTAGTGACTACAAACACAATGTAACTAAAAATTTCGCAAAGAAACGCGACAATGATTTTTTAAATATCGTAATTTTTGGGTGGTAAATCCATAGTTTTTGCTAAAATAATAATTTAAACTCTTTTATACCTTAGAGTATTTATAAATAAAAGGGTATACACTATTATTTTAGGAAAAAATGCATTTACCACCCAAATATGACCATAGGAAAAAAATCACAAAAAAAAATTGTCGCTTTTTTTGCAACTTTTTCTGTTGCATTGTGTCTGAAGTCGTTTAAACTACCACCCGGCTTCGTTTTCGGTAGCAGTCTTGATATACCCTGTATATTATTGATTTACTCAAATTTATCGTCTTTAAAGACAACTTTTTACTGATCTCTGGTAGGTCTCCCATATGTGAGAGGCTATCTGGGTAGGTACCACTGCAATGTCTATTGATCCCGCCAAACAGCTTATAATGCACTGTTGTGTTCCGGATTGAAGGACATTGAAGCCAAAGTAACTACTGGACATATTGAGACATGATTATGTCTCAGGATGGCGAGCGCAGTGGAATTTTGCTACTGTTTATGAGCGGCCGTATCGCTTACCATCAGGCGAACGGCTTGCACGTCTCGCCATTCATTGCAATAATATATTCACACGAAAATTGTCACTCACCTATGATCATTGAGGAAGTCAAGAGCGTCATTGACAGTATCCCTCATATATTTCTCTAATTCAACGTACTCTTTGGGCAAAGCGTCGTTCCCCGGCCGGGAACCGAACTCTATAATCAACTCGCGCGGTTTTATCACGCTGGTGGATATTCTGAAATCAAAAATACATAATAAATAATAAATATATCCAACAGTCACATACATAGTCCTGACCCCACACTAAGATCGAATATTTTATTGCATAAACTACGAGAGACTTTTCGGTCTCACAAACACTCAGACCCGAAACAAATAACTGATCACACAAATATTTTGGTGCGGGGATCGAACCCCGACCTCACATTTCACAACCGGCGTTCAACCAACTGCGCCACAAAGCTAAATTACAAAACAAGCCAGGGCAGTAGAAAGTAATAAAAAAATAAAAACCGACTTCAACAAAAAACCACTATAAAGTAAAAAATAATTATAAAATACCACTGCAAAGCAAAAAATAATATTTAATTCATTGTACTTGTACATGTTTATTAATTTGCATATTAACTTGACTAGCCAAAATTAAAATATATGCGTCACATATTGAAGGCGGACCTCCAAGTACCAAACATGTAGGACCTATGCTTTATAATAATTTAAACATCTATATTCTATATGCTTGGCACTAAGCAGTACGTCTTCAATATGTTACGAATATATTTTGATTTGTTGGCTTTTTAAAGTCATTGAATTTTATGTTTTTTTGAAGTCGGTAAAAAAATAAACTTACCTTTTCCCGCCATCAATATCTTCAGCCAAATCCATTTGACAACACAAAGCATCTTCTAACTCCCCAATTTTATACTCCAATTTCTCATACATATCGTAATCATCCAAATTTTCAATCACACCAAACTGATCTTTCAAAACTTCCGTCTTCAAAACATCTGAAGTCTGTTCTGCTTCTGAAGTCTGTACTACTTCTGAATTCTGCACGACTTCTGTGTCTTCTTTCTGTACAACTTCTGAATTTGTTGTTTCCTTCTCTTCAGAATCTTTGGGTTTCTTGTTTGATGTAAATAATGGGTATGTCAATGCTAAAATTCTTGGTCTTTTTTCTTCCGGACATTGTTTGTAAAGTTTCATTATCTGAAAGAATTGAGACAAAATATTTTATAGTTAATGGTTTATTAGATTTACGGGAATGTTACACATTGTAAAATTACCTACCCTTTAGTTAGTGACCACGAAAGCTGTAAAGTAATCGAAACGTCGGGAAGTCAAAAATGAAAAATTAAACCAAATCCACGATAAAATGCGTAAATAATAGTTTTATTTTATTTCAATTTAAGTAATAGAGTTCTTTTAAAGATTTTTTATTTTTTTATTACATACATATGCTATTTAATTTTACTCAGTCATTTTAAAAGGATAATAACTAAATTAACTTTCGGTCACCTTAATCGGCATAGAAAAAGTAATAATTTTAAGTTAAAATAAGTTGCTTTACATTATCATATACTTCTTTTTGTTCTTAATCTATATATATAAAAGAAAGTCGTGTTAGTTACACCACTTATAACTCAAGAACGGCTGAACTGACTTGGCTGAAAATTGGTAGGGAGGTAGTTTAGAACCAGGAGAAGGACATAGGATACTTTTTATCACGTTCCCGGTTTCCCGAGTTTCTATTAGCTTGTTAACATTTTCTTATACAAAATGTTCTTGGGTTTGTAACTGTCAAACATTTAATGTTCATCCCGTCGATACGGTAAACTCTTCCCGCAAATGAAATAACGTATTTAAATAAAGGTTTCGAATCGACAACATATATCCATAATATTCGATTAATGGCGTATTTTAGGTTTTAAAGATGTAAATTAATGACAGTAATAAAAAGTAATTGACATTTAAATTGGTTGTCAAATATTTATGCATGCGTTCAGAAATTAATTTTGTGTAACCAAAAGAGAATATATTATGAAGTTAAATAAATATAGGACAATTTAATAAATAATATTCACACGTAAGAAGATATACTTTTTTTCAAGATAAAATATCACTCGAAAATGAAAAATCTTTATTAAAATAACAATTTTACATATGGAGAATATTGCAGGGGTTCTCAAATTAAGCGTTGCCTGTGTGTTGTGAAACAAGTTAAATATTGTTATTACATTAATTGTGAGTGTCAGTGTGAGAAAGTGCTAATAGTGTATGTTTGTGTGTGTGTGTGTTACGTGTTATTATGTTTACTTTTATCACGAATTTTTACAGTGGCTTTTCCTTCGCTATAATTCAGATAGAAATATTATACATTTTGAAATTTTATGTCGAAGAAAATCGAAACCACTGAAGTTATTTCTATGAAAATTAATATTTCATCTCTTTATTACTAACAAAAAGCAATGGCGTAATATTTATGGAAAAACAGCATAGTGGGGGTGAAATAAGGGATGGAATATTGCATGGATAATCAAAATCGCTAACGTGTTTAATGTCAAAAATTTATAAGGAACACTATTTGGATATGGAGAAACGGGATATAATAGAGTGGGAGGCACGGGAGAGGGCTGGGATAGCTGACAGATTTGATAGGACGAAATGTAAATGCACGGTATAAGACAGGATAGATAATGAAAAGAAAGGACGAGACATATCGGGAAGAGACTGAATAGACGGGATGGGACGGAATTGAGTAGGACAATAGGATAACTACGTTATGTTAAGGTATACACGAGCTTATACGAAAAATAACATGTATTTGATGTGAAGTAAAATAAAAAAATATCTGCATCCAGGCAAAGGTGGGTCGGGCATTTTGCTATGCTAAATAATTGAATATAATATTGATCATATAATAACTAAGCCATAGCGAAGCGTGGTCGGGTCAGCTATGGTATCTTTTAATTGATTTCAATGAATGTCGTTGGAGTAGTAACAGTGTTATAATATCTCCGTAGCAAAATAATGATTTAAATCTGGAGAGATGGGATAGAATAGAATATAAGGTGGATAAAATGGGACAGTAGAATAGGTACAGGATGGGATTGGAATTGGATAAGCAGTTTAGACAACGGCTGTCATGTTGATTTTAAATAAAATATGGACTGGAATATGTATTTGCACCCAGGCGAAGCTGGGCCGGGCCGCTACTAAATAAATAAAAACTACTTACATATTGTAAATTCTCATCTTTGTATATAAGATGACAGCTGTCCAAAACCATAACATTGATGTTTGTCATGCCAAGCACTTCTTCTTCTAGAATGTGCTTCAGAACTTCTGAAGTGCACACTAGAACCTGGAGACAAAATAGTAGACTTTGCATAAATCTTTAATCGCTGGTTAGTGAGACCAGCTTCATTGAATTTAAATTAAATGTATTTATAAATGGTCATGTAGTAGTAACTCGTGGCAGGTCTCTCATATGTGGGAGGCCGCCTGGGTAGGTACCACCGCAATGTCTATATCTCGCGCCAAACAACAGTGTAAATGCATTACAATCAATGGCGAGATGAGAATACCATTCGCCTGATGGTAAGCGATACGACCGCTCATGCACAGTAGCAAATCCAAACTCCATGAATTAAAAAACAATGCTTGGCAATCCACTGCGCTCGCCATCCTGAGACATAAGATGTTAAGTCTCAGTCCAGTAGTTACTCTGACTATTGTACTGTATCAGCCCATATACGTCCCACTGCAGGGCACGGGCCTACTCTACAATCGAGAGTACGATTGAGAGTGGTTAGGCCATATAGTCCACCACGCTGGCCTAATGCGGGTTGGCGGACTTACATACCATAGAAATTCTTATAAATCGCTACGGTATGCAGGTTTCCTCACGATGTTTTCCTTCACCGTTTTAGTGCGTGGTGATTGACTATCAATACACACATGACTCCGAAAAGATACTCTAACTATAATATCCTTCAAACCGGAACACAGCAGTGCATTTACAGTTTACACTACTGTTTGGGGAGTAAAATAGACATTGCGATGGTATCCACACCAGTGAAAGTGCTTATAATCCAACAGAGTACTATAAAAGCGATAATTCATTTGATAGGATTTAAGCCATTGCTTTGCGCACTTTACACTATATAAATTCTAGTCATGTGGCCTACTCCACCTTACCTCTTTAAACTCCATCTCCTGACTCCAGTTGGCTACATCCTGAGGGTCTGTCGCCTCCACGACAGCCAAATCTGTCATGATCTTCAGCTCGTAGGCTACTAGGGCTACCCTGGACTTGCGCGTTACGTAAATCGAACGACGGCGGCCTTGAGACAGCAACCTGAGGAAGAATAGAAAATAATACAAACATACATAAATTCACGCCTTTTCCCAGAAGGGGTAGGCAGAGATGCCACGACACCCACATTTCGCCTTGTATATTTCGTCCCACAATGTATAGGTGGCGAGCGTATCGCTAATATCGAAAATAATAATAACAAAAAATATTTTAATTTTCAAACAGTCCAATCAGAAATTCAAATGTATAAAATAAAATATTGGCATATTTACTAATTAAACATCATTTTAATTACTGACAGCCTCCGTAGCGCAGGTGGTAAGACGCCGGCTGTGAAACGAGAGGCCGGGGGTTCGATCCCCACATCGAAAGAAATGTTTGTGCGGCCCACAAATACACACGGGAGCAAAAAAATCGACTCAAACTTTAAACTGTCGTTGTAACGTCTCTGACAAAAAAAATAAAACCTAAATACCATTGTTTATCCTAAATTCTTTAAATTCCAGGTGTTAGCTTTTAAATGAGCCTATGTTTAATAAAATTAATGGTTTGGTTCACTACTAAACATCAACTTTAGTTTTAAGTAGCGGAAAAATACAAAAATGACAAGCGAAAAATAAAAAAGGAAAACAAGTTGATGTCAGTTTTTTTTTAATTAATTACAAACGTAACATTATCAATATTTAGTGTAAACCAACTCGGTTTTCCATTCGATTGCAATGCCACCCCACACCATACAAGACCCTCCCCCAAAAGCAACATTTTCAGCTATGTAGCATTGTGCATCTTTCTATTGGCCTTCTATACACTCGACCTCTTCTATCGCTGCCATGCAGACAGACTCTGCTCTCATCAGAGAATAATACGGTGCGCCATTGATCGTATGTCCAATCAACGTGTTCTCTAGCGAAACGAAGACGAGCTGCACGGTGGGCTGTGGTTAGTTTGGGGCCTCTCACTAGTCGTTTTGTGGTAAGGTTGGCTGCCTTGAGTCGTCTTCTTACTGTCCACGTAATGACAGATAAACCCCGCGTTTCTCTGAGTTGTTGTTGAACTTGGACGCCTGATAGACCCCGAATTCTCAGTGAAGTGCTGACAATGAATCGGTCATCTCTCTCTGATGTGGACCGCTGTCTGCCAGAACCTCTTCTCCTACTAAAGCTTTCATTGTCCTGGTATCTTCTGTATACTTTTGAAATGGCAGACTGACTTATGTGCAGCACTAGAGCAACTTCGCGTTGTGTCTTTCCTTCTTCCAATAATGCAACCACTTGGGCCGCAATTTCACTTGTTATGTCCATTTCCATGTTATATTGTTTACTCGTAATTAAGCAGATGTTTACCGGGTGACGTTTAAAGGGCACCTGATAGGGATTAGGCTAACAGATGGGCTTTTGTGGGACTCATAAACTCACAATGAATGCAGGGCTGACGAGTGTAATATCGAGTAGCAGAAAAGGTGAGACTGCTAAATGTTGGTATGACCTTATAGGTAAGACTCAGAACTTTAAGGTGTTGAACGCAAATATTTATTTTATGTTAAAGTTTTCGTCTTAGAGACATTTTAGTGCAAAGATGCGCTCTGAGTCGATTTTTTTGCTCCCATGTTCACAAATATTTCTCGCCTGAGGCATTACCAGTGTCTTACAGGAAATCCAGCTAAGCGATAGCTTTACTATAGCGTTTCATTCGATGAGTGAGATTATGCAATAATCCTTTTCTCTTCCCATACTTTATACTTCCTGCTACTCTCTTGATTGAATGGAATCCCAAATTTATGATCCCAATTGTGAATGGTCATGTGCTGTGATCACTAACCATCAAATGACATGTTGGAACGAAGTTCCTTATCGCGCGTTGCGAAAGGGGGCTAAACGGAAAAAATTAAGACCAAAAGTTTTACGACACTTTAAAAACATTTGACAATAGTTTTTTACAACTTTAGTTTGTTACACTGCTGTCAATCAGCAACCCTAGATTTGAATATGTATCTTTGCCAATTATTACTAAAATTGAGCCTACTGATTAAGTTTATATTATATTGTTAGGATAATTAGGGATTGTTTAATGTTTTTAGTGACGTCATCTCACGATTTATTATAAAAGAGGGGTCGGTTCGCCCGTTTAGGTATTTGCTGGTTGGTTTTCATTCGGAAAGGTTGTCGTGAGGTGTCGACGCTATTTGCAGTAAGTCTTATATTTTTTAGAGTTCACTAGTGATTGTGATTTATCATTTTTGTGTCATTAACGGCTGTTTGTCAATTACGATTATTGATAATGCGTTATTATTTGTTGCTGATAAATTCTTATTGAAATGTTAACTTAAAAATAAATTATTATATTTTGTGTTGCTCGTTTGTTATTTTTTTTAAGTAAATCCCACTTTTGATCCTAAAATCAGAAGTGGGATTCACCCAACATACCCACATAAATTAAATTATCACATTCGTTTTGAGAAACAGCTGTTAATCTGTAATTGCAATGCCTCGTTTGTCTCGAGATGATTCTGATGTGTCACCGCGCCGTAAAACAAAGCATAAGCGTAGCAAAACGCGTCGGCACCATCGCGATTCTCGTTCGCGCTCCCGCCGTGACTCCATTTCACATTCACGATCGCGTTCTCGTCGCGATTCGCGATCTCGACACTCACGCTCTCGCGACCGTAAGGGCACGGTTGATCAGGCGTTAACAACCATTATGATGCGATTAGATGCTATAGAGGGAATCGCGGCTAGCACGTCACAAATGCCTCCATGTCTTGAGCATAACACCAGTCTTCATTGTAATAGTGTTGTACCATCCGCGACTGATACGTTAGCTGATGCCTTTAACACAGTTATAAATAAAGTGAAATCACATAACTATTACGTGTCGAATTTCGATCCAGCAATTCACAACTTCCAGACGTGGTGCGATGAAGTTGAGCGGGCAAAATTAACGAACAATTGGGGTGATTTGGAATGTTTTTCGCCGATAGCTCATTGTTTAAAAGGGGATGCCAAGACCTGGTTAAATGAATGGGTCACCAACGATCGTTCTTGGAGCAATTTTATTAAAGAATTTAGATCTTTGTGTCCGCACAAACTGGACTATGCGAACATTCTCTTCGAGGTCATGAACACGAATTCCAATAAATTTAATACGTACGCTGAGTACGCTCGACGATCGCTGCTACGATTTCGCATTGTGAAGGGTTTAAGCGATGAACTTATGGTTCAGATAGTGATTAGAGGTATCAATGACGCCCAAGTTCGAGCCGCGGCAGCGAACGCTGAGCTGACTGTTGACAATCTTGTTACATTCTTAGCAATTTATACCAAACCTATCATAAATAAAACTGAAAATCGTACAAATTCAAAGCCCAACATATTCAACAAACGGAACAACGTACCCTCGGGTAATTTGTGTTACTCATGCGGTAAAACGGGACATTTACGAGTCAATTGTCCTAAAAGACGTAAACCCGACGAAAAACCCAATACAGTGACATGCACTTTTTGCAAGAAGGTTGGGCACGCCACGAATGATTGTTATACGAAGCAACGCGTCGAAGCTTCGAATAGCAATCAACGGAAGGTGAACCTTTGCAGAGAGATACATGGCTCTTCGGGGGCCAGTGATATTATCACCGCTGTAATTCAGGGTATTCCAGTCGACGTCCTAATAGATAGTGGTGCGCTTGACGTGTCTTTAATCTCATCGGATATTGTCAGACATTTTTCCGGCCCACGAAAGCCAACCTATCGTATACTAAAAGGTATAGGTAATAACGGTATCGTTGCCCACGAGTACGTCACCCTAACGGTTGAGTTCAGTAAGATCTCTCTTGAAATAGACTTCGTTGTGGTGCCGGCATCGCATATGAATACACCGATAATCATCGGAACAGATGTACTTAACAGAGACGGCGTTACGTATATTAGAACAAAACACAATCAGTTTTTGGCACATGACTCGAACCTGATTCATACTATAAACACTGTTAAGTCTGTTGAGCTTTCCGAAATCATTACACCCCTTCAAGGTGAAGAATTAATCCTACTCATCGATATAATAAATAATTTTAAACCGTTTTTCATATCTGGTACCGCCACCACAACAGTAACTACGGGTAAGATGCAAATTAAATGATATGGCCTCAGGCTTTCACCAGATTTTAATAGATGAGGCCTCAGTCCACAAGACAGGCTTCGTAACCCCTGAAGGACATTACGAGTACCTAAAAATGCCATTTGGTTTATGCAATTCCCCTACCGTTTACCAACGGATTATCAATAAAACCCTTCGGAGATTTATTGAGTCAGGCCAGGTTTTAGTGTATATCGACGATGTGCTTATTATGAGTATGACAGCCAGCGAAGGCATTAATTTATTGCAAGAAGTTTTAAAAACAATAACTGAGGCTGGATTTTCAATAAATCTCCGAAAGTGCTCATTCTTAACTACGAAAGTAGAATACCTTGGCCGCGTTATAACTTACGGTCAGGTTAGGCCGAGCTCCCGGAAGATCGAAGCTTTAATAAACGCTCCAATACCAAGGAACGTAAAACAAGTTAGGCAATTCCTGGGCCTAGCTGGGTATTTTCGGAGATATATTAAAAACTATGCCACAAAAACTGCGAGTATTTCCCGTCTGACCAAGAAAGATGTAAAATTTGATTGGGGTAGCGAACAAGAGCAAATTCGTCAGGAGCTAATAAAAATATTGACCAATGAGCCCATACTTGCAATTTTTAATCCTAAATTATTAACTGAACTCCACACAGACGCGAGTAGTGCAGGGTACGGTGCCATATTGATGCAAGTCTATAGCGACGGCAGTAAACGTGTGGTGGCTTATTTTAGCAAAGTCACACAAGGCGCTGAGAGTAGATACCACTCGTATGAGTTGGAGACGCTGGCGGTCGTCAGGGCCTTGCAACATTTTAGGCACTATTTGATCGGTGTCAAATTCAAAATTATAACCGATTGCAATGCACTGAAGTCCACCGAGCGCAAAAAGGATCTGCTCCCACGCGTTGCGCGCTGGTGGATTTATTTGCAAGATTATGATTTCTCTATTGAATATAGAAAGGGCACTATGATGTCTCATGCCGATTACTTGAGCAGGAACCCACCAGTGACGCAAGTCAATAACATCGAGAAGCCATTATATTGGGCTCAGATTGCACAGGCCGCTGATAATTAAACTCAGGAGCTTTTACAAAAGCTTCGGGACGGTAGTCTTGACACACGACGTTATGTGTACAAAAACGACCTTCTCTATTATCGTTACTCTCCGGTCGGGGAAGAGTCGAGGCCTTTATGCTTTATACCGAAAGGCCACAGACTCAGCCTTTTGCGTATTTTCCATGACGAACACGAGCATATAGGAGCTGAGAAAACATTGAGCCTCATTCGTAAACATTTTTGGTTCCCTGGCCTTAAACAATTTGTTGATAAGTTTACGTCTCACTGTCTGTGTGTATGTCCAAAAAAAGGGTTCCTAGAGCTCCTTGTCAACCTATCACGTCATGGAAAAAGCCTGACGAACCCTTCAATACGATTCATGTAGATGTGTTAGGTCCGTTGCCCGAGTCAAATGGTTTTAAATTTGTTTTTGTACTGGTAGATGCATTTACAAAATTTTGTATTCTTTATGCACTGTACCGGCAAGACACTAACGAACTCAAGCGCGTATTCGAAAACGCGATATCATTTTTTGGTGTACCAAAATTATTAATTTGTGATAATGACCGCATGTTCGAGGCGTCTAGTTTTACAGGATGGGTACTAGGAATGGGTTTTGAGATCCATCATGTAACGCCTGAAACGCATCACGCAAAGGCCAAGTAGAAAGATATGTACGAACCATCTTAAACCTCATTCGTGTTGAGAGTCAGAATAAAAATACTACCTGGTCGGACACGCTGTGCAAAATTCAGCTAGTATTACAAAGCAAAAAACTACTCAGCTGTCTGCTCTAAATTTGTTAATTGGATCTGACGCGACCACTCCTGTTATTCGTGCGTTAATTCGCGATGTGGCGATTGAAAACTCACAACCAAACCGTGAGGCGTGGCGAGAGATATGCAGGGACAGAGCTAAGGACCTGCTGAAGAAGAATCAAAATAAACAGGACTCTTATGTGAATCGTCATCGGCGCCCTCCCAGAATATTCCAGATTAACGACTGTGTATTTGTCATAAAGTTTTTTTTTAAAGTACTCTCAATCCACCGGAAAACTTGACTCAGGAATGAGAGGCCCTTATCGAGTGACTAGAGTGCTTCCAAGTGGCCGCTACGAGCTCAAATTATTAGGTGGTGCTCGTGGGAAAACCACACAAGCAGCAGCACAATACATGGTACCCTGGAAAGGGGAGTACTTACGGTCATTTGGTGTGTAACTAACAGATATCTTATGTTACAGCTTTTAGGTGTGTATGTTCCAGCATGTGTAAATGTTTGGAATGTACGAGGATTGGCCTTGTCACGAAAGGTCGGAACGCTCAGGGGGAGGTTCTGGAGGCAATCCTGGCAGACATATCGTGTGATGTGTGTGGGAGTTTACCCGGCAGATACCCTATATGAGTGTATGGGATTTGTCCCGGCAGACACATTTTACATGTGTGGGTGTTTACCCGGCAGACACACTATGCGTGTGTGTGGGCTTTGTCCCGGCAGACACGTTTTACGTGTGGGGTATTTATCCGACAGACACACTATGAGTGTGTGGGCTTTGTCCCGGCAGACACGTTACACGTGTGAACTCCGGTCCGGCAGACATATCATGTGATATGTGTAGGTGGTGATGTATGAGAATGAAAGTATTTGATCAAATGCAGCTGTGTGTGTGTACAAGAAGTGAACGACTCTTATTTCCTTGTATGATCCTATGACAGAGGGCCTTGGTAGCGTGAAGTATGTAAGTGTAGGCAATATTTAACGAGTTAACAAGTTATAAAGTTATCTACGTTTTTTTTTTCTCTAGGCGCGGAGGATGAAACTTATGACGATGAGATTGCAGTACCCTCATCAGTGCCTGTAGATCCCCTGCCCGTCACTGAAGATGTCGCTGAAAACGTGTCCGAGGACGGCGCACGATCAGGAGAGGCCGTGTTAGGATAATTAGGGATTGTTTAATGTTTTTAGTGACGTCATCTCACGATTTATTATAAAAGTGGGGTCGGTTCGCCCGTTTAGGTATTTGCTGGTTGGTTTTCATTCGGAAAGGTTGTCGTGAGGTGTCAACGCTATTTGCAGTAAGTCTTATATTTTTTAGAGTTCACTAGTGATTGTGATTTATCATTTTTGTGTCATTAACGGCTGTTTGTCAATTACGATTATTGATAATGCGTTATTATTTGTTGCTGATAAATTCTTATTGAAATGTTAACTTAAAAATAAATTATTATATTTTGTGTTGCTCGTTTGTTATTTTTTTTAGTAAATCCGACTTTTGATCCTAAAAATATTATATTTGTTAATAATAAAAAAAAATATTATTATAACTTAAAAAAAATGAGATTTTATTACAATTCCTTTAATTATCAATCGAAAGGGACTTCGTTCCATCCGGGTGTCCCTTGACAAGTTTTTTTTTTCTTGCCTTTATAATTTGTAGCGGTCCGCCTGATGGTAAGCGACCACCGCTGCTCAAGACCTCTGCAGTGCCAGGGGGCCAGCACAACAAAGTCGCTGAATACCTTAAGAAGAGTATCTAAAGTAGAATGTTTCCTTTTTTGCTGGACCTATTGCATAAAGCAGGGCTTCCTAAACTGGGGTCCACGGACCCCTTAGGGGGGACTCCCTAACATGTGTGCCAGGGGTCCGCAACAGCTCAGTAAGCTTTTAATATATTTATCAGAATATTTTCATTTAAATGCCTATCAATATTAAAAAGAATATAACTAAAATTCGTCACAAAAAGTAAAAATATTCAAAACTAAAAAACACTATAAAGTGAAGAATTATAATAATAATATTCCACTGAAAAGCAAAAACTAATATTTATTTCATTGTACTTGTACATGTTAATTAATTTGCTTATTGACTAGAATAGACAACAAATCAAAATATATGCATAATATATTGAAGACGGTTCACAAAATACCAAATATGTAGAAATAATTATTAATGAAAGGCATATATCCTATACTATTGTAAACTACCAATAAAAGTTCATGTTCAATAAAAATGAGTATTCTTTACAAGATTTATTTTTCTTACTAAAATATTTTTGGCGGGTCCGTGAACTATATTAAATTTGTTAGGGGTGACTTGACCGTGACTGCAAAAAGTTTAACAAAAAGTATAAAGATAATACTTACCCTCGTATATTATAAGCCTCTTCGCAAACCAGTCTAACAGCTATAAACCCAGAATATTCTACCACAAGCATGTTCTTGGAGCTTGCTGCAGCCGCCAGCCTCGTCCCGCCTTCCGCGGCCGTAAAACGAGTGCAACACGTGTCCATCATCTGAAATAAAAGAATACCGATTGACTATGAAACTTAGTATTGGTGCGAAGATTGTTGTGAATAATATATTTTTTCGATAAATATAAACATAATTGACACCCAGACCTATAATTCTTTGAAAAATTAACTTGAGATGCAATAGAAAATCATTTTTGTATGGGGTTCTGTGAACAAAACATAACATTTGATTATAATTACTATTTACTATATTTTATAAAAATCTGGCGGCCGGGATAATACAGGAAAATGTTTAAGGAAAAACCATAAAAATGCTATAATCAGTTTGAAGCAGTATCATTATCAGGATCAATGATATTTTTACTATTAATTTTTTTAATACTATGAATGGGCATTGTCCTTTATTGAGAACATAAACTCACACCTTTCTAAACTAATTCCACAATTAATTTCATCAAAGCTTCTTTATTTCGAAAATGATATGGTATCCATCATAATTTTTACTGGTGGTAGGTCTTTCATATGTGAGAGGCCATCTGGGTAGGTACCACCGCAATGTCTATTTCTCCCGTGAAACAACACTGCGTAAATGCACTGTGTAACTACTGGACATATTGAGACTTAACATCTTATGTCTCAGGATGGCGAGCGCAGTGGAATGTTGCTACTGTTTATGAGCGGTTGTATCGCTTACCATGAGGCGAACGGCAAGCTCGTCTCGTCATTAATTGCAATAAAAAAAAAAAATTAGTTTAACCTCTCTACCTGTAAATATTATTAACATCCCAACAACAAAAACTTGAGATTGGATAAATACTATGGGGCAGCTATCCATTACAGAAGATTTAAAGAAGAAGAAGAAACTCACATCTTTTTCTCAGATGTGGTAGGCAGGGATTCTATCGGGGGACCAATGTGTGTTCTGTCCGATTATATGTATTTTTGTATTATATTTATAGAATGAATAGAGCATGCAACAGTGTACTGGGCAAAGACCCTTTTACATACCCTTTAACCAATAAGAATACACATTGCTGACAGCATAATGATTATAACTCACATTTAATTCTATATGACATGAAAATAACATCTTTACAATTGCCACAAATGTGATGCTATAAATGAAACATAATTATTACATTTTAAATATAAATAAACAATAACTTAAGCTATTTTCTATGCACTTATATGCAGCTTCAGTGAATTTCAGCAGGCTACTAATAAATCAATGTCTCTCTAAATAACATTTAAAAATTTAATAGTTAAGAGAGCATAGTGTTTTAAATTAGTTTTGCTGGGAGACACAAGGAACAACAGCAGGTGGTGGTGAGAAAAGATGTAACTGTTTGGTACATCAAATTTAAGCACTAAGAGTAAACCAGGTTGGTGGGTTCACCCACATACTTTCCACAGATATTTAATAAACGAAACTCCTCTCCTTACTTCCAGCATACTGTATTGCTTGCTTGAATACATAAGTCGGATAATACGGTTATAAACTTAAATATACAGTTATTCGGTCTTTTTAGTAAAAAGTGATCACTGAACTTAAGGCTCCTCAATGGATTTTCAAACCAACCAGTTTGTAACTATCTACATGCAATATTCGCAATGTTTAATATTTTTATGTACCGGCAGGGGATACCCTACTCATACACTTACCATCTGATTCGATTTTATAAATACTAGTAATAAAATACATTTTTATTCAATTCATTTGAGTACACAAAGGTTGTATGCGACAGAACACAAAATAAAACTTTGTAACCTAAATACACAGTAATATCCAATTATAAAGTATACAAAATACATTATGCGTCTCAAAAAACATCGACAATACTCACGATTTTGTTTACAGCACCATTTATAAACAAAACAGCCCCAAAGACGACACGGTTAAAATATGGTTAGACAATACATCATCTTCCAAATGAAAATTTAACGTCTGCAATTCGTTTACAGCTAAAATATTAAATGTAAGTGATAAAAGTATGACTTTATTAGATAATCACGTTTAGGGTTTTGATATAAACATGGAATTTCTAATAAAATAGCTCTCGGAAAAAACGTAAAGTACATCGGCAAGCGAGTTCAATAACATTTGTGACAGACCATGACAGACCAAGACACAGTGACAGATTAAAAATGTGAGTGTCGATTTTCACAAGGAATTTACTTCCGATTTTCTTTTAATCGACTATTACAATTTTAATCGATCATACAACTCATTTTTATTTTAGTCCGGTGCGGCGAGTGTGAGGCAAAAAAGTTACATCAAGAAAGTAGCTGGGTGGGACATAATTAATTTAAATATTAACAATTACTACTGTGATTACTACGCAAAATATTATTTATCCGATGTAGACTAGACTGAAAATGTATAATATGTAAGTAGTGAGCAATAAATTAAGCTTAAAACTCCCTCGACTAGTCATATTAAAATATTAGGTATTTCCCTTCTCACTTGAAAGTTATTTTATGAAAGCCCCGTCGCATTTTACGAAAGTTTAAACTGACCATTTTATTATACTTTTTTATCTGATTTGACAATTCATGCTGATCGTAAATGGATACTGTGTGACCTGATAACTTTTAACATCGAATGAAAAGAGGGTCTAAAGATTATCGCCACAGCATAATAATCATCAGTTTTAGGGGTTTTTTTTTTATTGCAGTGAATGGCGAGACGAGCATGTCGTTCGCCTGATGGTAAGCGATACGACCGCTCATGAATAGTAGCAAAACCAAACAACACCTTGAATTACAAAGCAATGCTTGGCATTCCACTGCGCCCGCCATCCTGAGACATAAGATGTTAGGTCTCAATATGTCCAGTAATTACTCTGGCTACAATGTCCTTCAATCCGAAACACAACAGTGCATTTAAACTGCTATTTGACGGGAGAAATATACATTGCGGTGGTACCCACCCAGGCAGTCTCTCACATAGGGGAGACTTACCACCAGTAACTTTTGTAACAGTAACAGGGAATTTTGCTCAAATAACGAATTATTGAGTAGTTTCTTTGCAGCGTCCCCTCTAGTACAATATCTCAATGAAATAATCAGTTCTTATCTGTTTACGCTGGTGATAATGCTCGTGATTAGAAAATAATATTTATTATTAACAGGCACAGAAGGTTTTACATACCTACTCTTCCAAAGATATCCACAGCCTGATATCAATGAAAATGAATACTTAATGGAGTAGAGATAGCAAACAATGTGCGTGTAACAAAGACGCTACGTGTTGGACTAACTGGCCCAACCCGTATCAATCGTATTCTCGATTGTAGCGGAGGCCCGTGCCCTTGCAGTAGGACGTATTTTACTGATACAGAAGAACGCTGCACATGTCTATTTATGTCGCATCTATTTCTATGCAGTCAAACTATTTTCTCAGTGCCCTTTCGAATTTCAATCCACTAGTTTCTTGTTATAAACGTCATATAAAGAGGGAAATAAACTCAGAATAATAACTAAAGCATAGAAAGAGTCTGAATCATACTCATATACTTATCCTGTTTTTTCCAATGGGCTATCATCATGGGAGAGAATGAGACAAATAATATGTGCTAAGGACGGTTCATGTTCACTGATGAAACGTCAAATTGCTATGTTGGGTATGATTATGCGACCAAATTAAAAAGTGCAGTTATGTCAAATGTTACAAACGGCCAAAGCGCCGACACAATTTATTTACGACATATTCAATAGCTAGTATAGTGCTGCACATTTTATCGATGATATCTGTATCAGCCCATATATACGTCCCACTGCAGGGCACGAGCCTACTCTATAATCGTAAGTACGATTGAGAGTGGTTAGACCATATAGTCCACCACGCTGGCCTAGTGCGGGTTGGGGGATGTACATACCATAGATATTTTTTTTTAAATCGCTTTGGTGTGCAGGTTTCCTCACGATGTTTTCCTTCACCGTTTTAGTGCGTGGTGATTGACTATCACATGACTCCGAAAAGTCAGAGGTGTGCCCTGGGATTCAAACCCGCAACCACCGTGAACATGTTGGCAGCCGCGTCTAATCCTTTTACCAACAGGCCACCACGCACTTCACGCACGCATCGATTATGTAAATAATGTATATTTAGTTTACTAGCCATGTTACATTAATTGGCTTGTACTTTAAAATACCTACCCGGTAGTGTAGTGGTAAAAAGCGCTCGGCCACTGCGCGAGGTCTGTGGTCTAGGATACTCTTCATAATTTTCGATGTCATCATGTTCATGGCAAAAAAATATCTTTAGAAGCTTTGCGTACTAGCAGAGTATCGATTATATTCATGTATCGATATCGATAAACTATCAGAAGAGATCAAACCACAATAATTTCTTGTTGTCAAAATTAGAGTATACGTTGAAATGTTAATAGCGTTTTCAATATTCATAAACATAAAGCATTATATCCTAGTACCTATTCTACAGGGAAATAAAAAATACCTTTAAGTATCTAAAACTATGCAGAATTATTAGATGTGACAATTATTTTATAAATACAATTCAAATGTGTTGTAAACAAATAATAAAAATTCTATACAAATCGAATTTCAATGGTTTTTCATTTTCAAATCATGTTTTCACCAATTAAATCATGTTACATACCAATAAAATCCATTTGTAAATAAAGTATTTACTATAAGCTTTCTTTTGATATCCATATTTTAGTACTTAAAGTTATTCTTATGTTATAAAAAACCAAAAAAATATACCCATAATCACATAACCAATTTTTGTTACGTTTGCGTTTTGCCATTATTGCTTAGTGACTCCCGAGTTCCGGGTTACGATTTAATGTTGCCAAGTAAGAACGAGAAGTAAGAAAATAACACCTGGATGATCGATGAACTTTGATCGGTATTTTTTTTTGTTTAATTATGTGTTTTAGAAATCATATTTAAATACAAATTACATACTGGTGAAATGATGAAATATGATTTTATAGACTATGTATGTAAGGGGCGTGCGCTCCTTGTAGGCAGAAATGCAGTGCTTTACTTGCCAAACACAGATATTTTAATAAAACATTCGTACGTTTTAGATGACTTTAATTAATAGTAAATAAAAGAATAAAGAAAATATCATAATATAAAAACGACTAATATTTTATAAATAGCACGTATTTGCAAGCACACTAACATTATGTTTGCCAGGCATTTAATGACAACGGCGCTGCAAAATCTGGGGGCACAGCAGTGCCCCCTCCAAGTCGAGCTGAAAAGCGGCACAGCCGTACTATCCTTTTCTCGAAGCAATTCAGACCATTTTCAACCCCCCATAACTTCGTTGTGGTTAAAGCAAGAAGCCTGAATTTTCAGTTACTAATTAGGCATTGTGTAAACACGGTATATTTTAAATTTCATTCAATTTGAACCAATAGTTTAAGAATTATAACTTGTCAAACTTTCGCAATTTTGTCACTCACTGACTGACTGACCGATCATCAAAAGTCTAAGACACTTCTAGCAGACATAGAACCTTCAAATTTAGAATATAATTAGTTTTTAGTGTCTAAAGTAAGGAAAAATTCAAACATTTCATAATTTCTGTCTAGTTTTCTAGATACAACAACTGCGTGAATAACTTTGTAATCTCATATAAATGTATAGGATTACAAAGATACATTTGCAGTTAATGATTCGTTGTACCCGTATATAATGGAATAATAGTTGTAGATTGGTATCTATATATATTATATATGAGGCATAACAGGAGGGGGGTATAAAGAGGGAACATTCCTCTAGAAAAACATGACAAAGATAAACTTGCAAATAAATAGACTAAATCGCTCGAAAACAATCACCATGAAAGAAAGAACACTAATAATTAATCAAATCCGCTATATTTGTGATAAATTGATACCTACAAAAATAAGAAAAAACCATAAGACAGAGGCTTTAAGAAAAATCATTATAAATATATATTCTAGAAATAAAAAGTACCGAAAAGGAATAAAGTAGGACTCTACAAAAAGACGTGAGATCCCATCAAAAACATCCTGTCAAAAAATTCCAAGTCTCGCAGCTCAGTTTATCTACCGCAAAAAGTTGTGAGATCCATGTAATACCAAGTCGATTAATTTATTTAGTCCTTGATTAAGGGACGTTCTGTATAAAGTTATTACGTAAGTTATTATCATATCAATATTTAAAATTATTTACGTTTTAAATAAACAGATCGACTTGGCCAGTAGCATTATGCAAAAATTGTACGATACATTATGTTTTCATGCGATGGCCAAGTCGATCTATTTATTTACAACGTAAAGAATTTTTAATATTGATATGATAATAACTTACGTAATAACTTTATACAGAACGTCCCTTAATCAAGGACTAAATAAATTAATCGACTTGGTATTACATGGATCTCACAACTTTTTGCGGTAGATAAACTGAGCTGCGAGACTTGGAATTTTTTGACAGGATGTTTTTGATGGGATAATGTATCCACAGAACAAGTAGTACTACAGACGGCCGACTCGCTTAACCCCTAGACTAGGGATGAGATATACTTGCAAAATCAAGTACCAGGGCTTCTAAGTACGAGTACGTAAAAATACTAGGGTTCAAAACCAGGGTCTAAAATATTGTAAAAGTATTTTGTAAGTATGACTCGGCAACCCTTCGCGTCCCAGCAGCGGCGCAGCGTCTATAAAATACTTGCATAAGAATTCAATTCGTATTTCATAACAAATAAGGAGCAAAAACGCATAAATAAAAAAATACTTTGTAAGTATTTTCTATTCACGAATACGATTCTTATTTATAATAAGTTTAGGATAGTTTTTCTATGGAAGTATTTTACACGCTTTATTACACGCTTTATATTAGCTTCACTTGTATGTTTGTTTGTAACCGACTTCTTTGGGCGCGATTTTGACCCACTTTAAACGGCCAGATTTCATTCAAATTTTGCACACCTGTCAAAGACCGATGACAATACAATAATTCGATTAAAATATATAATTATCCTGATTAGATTCGCCAGGATTAATTATTCTTATAATTGATGACCATTGCTACTGACCACTAGGTGGCGTATAGATGAACATAATTTGCTACTGACTAATAGATGGCGTGATCACGTCAATAATGCATATTTCCACTATTCATCGGTAGATGGCGTTAACATTGTATTCTTCAAGTGTCAAATGTTACTACTGACCAACAGATGGCGTTATTGATTGGAAATACAGCCGTAGATGGTTGTTTTTAGTCAAAACAATTAAATAATAGTTAAAAAAAACTAAAATACACGCTTTAATAAGATATACAACTAAAAAAGTAAAAATAATTGATACTGAATTTAAGATAAGAAAATGGAGTAAAATACATATATTTTATTGTTACAAAGCGTGGGGTGTTTACAACAATTACTTATCCTCCTGCACCCCACGCTTTGTAACAATAAAATATATGTATTTTACTCCATTTTCTTATCTTAAATTCAGTATCAATTATTTTTACTTTTTTAGTTGTATATCTTATTAAAGCGTGTATTTTAGTTTTTTTTTAACTATTATTTAATTTATGTATAGTGTTCCAAGTTCCTCGCGCACCGACGTATAGCGGCGCCTAAATTTGAAAATACTTGCATAGGAATTAGCAACCCGTATTTGAAGGCACATAAAGAGCAAAATAGTATGAATAAAAAATACTTTGAAGTTTAAAGTATGTGTTATTGACAGATACGATTGTGGTTCTTATTAATATTCTATTATGAATCGTTTTCCTATGCAAGTATTTTCATGTGTAGTTTCCAGATCTCTCCGCGCATCGACGTACTTTCATACTTATAAGTATTTTCTGCTCGTACCAGGGCGCCCTAATTCGAAGTGAATACCTGGTTTTAAAACCTGGTATCGTAAATACGTCTCATCTTTACCCTAGACTGTCGTTTGTCATGACTGTAGACGGTTAGACAGTCGGAAACGCCAGGCGCGGCTTCAAGCAAAAAGTAACCTACTATCATTGAAATAGGGTTCATTTTAGTGTGATATAAAAAAAAATTAGCAAAATAATGCAATTGATGTAACTTTTTTCAAATTCAGATATTGGTATTTGTGTAGATTAGAAATAAAACCCTTCAAATGATATAAACAACTATTTATTTCATTTCATTTATACATTCAAAAGTATTCGTCGAAATATACAAATGTGTTTATTACAAATATGACATCTTAAGTTGAAATAAAGTACACTTTTGCCTTACGTAGCTACAATTTTACCAAGGTTCCCAACTGGGCGTACCTGAATGGGAGGTACCAAAGATACGAAAAAATGTAAAGCCTCTTATATTGGATTATATTGGAATATAAATGACTTAGTCCTATCAAATGTTAACATTGTTATACCTAGTTTTTTAATGTATTTATTGATTTTGCATTAATGAAATTTTAGCGATCGAGACATGCAAAGCTGTTATCCTTTTTTATAGTGTTTGGTTTAGAAACCAAATTATAGTTTATGGTAGATTTTTAAGAAAATATCCTTAATTACGACGAGATTTGTATAGGTAAAGGTACTGGTAGGTATAGCGTAATCCATTACAATCAAAAATTGTAATAGTATTTAAAAATTACGAATAAGGGTAGGTAAGTGGTGGTTGAAAATTAAAACAAAATAAAAATAAACAATTATTATTATTTCAATCAATGAATAAATATTTAGGAATAAATACTGACAATTTCAAATCTATAAACTAATAATTACAGATTTGTACGATTTTTTTTTTATTTGGCCCGGCACAGTGCCTCTGCCTCTGCCTCGGCTTCTGCCTCTGCCTTTGCCCGGGCCTCGGTTTTCCCCCATTTCCGCACTGCCCGCTCAATGTAAAGTTCAAGTTAACTCTTAGCACTAGTGATGGTTTTTTATTTGCTTAATTGACACAAACTATGCATGCACTCTATCACTGAAATAAAAAAATAAAACACTCACGAGCATTCTTGCTTTTCCATTGATGACCTAAAATTGAAAATGTATTTTATTATTTTTCTTTTTTATTTCAATAAATTTGTCCAATCGAAATACTAGTTTTGTATCAGAATAACTACGTTGGTAAAGCCGGGTACAATTTATAAGATGCGGCTGATGAACGCAGCTGAAGATATTTAGAAAATTGAAGATTCTGCCGCGCCGCGTCCAAGAGACCCTGAATATTGTACCACTCTTCAGCCGCGTCCGGCAGTCTTATAATTTGTTTTTGGCTTAATAGTAGATCATTTCAATGTTCGGATTATTCGCAATCGCGCATCTATACTTTATCGTAATGTATGTAACGGTTTGCGGTCCCTGATGGCGGCTTCCATTCCGTATATATATATTTTTTTAATAGCCTAGATTGTGTCCCACTGCTGGGCAAAGGCTTCCCCTTTATCATCCCATTTGATCCTGTCCTCGGCGAGCTCTTGTGATTTTGGCTCGAATGTATCCAACTCGTCTTTCCACGGTTTGGATGCATATTTGGAGAGGAAATATTGAAATATTTAAACTGAATTAATAAATTAATTCTTTGATATTGAAAATTTTAATCACCATATAGTTGGCTTCATCATACTTAATTTATAACAATCACATCCAACATCAAACATACCACACATTCTAGTTTGAACAAAAACTTTGGAACGCAAACTCTGATCTTACAAAAAATGGCGCGCGACTTTCTACGGAATACTGGAAATCAATTAAAATATTGAATTGTTTTGATATATTTTCAATTATCAAAGGGCACCTATTTATTCTTTATGATATGTTTTCTCTCTCTAACACTTTATTTATCATTTTTTCATAGAATTAACACAGAAATATTTAATGAAAACCGACAAACAACGACCGTAATTTACTTTCGTGTCTAAAAAACTTCGAATCACGCGTCGAATATGGCTTATTTTTAGATAATTGATAATTATTAATGTAAAGGTATCTTTTAATAAACTATATCGGTCTTATTACAAAAAGCGAAATAAACCTTGGTTTAAACCTAGTCTAGCAAAACCAGTCTAATCTGCAGAACCATGGTTTAAATTTACTTGTATTACAAAACATAAATAAACCATGGTTCCCTTGGTTCATTCTTTTGAACCGTAGTTTATGCATCAACCACAGATTAATACAAATAATATTCGTTCAACATGATATCATTCCATCGCAGCGTTCTATATCCACAGAAAAGAATACGTTTTAATAAAATTTTAATGATTAAATAATGTTTAGGCGTATTAAACCTATTGAGTGTTGGACATTTTGCTAGCATGTCAATATTGGTTGGTATATCGATTATAATTTAATTTTTTTTTTCATTTGGTTCATGTTATATTAGCCAGTCATTCATCCAAACACGTGTGATGGAATGTAACATTCTGGCGCGTTACAAGAAACCATAACAATAAACAAAACTATCGCGAGTTAAAATAAGTTCATTTAGCATTGGAATGCATTTACTATTTAGTCAACGAAGTATGTGAAGTGAAGTGATATAAAATAATTGTCGCTTAGGTAATTACATAGTAATCTAATTTAATAATATCGTGTTGTGGTGGACCTACAAAATGAAAAATGGTCTATGAATTTGAGTAGTGAGAAAAAAGTGAGTAAACTAACATTATTATATGGATGATTACATTGCAAAATGTTTGGTAAACCTATCTTTATGCGTATATGTATTTTCATCGGAAAAAATTAAAACAGGGTTTGACAAATCCTTAATAACGAACAAATTCATCATATTAATATCAAGTTTTAGAGTAAAAGTAACATAATACGATGAAATAGACACTAAATCCAAAAGAAATAGTTGGAAGTTTACGATTTAGACCACCGTTAAACTAGGGGGCGGTCAGGTTTAGCGATAAACCATAAAAAAGGCCATGGTTTATCGTTAAACCACTTTTTGTAATATGAATTTCATATAAACCATAGTTTATTGCGATTTAAACTAAAGTATTTAGATAAACCACGTTTTGTAATAAGGCGGTATAACAACAATAAGAGAGTTAAAAAACAATATTTACATTTTTAAAAAATCCTGCGCACCACTCGTCGTTGTTCTTAAACAACACACGAGTTTGCCTGTTTTTTTTTTAAATATGCCTATTGCTAATGTCTTTTTGGCCAATGTTACATTAAAGGTACTTTATTCAAGCATTATATATATTTTTTTCATAACGCTTTTGAGAAGGATATCATGACTGACGGTATTAAAGGCATTGGCTTAGTTATTAGGATAAAAAAAACAGTTTAGTAGTTGTTTTCGAGTCAATGGAGGGTAAATCGGTGTCCAGGGATTCAATTGTAGGATCATCGTAAAAATATACAATTCGAGGTCCGAAGATAAAGAAAAGTTGTCAAAATTACAGAAAAAAAACATGAAACACATACATGTGACTGGAAAAAACTGGAGAATAATATATATAGACTGGGAATTTAACAAATTACAAATGACGTTCTGGCACTAACAAATTACATGCAATAAATAATCAAATATCAGTTTATTATACAAAATGTCCGAGCAAGATTTTTGCAGTCGAAAGATATATATTCATGAATACACTAACACTAATAAATGTTATTTTTTAAATAGGTAATTTGTTTTTGATATTTTTGTTTAAAAGTACATTAGGTGATGATGTTCAGAAAAGCGACATCTAGTGCAAAATGATATAATTTATCCGGTTCGAATAAAAATCTAGTATAACCCCTCAACCGTCGGAACCGGAAGCCGGTTCCTTCCGGTTTCAAGCAATAAGCAACCTAATTTCATTGAAATAGGGGCTATTTTTGAATCAAGGTCAGTAGGCGGCGCTTACGACAGTCTAAGGGATTAAGCCACAGCCCTTGTCCCCCGTTTTCTTGGTTGTCACTTGCCAGGCCGGTTTAACTCAGGCTTAAAAAGTGACGCAAATTTCTATCTCGCTTTCTCATATGCCGTTTTCGCCTCATCTCTTTCACGCTCCGCCACTTTTATGAATGTGTGCGTGTGCCGGCGTGCGCTGTCGCCGCCATATTGTTGCCATATTTTTCAACAGTCGATTGTTGTTTAGTTTGGATTTGCTTATTTTATTTTTAACTGCATGTTATTTCATCTGTTTTGTAATCAGTAACGTAAATATTTAGCAGTACAAACATGCTATAGTTTTGTTTGTGTAAATCGTATCTAAAGACTTGTGATTTACGTGATAATTATTAATTTTAGTTATGTGTTTTGTTCCCGAGTGCACAAACGAATAAAACATAGAAATATCTGTGCAGCCTTCACAAACAAAATATACAAACACTTTAATAAGTGAACAGCTACATTAGCGGAGCAAGAAATACCAAATTATTGAAAAACATAAATCTAACCTATGACATGATGAAGGTAAATATAATAATATGTTATTCCGCTGTGACCCTATTTCTAGTTTAATCTGCTACAGGAATATAAGAAATAACAATAAGTTGAAATAAATACCCATTGAAATACAGATTTATTACATCTCTGAACATGTGATAAGTTTACTTTTTGTTAGTGTCGAGTTGATGAATTATGTAGCCTTACTCCTTTCATTCGTACTCTCGACTGTACAGGAGGCTTGTGCTCTGCAGCGAAAAGTAAATGAGTCGTCCCAGCACAGTACAGAGTAAGATTAAAGCCATTTTTTGGTATAGGTATTTCCAAGTTCATAACATATTCATTTATAACTATCCAATGTTTTATGGTTATATGTATGTAAATTTAGGAAACCAGTCAACTTCAACAGATTGAGCCCTTATAGTATTTATTTCTTTATTAATTGTTTTATAATTTCTAGGCTTGACTCGGGTCAAATTTCCAGTCCAAGCAATTCGCAGGCAAATGGGTTCATCATTGGAAGTACAAAGAAAGTCTCTACTGCGTCTGCAGGATCACTACACTGTAGACTTATATGCTAATATTGGCGAAGGTTAAATCACAACAGAAGTAATAATGTTCATTAATAATCTGTTTATAATATTTATACTTCTTGATATAATTAAGATTCTCATAAAAATGCATTTGCTAAAGATTTTGGTTATATTTTCAAATCCAGCGCAATGCAGTAGTTTATAAAAGTATATTATAGACCTATATTGTGCATACTATAATAGTAATAGCATTAACATTCTTTAAAATGACTATATTCAAACATATGTTTTGCGTATTCCTTTAATATATTATAATAATGAATCAAAAAAGTTTTAGTATTTAGTAATGCATGATGCATTTAATGTTTTCAATGATTTAAATAATTATTTGTTAATTGATAGCTTATTTTAATTATGTATGTCTTGTTTTTGCTTTTCAATTTCTCCAAAAGTAAGCTAAATCGTTTTGTTTGTTATTTACTTTATGTTAATTGTCTGCTTCATGGTATTGTAAAATATAATTTGCAACAATCAATGTTCCATTTAAAGGACAATGGCGAAATCGTATTTCCATGAACAACGCGTTTAGAAATGTCATACTTGCTAATAATAATATTATTATTTTTCGTGACTTTTCAGCATACTAATTATAGTTGTGTAACGATGTTTAAGTTTCACAATAAAATAAAAAGCTTTATTGACTATTTTGTATGGGAGTGAGTTTTTTTTCAGCAATGGCGTAAGGTCTTTTAAGCCGACAAAAAATATTTTTCATTGAATCTCGCAAAATCTTTTATAAAATATTGCTTTATTTGGTAAAACAAGTGCGGTAAAGATTTATATCATAGCCCTAGTTCACCAAATAACATTTTTAAGAATATAATAATATTTCAATTGAAAATGACAAATAGAACATAACCTCAATATCTATAAATTAAAAACGTTTAGTAAGTAATGTAGACTTTTTCATCAGTATTTCTCAACACATTATTGTTTAGGAACGGCAGCGGAATTCACTTATATTTTTTTCACCAATAAACGCTCTAAATTTACATCAACTAAAATCATGTATGGAAATCTGCCATTGTCCTTTTTATTTGTCAATGCATATTTCAATTCTGTAGTCATGTTCTTACATTTGGCATTGTTTTATTGGTCCAAAAATTAAGTGAATTTTAAGAGATAAAATTAAGCGATATTAACAAATTGAAAATGTTTAAATTAATCTGAAGATGTATAAAAAAGTATTGTAGGTTATAATATTCATTAGGATAAAAATGTTAAAATAAAAGTGTTGTAATTATTTGATATTTTTATTTTAGATCCATAAATTTGAATATATAAGCATGAAACCCAAATATAAAACCGGTAAATTTCCGGTAGTAAAAATCGGTATGCTGAAAGTATAACATACATCCCTAAAACATATTTCAAAATCGGTAATTTCGGTAAAGTACCGATTTCCAGCCCTGGTCGGAAACGCATCTAAATATATATACGTATAACGTACGAAAGAGATGGCTCAAATACGATGAACAAAATTCTTTAATACTATTGGCCAGTGACAAAATTATCAATGAAATGAAAGAAAGATCCGATGAAGATTGAATGAATTATATATGTAGAATAGCATGTTTGGTTTCGATGTGTGAGTTTTCATAACGTGTTAAAAATTTTGTATGGAGTTGGCCGTCTGTATTTTTAGTCGTCTGTGGTCACTTGCTATTCATTTGTCAATCTGTGGTTGTCAACCAATTACCAAAAAATAAATAAGTTTGCCTGAGGAGCGATTATGTGCAAATAAATTTAGAGACTTTTAAATAGTAATGAAATAAAGTCCCTAAATAGACAAACCATAATTTAATTATAAAATAAATCTATGATTGTAGAACTTTGATTTTACGCGGTATTACACACTGTAAGTACTTTTTATCTTTGTAAATAGATTGCCTTATAACTTATGTCTCATATAAATAATACCGGGAAAACTTTAGAATCGTTTGGCACGAAATGGGGGGTAGTAGGGGTTGAGGGGGAGGAGGGGGGGTGCCCACTGTCCCCCGATACCACTCTCGTGAAAAGGCAATACACCATTCCTGAGAAATAGCAATTTAAGTAACTTAACCTCAAAACACTTGTTTTCAAAACAAAGTTGCTTCTGCAACGTCTCCGGCGCTGCGGGAAGTGCAGCCCCTTCGCCCTTGCGTAACAAAGGATAGGCATCCACGCTCGCCTGCGCAGCTTCGACTTGCTGGTCGCCTCCGGCGACCAGCCTCAGCCGCTACGGCTCGCACGGATGCCTATCTTTTGTATACACTCTAGGGTTGGTACCCAAAAGTCTAGGTGAAGTCGGGGTGCCCTATGTTGGTTTTGTGACAGAGTCGACCTAATTTACCCAAAGTCGGTTTAACAACTACCATCAGACATAATGGGTTGTGTTGTTGAAAACAAATAAAACAAAAAAAAGTGTAAAAGGTGTCCAGTGTAAAAGCGTAGATTGGTCGTGAAGGCAAACAATCGAAGTCCAGAAGATATGCCAAAGTCGTTGAAGAAATCCACACAATAATTACCACGGAGCTCAAAGAACACATTCAGGCAACTCGGGGGAAACGGAATGAAGTTTATGAATGAATGACATTGACACTTAACGCAATTACTTTTATTTTACGTTCCATTTCATGTAATTTCTAAACCACAGATAATATAACTTATTTAGTAATAGCGATATAGTTGTCAATCGCCTATAATAACGTTCCGTTTTGCGTAATATGTGATTTGAGGTTAAGAACTATTTTTATTAATTTCTCGAAAACTACGCATTGCCTTTTAATAAGAGTGGTATCGTTATAATCAGGGACCCAATCCCTACCACCTCTGACCATTTTTACCCCTCAACTCGTGCCAAACGACTATAAAGTCCAGCACTATTTTTTTTAAATTATGAATTTTGAAAATCAAAAATATAAAAAACTTTTTTATTGCGATGCATAGTGAGACCAACATTCACTTTGCAAGCGATACGACTGCTCATGGACAGAAACATAAGCAAAAAGCTCCATGAATTACAAAGCAATGCTTGGCATTCCACTGTGCTTGCCATCCTGAGAGATAAGATGCTACAACTATTTTTGTTGATTTTATTCTATTTAATTTATTTTGAACTTTTTATATCAATCTAAGCCTATAGAAGCATTAGTGAAAGATATATAATAGTTTAGAAATTAATTGAATCATAAAATGTTTGATACTCTGTCTTATAATAATCTTGTTGGAAATCTTCCTACCAGGCTTGGAGGAGGCTTGTCAATGTAATGTCAACTTAATGTTAGTTTAATAAGGTATATTTGAATAGTCCATATGATTACATTAGTAATCATAGTATTAATTTCAATGGAAATAGGGTATATTTTTAAAGATTGACCTCTGGGCCTGTCAGTGGACATTCAAGTAGATAAAATAATGCATGTGTAATATAATTTATATTTAACAAAAAGGTTGACTGGTAGAAAATACCGATGGCATTAAGTCCGCCTGTACATATTGTATAAAGTTTAAATAAATAAATTCCTGTTCTAAAGAGAGAAGGAGAGAGAGAGAGAGATGGAAAAAGAGATTATATAACTGCAAACTCAAATACTAGACTGTATGGTTTTCAACTTGTGCACACTGTTGTAAAAATTATGAGTATAAAACAAAAACAAGAACATAGTATTTATTAAACCAGTTTGTATTTAATTTTATTACAATACAATACTCTTTATGGTAAACCACATACAAAAACAAACACAAAATCAGACAAATTAAATAAAAGACTTAAGCTCAAAACACATTATAGGTTTTCGTCTTACGCATAGAGTAAAGAGTAGTAAGTACGGGGCCAACTAACCAATCAGGACAACGGAACATACAAGGTTCTTTCTATGTAATCTATGGTCACGTCTTAAGCGTATGACCTTTAATGTGCACACAACAATAGAATCCATTGTTAAGATCGCTCTAAGACACGTTGCTCTAGTATTTATGGCGGCTTCTTTACTCTATGCGTAAGACGAAAACCTACAATGTGTTTTCACCTTTATGGTATTACTTACAATCGGTGGTCTTATTGCTTAAAGTGATCTCTTCCAGAAAACCTTTTTGTGGATGTTTAATTTTTATTTGTAAAATAATGTTTATTTTTTTTATTCTATATTGTGTGCAGTAAAGAATAAAAATAAAAATAATGTTGTCTATAGCTGGGAAAATTTTGTTTGGTATGCAGCTATAGAATTTTGGTAGGCACTTGACTGAGCAATCCCTCAATCAGTATCAGCTCATATATTGTAACACTGTCACTTATGCAAAAATTGCAAAGGTGGGAAGGTTAAAAATAATCTTATAGAATATGTTTTACAATATTATGTGGTCATAATTTTTTAACAGTAAGTTAAAAGATGATTTTTTAATATAAGCTATTCATTTTCTCTATGTCTTGGAATATCATATTTTTAAATGATGTCAAACTTTAAATGCATCTCAAAATTTGCATTTCTGTGTAAGTGACATTGGTGCACACCGGGGGTGCGTTATGTCCCAATGCAGGGCACACGCCTCCTCTACAATCATGAGTATTGTTGATCTCCCAGAGTAAATAATTTTAGTTTGTCTCATCAGATAGTCAATGTCACTGCTCTGTCCACTTGGGTGGGGAATGCCCCATTCCAAAAGCTATTAAAAGGTTTTCCCCTATCAAGCAAAACAATGCATGTTGTAAGAAGGATCCATCCAGGGATTTCCTGCAACAAAAATATCATAAATCTTTTTTTAAACTGCAAACTTTGAATTGGAAAGGTTTTAACTTAAACTAGATTGATTTTTATTCAAAACCAATTTAATTATACTCCAATTGACATGTTGGGATATATTTTGTTTATAATATAATCTATATCAGCCCATAAATGTCCCACTGCAGAGCACGGGCTTCTTCTACAATCGAGAGTACGATTTAGAGGGGTTGGGCCATATATTCCACCACGCTGGCCTAGTGCAAGGTGGACTTTACATAACATAGACATTCTTACAAATAGCTGTGGTATGCGGGCTTCCTCGCGATGTTTTCCTTCACCGTTATAGTGTGTGATGATTGATTATATACACACATGACTCGGAAAAGTCAGAGGTATGCTCTGGGAATTGAACCTGTGACCATCGTGAACATGTCGGCAGCCGCGTCCAGACGCGGCTGCCGACATGTTCGACTGTTAAATGTATGGTTAATGGACTGGTCCACCACACACTTTATAGTTTGAATATATCAAGACTAAGGAAGTAGACAAAAATAAAAGAGACATCTGCGCGCAGTAATGAGTGACAGTGGCCGTAAAATCACAAGATACTGATAATCAAATACACATTGGATTTTTTGATATTGGAATTTTCTATTCATTATCAGCCCAGACTCAAGAATTTGTGTGTCTCCACCTATCACATCGTGGGAACATACATTTTTTTTAAATTGGCCCGTCATAGGTGCGGCACCTGATGGTAAGCGCAAATGCCGCCCAGGCAGAGTATCCATTGGCATCATCCATGGACGGCAGTCCCATGCCAATGGGAACAATTATGCCGGCCTGCTAAGGTGCCTCTTCACGCTACGGCGGAAGGACCCAGGATTGTAGGAAGGAGGGAACACGTGAGACGGCAAACAATTCCACAATTCCTGACGGTGCGGCACAAAAAATAATTAGAGAACCGTTTGGTCCGAGCCGGGATGGTGTGGACCGACAAGCTATGGCTTCGCAAGCCAGCACGCGTGGTTCTGGTTAGGAATGGAGAGGAGGGGATCAAGTTGAACAATTCCTCAGAGCATTCACCGTGATACAGGCGGTAGAACACGCTTAGAGAGGCGACATCCCTCCGGAGTTGTAGCGACTCCAAGTTGCTCGTAACGTCTGCATCATTCACAATGCGGATGGCCCGCCGCTGCAATCCATCCAAGGCATCGACCAGGTACTGGGCGGATCCATCCCAGAGGTGCGAACAGTACTCCTTACCCGGCCGGATCTGCGCTTTATACAAACGATAAAGCTGACCGGGCGTGAAGAACCGACGCACCCTGTTCAGGACTCCTACCCTGCGTGGTGTGGCAGATATTACGCCTTCGATGTGATTCCTTGGATTGAGATCACAGCGGATATCCACACCAAGGATACTCAGGTCATTCCGCACTGAGAGGGGAGTACCCTGAAGAATGGGGAGGGGAGAGAAAGGGGAATACATGACGAAATGTGGGTGTCCTGGCACCTCTGTCTACCCTATTGGGAAAAAGGCGTGACTTTATGTACGTTATACATATGTGTTTTATTTTCAGGATAGCAATGAGCAATAACTCGCCCCAAAGAAACAATTTGCCGCCATTTTTGAAACAGTTCGACCCGTTCGCCATATTGGAGCCGGAGAAATTGGCGGGAAACGCCGAATTAACCGACAATCATCGGAGAAACGATGTTGATGGCGAATTGAATGGTTCTTTTCTAACAGTGAAGAAAGAAGCTGATGTATTAGATTTGTTTGATAATTTGTTTGTTACGCCACAACAGGTATTGTACAATTCTTTTTATTTTTTATTACCATTTGCGTTCACCTGCGATACGAACGCTCAAAAAGCAACATACAGTCGAATGGAGAACCTCCTCCCTTTTTTTGAAGTCGGTTAGAAACAGTAGCAAAACTAAACATCCCCATAAATTACAAAGAAATGCTTGGCATTCCACTGCACTCGCCATACTGAGATATAAGATAATAATAAGATAAGATGTTAAATCTTAATATCTTAATATGTAAATGTTTTGGGGGTTAACGTCACTCGCGTCCGTAGGCTTTGACTCTAGATTCCCTACACGTGACCCCTGGGTAGTGCCAAATGAGTGACATAGTGGTGGTAGGACTTATCTGTCCGCCCGGGTAGCTACCACCGTCCACGAGGCGTAAAGACCGTCATAGTGATCTCCGTAAGGGGATCGCGTTCCGGGATCAGACAGTGGTTTTCCGGTTTTTTCGAGGGTCTTGAGTCCGGGCATGAGGTTGTACCGTGTGGGTATTTTCGGTCCTCTGTCGAAGGGAGGAAAGCTGATCCGCCGGCCAGGGAGACCCGTAGAAACGGTTGTCCGCTGGCCGCCCGCGGTATAGTACAGGGGCCCAATCGGGGCTAACCACCTCGAGAGGCTGCCTCACCATGCCGCGCATAATCTTGGGTGGGTCCGTCGTGCCGGTTGGTGACCGGAAGTGGGGTCCCGGCGGCCCATCCCGGGAGGGTACGGGGGCCCTTCCGTCCGGCGGATCAATTCGCTTCCCGCCGACCCTTTCGTGCCGGTGCCCATTCGGCCTTCTTAGTGCCCGAACTTAAGCTCCTCGTTGCCTCTTCACCAATCCCATCCTTAATCTACCATGACAGTGCAACCAAAGAGAGCAGGTCCTTCAGCGGTGCTTAACCCCACCACCGCGTTCACTATGGAGTTCACTAACATCCGCGGACTCCATACGAACCTCAATGCCGTCCACCACCATCTCGAGACGGCCCGGCCTGCTTTGCTCTTCCTAACGGAGACGCAGATTCGTTGTCCGACCGATAATTCTTACCTGTTGTATCCCGGTTATTCGCTTGAAGTAAACTTCAAGCTTAAAGCCGGGGTATGCTTGTATGTTCGGTCGGACATCTGCTGTCGCCGTTTGCACTGCATGGAGGACCCCTCCTTCTCCGCTCTGTGGGTGCACGTGGATCTAGGTTCCTTGAGCCGCATCTACGTGTGCCTTTACAGGTCTCACAACGGGGACGATGAGACGACTCGGCTGTTCAGGTATCTTAGCCAGGCGGCTGATGACGCGCAGGCGCAGTTCCCGTCGGCCGAAATGGTGGTCTTGGGGGATTTCAATGCTCATCACGAACTGTGGCTGGGCTCCTCCAAGACTGATCATGCTGGCAGAGCTGCCCATGCATTCGCTCTGACTTATGACTTGACACAACTGCTAACTAACTGCGGCGTGAGTTACGGTCTCTCGATGTGCGGAAAGCCAGTGGTCCGGATGGGATACCAGCGGTGGTTTTAAGGGCTTGTGCAGCCGAGTTGTCTCCAGCACTGACTCGCCTCTACCGAGCGTCCTACCGCACAGGTGTTGTGCCGGAATCTTGGAGGGAGGCCAATGTGCAACCGATCCCCAAAAAGGGTGATCGGTCGGACCCTACCAATTGCCGTCCTATCGCTATCACCTCAGTGATGTGTAAGGTCATGGAGCGGATCATAAACGCTCAATTGGTCCGCTACCTGGAGGATCACTCGTTGATCAGTGACCGACAATACGGATTATATATCCGTCATAATCGATCGACGGGTGATCTTCTAGCGTTTGTCCTGCATCGCTGGGGTGAGGCGATTGACCGGCGTGGTGAGGCTCTTGCTGTGAGCCTCGACATTGCCAAGGCGTTTGATAGGGTCTGGCACCGTGGTCTTCTGTCCAAGCTTCCGGCATACGGTCTACCCGGCAACCTGTGTTCGTGGATTTCCGGCTTTCTGCATGGGCGTAGAATACGTGTAGTCGTTGACGGACACGCTTCGGCGCTCATGTCGGTAAATGCCGGAGTTCCTCAGGGCTCGGTGCTGTCGCCCACCTTGTTTATTCTGCATATCAATGACATGTTGTCGCTTGGCAACATTCATTGCTATGCAGATGACAGCACGGTTCATGGGCGATACCACTGCGGGCCAGGTTGCCGTGTCGAAACTGTGAAGGGACGCGAAGATCTTGTCATTGAGCTCAACCGGACCTTGGATCTCATTTCTACATGGGGTTCCAGGAATATGGTTGAGTTCAATGCTAAGAAAACCCAGGTGTGTGCGATCACGTGCAAAAAATCCCCGTTCTCTCCCCTCCCCATTCTTCCGGGTACTCCCCTCTCAGTGCGGAATGACCTGAGTATCCTTGGTGTGGATATCCGCTGTGATCTCAATCCAAGGAATCACATCGAGGGCGTAATATCTGCCACATCACGCAGGGTTGGAGTCCTGAACAGGGTGCGTCGGTTTTTCACGCCCGGTCAGCTTTGTCGCTTATATAAAGCGCAGGTCCGGCCGGGTGTGGAGTACTGCTCGCACCTCTGGGATGGATCCGCCCAGTACCTGCTCGATGCCTTGGATGGATTGCAGCAACGGGTCATCCGCATTGTGAATGATGCAGACGTTACGGGCAACTTAGAGTCGCTACAACTCCGGAGATATGTCGCCTCTCTAAGCGTGTTCCACCGCCTGTATCACGGTGAGTGCTCTGAAGAATTGTTCAACTTGCTCCCCCCCTCTCCATTCCTAACCAGAACCCCGCATGCTGGCTTGCGAAGCCATAGCTTGACGGTCCACACCATCCCGGCGCGAACCAAACGGTTCTCAAATTCGTTTTTGTGCCGCACCGTCAGGCTGTGGAATTGTTTGCCGGCGCACGTGTTCCCTCCTTCCTACAATCCTGGGTCCTTCCGCCGCGGTGTGAAGAGGCACCTTAGCAGGCCGGCATAATTGTTTCCATTGGCATGGGACTGCCGTCCGATGCCAATGGATACTCTGTCTGGGCGGCATTGGCACTTTCCATCAGGTGCAATGCCGCCACTATGCCAGGCCAGTGTAAAAAAAAAAAATGTCCAGTAGTTACTCTGGCTACAATGTCATTCAAACCAGAACACAACAATGCATTTACACTGGTGTTTGGTAGAAGAAATAGACATTGCTGTGCCTACCCAGCCAGCCTCTCACGTATGAGACCCGTAAAATGTAAATATTCAAAAAAGTCTGTTGCGCAAGTTTCATAAAGTTGTTTGTCGTCACTGTTAAAGCAAGCTTTGGTGAAAATTTGACAAATAACTTTAAAATTTAATTGTGTTCCGTTGTTTTAAACGAGACATCCCTTTTGATAATTCAATTAAGCAATTTTTTGTACAATAGGTCCGGCAAAAGAGCAAATATGTCTCCTGATGGTGAATGATCATACCCTGGAGTACCAACAATACTATTTTCTTAAAAGTGCTGCCGATACATCAAATCGAAAAGGGAAACGGGAAGGAAAACTATGGGAACAAGAAAGGGGCATTAGGCATAAGTTATTCAAAACAGTCAAGCATTTTACTTGTCGCCAGGTAAGCAATGGATCAAAATCGTTCATCGACGAAGAATTCTCGAAGTTTCTAGACAGATTAGAGTCGCCTAAAGTTGACAAACTCATAGACATACCGATCGAACCAGAACCTCAAAATATAGGACAGGCAGATATGGGGTGTAATACTTCTTTTCCAGAAGCAGAATTGGTAGACGATGATTTAATCAAAAAAATGCTTTCGACTACGTGTGTAAGGGATAACATGAGCAATATACAAAACGCGGGCGTCTTACCAAATGATAACAGTCAGTATGAAGATATCAAAGTTAAGTCAAATGTTGGACCAAAAGCAGAGACCAATGGAGCGGTAAACAAGCCAATATTAGTCAAACATAATCCAACCCCGTCGCAGCATTGTAAAGTTATAATCGAAACGGTAACCAAAGATCCAAAGGTTTTTATGAAACGCCGAATCGTTAAACCCGAAGCTGTTACTTCAAAATACACGAAAGGAGCCGATATGTACGAAAAATCTGTAGTGTTACCTCAAATTATGGAAAGATTGACTAAATGGAAATTGGATCATGATATGAAAAAGAATTTACCGAGAAAATTATTACTGGATACGAAACAAACGGTGGCCAGTGATTCTAAAAAAGAAAATCCTGTAAAAATTGTGCCAATTAAAACTGAACCTACTTGTCAATGCAAAAAGGTAAAAGCAGAAGAATTTGTCATTATTAGAAATGGTATCAAATATGTAGATTTGAGAGCGAAAAATAATATAAATGTCGATACTCCAAGCACATCCAAAAAAAGCTTAACTGATCTTAATGAAAATGGAATATTATCAGGTTCCAAAAGCAAAGATAACATAACAGTTAATAGTCCAAACACATCGAAAAATGGCTTGAATGATCTAGATAAATATGGGATTAACACTTCAGGCCTGAAAGACATACAAAAAGGGATTTTAAAAGCACTAATTTCGAACCCTAATACTAATCTAGTATCACCAACAGTTAAAGACAATACTAAAATTAAGACGCCAAAGGAAGTTAAATTGAATCCTGAAGTTTTAATGGAAGACTGTAATAAAGAAAGACTAATAGAATTTACGAGGAGACAACTACTCCAGAAGTTTGTTAATGGTGAAATTTGATTAATATTAACAATCTCGTGGCTTTTTGGTTATACGCTTGTGAGGCGTTTCCCTACGGTCCTAACACAATAAGTAAGTGAGCTTTGTATATTGGGTGTATCACAATAGTTAAAAGCATTTAGTTCTTTTTGGTTAATGATAGGGGCTTCCCAAAGGGGCAGATAAACTTTAAAAAAAATATTCTATCGCCTATATTTATCAGGAAAAATGTAGGTTTCTAAGGGTAAAATAATTTTTCAAATCGGTACAGTAGTTTCAAGAGCATGTTTAATGCAAACAAACAATAAATTTCTCTTTACAATTTTTTATATATTTCAATGAATGAAGGCATGGCATTCGCCTGATGTTTAGCGATACGACAGCTCATAGACAGTAGTAAAACTAAATATACCATGAAATACAAAGCAATACTTGGCATTCCACTGTGCTCGCTTTCTCGAGACATATTAGTTTAGATTTTAAAAGACTTAACTTACTGTGATGTCAAGACTATGTATGTGACTGTTAGGTTATTTTATTATAGTTTTAAAAATACTATATAAGTTAGTGTTTGGCCTTTTCCGCTAATGAGGAGGGTCATTAGTCTAAGGTCTTAGTCTACCACGCTGGCCTAATGGCCCGTCTATTAATCACGTGAGGCTTGAATAGGGAGGGGGGAAGGGGTTGGACAAAAATCACCTTATATCACTAAAGGAGACCGGGGGTCAAAAAATACTAAATAAAAGATCACTTGAATAACGGACGGCCCCTAATGCGGGTCGGTGAACTTAATCATTACAATATTAGGTAGAAAATTACTAAAGCTATGTTTTTAGTAGTTAATTTTGTAATGATGATGGTCATATCAAACATTTGCAAGAATATACCGGATGTATCCACTGTATTCTCAGTCTATTCTCCGACACATTGTTTCATTGTTCGAACGTTCGAAGTCTACCTATAAGATAAAATTTCTACAAATCTTCATTTCTACAAATCAATACTATTCTCTTCTATTTTTCTATTCATTATCAGCCCAGAGTCAGGAATTTGTACCCGATATGGCGATACGCTCGTCACCTGTGGCTCGCCACCTATCACATTGTGGGACGGAACATACAAGGCGAAATGTGGGTGTCCTGTCATCTCTGCCTACCCCTTCTGGGGTATGTACTTTATTCATTCGGAACTAATCCATAACCTATTACATCATGGTATGGAACATACATGGCGAAATGTGGGTGTCCTGACACCACTGCCTACCCCTTCTGGGAAAAAGTTTATGTATGTACATACATATGTTGATTAGCGAGGTATTCACTACTTTAATACGAATGTTTATGGGCCTAACATGACCAACCGGTATACCAGCCCACTAATTTAAAATTAAAAGAATTAACAAAATAATCGAGTCGATTCTAAAACCTTCGACTATAGTCTAGACTATACGCTAGTCCGGGATTATTAATGTGGCGCTTTAAGTTTTGGCTAGTAAAGTCACAGCAAGCTTCCAACAGGTCGATGTGGAGATCCTTGAGGAATGGCTATATTCAGCAGTAGACTTCCTTTGCCTGCAGAGAAAGAGAGAAAAATATTGAGACTCTTAATTTTGGCCGATTTAAGTTGTTCAAGTTTGTTTTTTTTGTTGTTTTTTGACCGCTTCTGCGGCGTAGGTTAGACGTCGCCTGTGATACGAGAGGCCGCGGGTTCGATTCTTGCATCGAGAGAAATGTTTGTGCGGCCTACATAATACAGGGTATACTCGTATAAAGACTGCTACCGAAAACGAAGCCGGGTGGTAGTTTATGCGACTTCAGACACAATGCAACAGAAAATGTTGCAAAAAAGTGACGACTTTTTTTGTTATTTTTTTTCATATGGTCGTATTTGGGTGGTAAATATTTTTTCCTATAATAATAGTGTATACCCCTTTATTTATAAAGACTACGATATAAAAGAGTTTAAATTATTATTTTAGCAAAAACTATGGATTTATCACCCAAAAATGATAATTAAAAAAATATTTAAAAAAATTGTCGCGAAATTTTTAGTCGCATTGTGTTTGTAGTCACTGAAACTACCACCGGCTTTGTTTTCGGTAGCAGTCTTGATACACCCGGTATTTGTTTCTGGTCTGGGTGTTTGTGAGACCGAAAAGTCTCTCGTAGTTCCTGATACCCACGACACAAGACTCGATGTTAGTATGGGATCTGTATGTGACTGTTGGTCACATACAGATCCCATACTAACATCGATTTTATATTTGTGGGCCGCACAAACATTTCTCTCGGTGCGGGGATCGAACCCGCGGCCTCTCGTTTCACAGGCGGCGTCAAACCAACTGCGCCACGGAGGCTGTCAAATGTTTATTTATATAAGTTTTTTTTATTTTTTTATTGCATTGAATGGCGAGACGAGCGAGCCGTTCGTCTGATGGTAAGCGATACGACCGCTCATGAACAGTAGCAACATTCCACTGCGCTCGCCATCCTGAGACATAAGTCTCAATATGTCCAGTAGTGTGTCCTGATGTTAAGTCTCAATATGTCCAGTAGTTGCTCTGGCTACAATGTCCTTCAATCCGAAACACAACAGTGCATTTAAGCAGTGTTGTTTCACGGGAGAAATAGACATTGCGGTGGTACCTACCCAGATGGCCTCTCACATATGAGAGACCTACCACCAGTAAAATATATAAGTAATTTTTATCCATACGTTTAAAACTGTATAAAAACTAACAGTAGTATTCGTATGGATAAGAATGTCGAATTTTCAAGTCTCATAACGCCTAACAACCACCTCATAACAAATTTGACAGCTTCCATGTCGCAGTTTGTCAGTTTCAGGGGTCAGGACTCAGGACTGTGTCACATACATAGTCCTGAGTACTGACCTGACTGTCTGGTGTATTTACGTTCATATTTTGTTGTATAGAAAGATATAAATGGTATTTAATCTCTATTTAACGTGCACGATTCTTGCATTTATTATTTTTATCTTTGTAAACTCAAGCATTTTGTTGATATTATAATGCTAATTACTTTTATAAATGAATTGTTTAAATCTACTTTAATAAAAGTTATTATTTTTAAGAATATTAATTGAATAAAGTTGGTTTCTTTATCAAAATGTATTTTAGAATTTATAACGATAGGTTATAGGTATAAAGAAAATGTTAGCATATTATATACATTTTTATAACCTTCTATGAGAATTTAACAAATAAATTTTATAATCAATGAAGGCTTTTTTTTATTGCTGTGAATGGCGAGACGAGCAAGCCGTTCGCCTGATGGTAAGCGATACGACCGCTCATGAACAGTAGCAACATTCCACTGCGCTCGCCATCCTGAGACATAAGATGTTAAGTCTCAATATGTCCAGTAGTTGCTCTGGCTACAATGTCCTTCAATCCGAAACACAACAGTGCATTTATTTATTTATTTAAACTTTATACAATATGTACAGGCGGACTTAATGCCGTCGGCATTTTCTACCAGTCAACCTTTAGGAGATGCAGAGATGAGCTTAAAAGGGTGTTTCGTGGATACAGAAAAAAATATATACACGATTATATACCAAAATATACACATACATATACATATAAAATAAAATAAAATAAAAAATAAAATATATACATATATACAGGGTATATCAAGACTGCTACCGAAAACGAAGCCGGGTGGTAGTTTAAGCGACTTCAGACACAATGCAACAGAAAAAGTTGCAAAAAATAGCGACAATTTTTTTTTGTAATTTTTTTCTTATATTTGGGTGATAACTAAATTTTTTCCTAAAATAATGGTATATACCCTTTTATTTATAAATAATCTAAGGTATAAAAGTGTTTAAATTATTATTTTAGGCAAAACTATGGATTTACCACCCAAAAATGAAGATATTTAAAAAATCATAAAAAATCAATGTCGCGTTTCTTTTCGAAATTTTTGGTTGCATTGTGTTTGTAGTCACTAAAACTACCACCCAGCTTCGTTTTCGGTAGCAGTCTTGAGATACCCGGTATACGCATACATATATATATACATACATAACATATATAGATGAATACAATATATAGCTATAAAATATACATGTCATAAATGAAACGAGAACTTAATTTGACTATTCTGCCATTTGTTTTAGAAACAGTTCTCGAACCTTCACTTTAAATGCATGACGATTCCTGCACGTCCTAATTTCCGTAGGGAGCGCGTTCCAAAGAAGTATGGACTGGATACGGAAAGAGGAGTGAAGAAAATCAGAGCTATGGGAGGGACACTTAAGAAGTAAATTATTAAATGAACGAAGATTTCTATCGTGGTTGCTACCAAGGTATTGAAAGCAGGGAATTAAGTAAGAAGGTGGAGAAGGAGAGACAAGAAAAGAATGCAGAAGTGTAAGTGCACGCAGGTTATGGCGTTGGCGAATGGGCAACCACTTTAACTGGGAACGGCAAGTCGACACATGATCATACTTACGAAGATTAAAAACGAAACGAATGCAGTTATTCAGAAGTCGATCTAATTTGTTGAGAAGATCTGCATTCAGGTCAAAATAGCACACATCACCATAGTCGATTACTGGGAGGATTAAGGCTTGCATTGCATTTAAGCAGTGTTGTTTCACGAGAGAAATAGACATTGCGGTGGTACCTACCCAGATGGCCTCTCACATATGAGAGACCTACCACCAGTAAGATTTCATTTTTGTAGTCACATAATTTTATGGATTTAATATTTTAATTTTTATATTATACACTACGTTCATATATGTACTACGAAAACTTTTTGGAATACTATAGGTTCGAACCAGTGTAACAATGATGTAATTACTTCCTTTCTTAAAATAAAGTTATGGGTCGTATGGTTAGGTAGTGGATCTTTATCTGTATCACTTATCAGTCCATATACGTCCCACTGCAGGGCAGGGGCTTCCTCTACAATCGAGAGTACTATTGAGAGTGGTTAGGCCATATAATTAGTCCACCACGCTGGTCTAGTGCGGGTAGGCGGACTTTACATACCATATAAATTCTTCAAATCGCTATGGTATGCAGGTTTCGTCACGATGTTTTCCTTCACCGTTAAATTGCGTAGTGATTAGTACTTCTTGGTCTATGGTAGTGATTGACTATCAATACACACATGACTCCGAAAAGTTAGAAGTGTGCCCTAGGATTTGAAACCGTGACCATCGTGAACATGTTTCTGTATCAGCCCATATACGTCCCACTGCAGGGCACGGGCCTCCTCTACAATCGACAGTACGATTGAGAGTGGTTAGGTTAGGTTAGTTAGGTAGTAGGTTAGGTTAGTTAGTAGGTTAGTAGTTAGTAATCCATATAGTCCACCACGCTGGCCTAGTGCGGGTTGGCGGACTTACATACCATAGATTTTTTTTATAAATCGCTATGGCATGCAGGTTTCCTCACGATGTTTTCCTTCACCGTTTTTAGTGCGTGGTGATTGACTATCAATACACACATGACTCCGAAAAGTCAGAGGTGTGCCCTGGGATTCGAACCCGCGACCACCGTGGACATGTTGGCAGTCACGTCTAGTCCGTTTACCAACAGGCCACCACGCACATGTTTACCAACAGGCAACATAGTTTGTTTTTTTTTATTGCTGTTAATGACGAGACGAGCATGCCGTTCGCCTGATGGTAAGCGTATGACCGCTCATGAACAGTAGCAAAACCAAACAACACATTGAATTACAAAGCAATGCTTGACATTCCACTGCGCTCGCCATCCTGAGACATATAGATGTTTAGTTTCAATATGTCCAGTCGTTACTCTGGCTACAATGTCCTTCAATCCGAAACACAACAGTGCATTTAAACTGCTGTTTGACGGGAGAAATAAACATTGCGGTGGTACCCACCCAGGCAGCCTCTCATATGAGAGATCTACCACCAGTAAAGTTGGTAGGCAGAAAGGAGGCACTTTATCAGTAATGCCCAAATTAAGGCACCAATTAGCTATTATACTGAAATCTGAATCCTTCACTGTACACGCCCACAACGTAGGCAGACATCCATTAAAAGTAGTCGCTGTGGATTGTTTGTAAAAATATATGATTAACTGCAGAGTTCTTGACGACTAGTGATGTAAAATATTTTTTTATTTGTAGTTTTATATCTATAGTATATTTTAATGTGCATAGCATGTTTTTTAATATTTAATTATAATTTAAATAATTCATTGTGAATAATAAGTTTCCGAAAAAATGTGTTTTGGTAGGACTTACGTTTTGATGTTCCTCGCCGTTAGCCAGTAAAATATTGAAAAGTGATATGTCAAAGTGACAGTTATTTTTGTATTAAGTTGTATTTTGTTGTGAATATTTAATAAATTAATAAGAATAAATTAAACAATGGATCGCATAAGTGTATTAGAACAGGAAATCGCCGATTTGCGTAAAATACTACATGAGAAGGAGACGGAATTGTATCAAATAAGAAACGAGTGGAACGTAAGTTTTATTTACATATTTATCTGAATCACAATGTTTTTAAAACGTTGTAATGCCACACTTTATTTACCTTGGACTACATTAGTAATGTGCTTGACCTTGTCTACCCTGGATACACTTTCTCATATTTAAATCATAATGAAGCGACTTTGCTATCGTGTTTCGTTCACTGCATGAAATTCACTTTTTTTTTTTTTTAAAATATGTTTACAAAGCTATGCTCTAACTATTGTAAACTATTTGCCAAACAATTGCTCACATGTTGGCACAGACACACGTCACTTAATCATTTGATGTGCATTTCCCTTTCACATTGTTATTGCGACACTACAGAAATAATGTGAAAAACTGCTAATAATATGCTCACTAGTATACAAGATAACATGAGAATCTATAAAATATCACTAGAATGAATGAATTCATGTACCCTTAAACTTTGTACTTAGTTTGTATATATATGTTGTTAAATTTGTAAACTTTTATAAGTAAAACATAGTGAATTAACATTTGAATGGGTCAGGTTTAGAATATTATAGCACGAAATGGGGGTTGGGGGTAAGGGGGAGGAGGGGGAGGGTGTACCCTGTCCCCTGGTACCACTCCCATGAAAGATAAGGCATGATTCTGAGAACCTAATTAAAGTAACCTAACCTCAAAATGTCAAAACAAAAGTTGCTTCTGCAACGTCTCCGGCGCTGCGGGAAGTACAGCCCCTTCGCCCTTGCGTAACAAAGGATAGGCACCCACGCTCGCCTCCGCAGCTTCGGCTTACTGGTCGCCTCTGGCGACCAGCCTCAGCCGCTACGGCTCGCACGGTTACCTATCCTTCGTTACAGCAGGCGGGGGCTGATCTCCCTCCGCGCCTAAAAGCGTAGCCAAAAGTCTACGTGAAGTTGGGGTGGCCCGTGTCGGTTTTGGGGTACAGTCTACCTAACTGGCCCATAAAGTGGGTACACTAACTTCCTTCTGAACATCTAGGACGTTGTAAAACAACAAAACAAGCAAAATCAATTAAATCTTCGTAATTTATGGGTCTATCGCATGCGACAACTCCACCAAAAAAACAACAAAAACATCAACAAAACATTCCTAAAATTTTTTTGTTCACTGACACATGACTGAAACGCGTAGTTTTTACGTTCCATTTCACCAATTTCTCTCGAAATTTTACACCATAGACTATTTATTTGAAATATTACTAACGATTTGTTTGTCAATCGCTCATAATAACGTTCCATTTTGCCTAATATGTGATTTGAGGTTAGTAACTATTATAATTAATTTTTCAAAAACTATGCATTATCTTTTAATAAGAGTGATAAACATATAATCTGGGACCCAATCCCTACCACCTCTAATAATTTTTACCCCTCAAATCGTGCTATAATAAACTAGACCCCGACCGTCATAAGTAACTATTTAATATGCTTATTTATTTATCTATATTACTTTTTATTAGACACACAATATATACAAATATGATGAGAAAATACATACAATGGTGGTCTTATTACTCAAAGGTAATGTCATACATACAACCATAGGATGGATTTAAGAAAAAGATAAACAGAGGGTAGTGTAAATTTATAAATAGAATTTAAGAAAGAAAACTACAACAAATACAAATTATTTCTTTATGTAACTACATTCAAGGCTATTGATATTAAAACAGGTGTTCTATTCTGTTTCAGAGACAGCAAAATGTACCACTACAATGCACACAAAACTTTGGCTTTAACACAAATGGTATATTATACAGTGGTAACATGCCAAAATGGGCCATAGAGAGGTAAGCAGAGATGTTAAACTATAAATGGCAAGACGAGCATGGCATTTGCCTGATAGTAAAGTGATACGACTGCTCACGGACAGTAGAACAGCCAAACAACACCATTAATTACAAAGCAGAGCATAATAGTTTTATTTCAAAGCATTATATGTTAAATCTTGATATGTCCAGTAGTTACTCTGGCTACAATGTCCTACCAACCAAAACACAAGTTTTCACATTGCTGTTTGGTTCGAGAAATAGACATAACACCACAAAATGGAGAGACCTGCTGCTTTGCTTGTGATTTTGTTTATTCCTTCGGATACATTACTTAATATAGAAACAAAGAAATACAATTTATTTGTCACAGTCGCAACATAATATAATGTTTGTTAGCATTTTGATTTGATTAATGGGACATGGGCACAGTTCTGACTTTTTTAAGTCATATGTGGATTGATAGTCAATCACCATACACTATAATGGTGAAGGAAAAAATCATGAAACCTGCATATTATAGCGATTTCTATGATATTTAAAGTCCACCAACTCGCACAGAGACTTATAAAATAACTATTGTACGTAAGTCCACCATCCTGCATTAGGCCAGCGTGGTGGACTATATGGCCTAACGACTCTCAATCGTACTCTCGATTGTAGAGTAGGCCCGTGTCTTGCTGTGGGACTTAAATGGGCTGATACAATACAATACAAATTTGTTTTGTAATTAGTATTAAGCAATAAATTGTTTTTGTTTATTTTTTTATTCTTGATTATTTTCCTTCATCGTTTCTCCAATCAGGTACAGCCGTCAAATCCTACTGCCTGTCATAGGAGTAGCAGGACAGGAGAAGCTATGCTCTGCCAAGGTTTTGGTGGTAGGAGCTGGTGGACTTGGGTGTCCAGCATCTGTGTACCTAGCAGGGGCTGGTGTCGGTAAGTTAAAGATTATTTTTATTACTATGAATGGCTAAACGAGTATCGTTCGCCTGATGGTAATTACGACCGCTCATGGACAGTAGCAAAACTATACACCATGAATTACAAAGCATTGCTTGGTTTTATTATTTTCTTTATTTTATTTAACATATTTTTTCTATTTTTACATATATATATGGTTTTACTAGTGGTTAGTGCAGCTCACTAATGTCTGAAGGTGCAGGCCACGGGAGAATAAATTATGCACGAGTTCAGTGTCCAATATGTGTAATATTATTCACCTTACAATTCATATACACAGTTCTTATAATTAACTAAGCTAAGATTCCACAAACGCTAGAACGCACGTAAGCAACGGCAAATAACTATCGGCAAGAAGCGAGCGACATGCACCGAGCGGCGAGATCACGATCTGACTGACTGCGTGGACAAAGTGAAAGTAACGGTCGCCCGCGCCGCGCCGGCCCGCGCAGCGCGGGGGTGTTTCGTGTATCTTCGGATGCTCTCGGCGCGCGCCCGAACCAATGGGTCGGCTGCGCTTGGTGCCGAGCGCCGAGTGTTGTTTCGTTCGACTGGAGTGTCGATTCTGTTGGCAGCTGTTAGTACTAATTAATATTATAATGCTGCCACATATAAATTATAAAAAATATACATATAAAAATATAAAAAATAATTTATTTACCCTCCGGTGGTGAGGCTCAAGACCCAAGCCACCGGCGGTTAGGGAGACAAAGTGAGGAATCGCCTCACAATACGTGCCGTGTCCAATAATACTGCCTTCTGTATTTGACTTTTGACCCAACAGCCAATTGAGAGCCTCTGTAGGTGTTGGTCGAGGCTCTTTGGTATCAACCCATGAGCAGAAACGACAATCGGGACAATAATTGTTGAATCGACATCCCACATGTCGGTAACCTCGTGAGCTAAATCTAAATATTTAGACATTTTATCTTTTTCAGCTTTGACTAGGTATAGCCCGGCGCGCCAATCGATCTATTATCACAATATCAGGCTTATTGGCGACAATAGTCCTGTCTGTGATAACAGATCGATCCCAATACAACGTTGCATGACCATTTTCAAGAACTGGTTGAGGAACATACTGGTAATATGGCACTTCAGAAGTCACCAGTCCATATCGAAGAGCAATTTGCTGATGTATGATCTTGGCTACTAGGTTGTGTCTATGTATCTTGCTAACTCGCCGTTAGCAAGATACGAACAACCGGAGATAACATGCCTGATGGACTCGCCAGGACGGTGGCATGCCCGACAGATGTCGACCGTACCGTCCTTCAGGATGTATTTCCTTTAGTTGTTCGTCTTAATAACTTCGTCCATAATTGCAAAGACAAAACCCTCGGTTTCCCCAAAGAGGTTACCGAAGCGCAGCCAAGACACAGACGCTAGTCGGTCCACATCAGGCCCATAAAGGGCTCGATAGAACCGATCGTGCAGCTCCTTGCTCTTCCATATGTCCTCGCGATCCCTAATGCCTACCACCAGAGGTCTCCGCCAGTTCTCAATCGCCAAAGACAGCGGGGTAAATCCTTTATCTACCATAACTACAACCCTATGCATATCCACGTCACTGTGAAGGAAATAATCCCTGATTGCACACCTCGCGATTATGTAGGTCCTTAGCATTAAGAATGCCTCGGCCCCCACATCTACGCGGGATGTACAATCTCATCACTGACGAACGTGGATGATGCATACGATGTGCAGTTAGGAGAGTTCGGACTTTACGATCCAGGGCGTCTAATTCGGTCTGAGCCCATTTGAGTATACCGAAAGAGTACATGAGTACAGGCATAACCCAACCGTTGAAAGCGCAAATCTTGTTTCCACCTGACAAAAAACTGTTAAGTAATTTTGTCAGGCGGCTAAAGAAACGCTCTTTCATTGATTGTTATTTGTTTTACATCTGCACCCATGATACCAAGAGCCTCTGGCATACCCAAATATTTGTAGGTTTCCGTCACAGACAGGGACCTGAGACTTACAGTCTCTGAGACTTGTATGCCATCAGAGACCGCAACCTCCCCTCGCTTCACATGAATAACCGCACATTTATCGACACCAAACTCCATATTGATTGAGTTGCTAAATGTTTCAGTTATTTTTAACAACTCAATCAATTCGGATTGTTTTGATGCAAATAATTTGAGGTCATCCATGTAGAGCCAGTGAGAAATAGGCTCAGAGCCTCTCCGCAGACGGTAGCCTAACCCTGAATCCAACAACAGCGTGCTGAGGGGATTCAGGGCCATGCAAAACCACAGTGGACTCAGACTGTCACCCTGGAATATACCCCGCTTAATTCTAATCGGTTCATCACAATCAGGAGGAGCCGTACCGCCTGGATATCTCAGGACAGTGGTCCACTGCCCCATACAAGACCCAGGGAAGTTGCATAAATTTGTATCAATTTTATACAAATTTAAAAATCTCATGAGCCATGTATGGGGCACTGAATCATATGCCTTTTTATAATCTATCCAGGCAGCCGATAAATTCCTTCGGTTGTGACGAGCCTGTTGGCAAATGGTCATGTCAATGAGAAGGAGCTCCTTTGTACCACGGAACCCATTCATGCAACCTGTCTGGCCGGAAAAGAGAATTTGATTAGAAGAAATATGGTCTGTAATTTTGGATCTAATAATGGAAGTCAAAACTTTATAAATAGTTGGAAGGCATGTAATGGGTCTATAATTTTTTGGTTCCGTGGTAACACCGGATTTAAAAAGCAGGTGAGTGACACCTGTCGTCATAAATGTTGGGAGCGATCCCCTCTCAAGCGCATCCTGGAACTGTGTTGCTAATCGAGCATGCGAACTTGGAAACCATTTTAACCAGAAGTTGTGGAGACTTCCAATTTTGGGTTGGACGGATCGCTGCCAGAACATCCTCTGGACTGATTAAAATGGTTTTCATAGCCGGTATTGTCTCGCAAGCTCGATCGACAACACCAAACCAAGGGGCTTCAGTGTGAGAGACAGGGGACGACCAGATATTCGCCCAGTACTCACGCATTTCGTGAGCACTTGGCAGCCGCCCATCTCCCACATCTTGTTGGGAATTCTCCCAACATCTATAAACTCTTTTTTGGTCACTTTGGAACATACGATTTTGTTGGAAACGATCCCATCGCTTCCTATAGCGGCGAATGCGGTTCGCCCACGCATAGACTTTTTGTTTGTAGAAGTCTATGCGTTCTGTGACGCAAAGCCTATAATTCCGAGGACTTGTATTGGTCCCCGAAAAAGCCTACGTCACAAAACGCATAATCTTCGGCCTGCTATTTCCTTCTCTGAAGGAAATTAGCTTGCCGATGAGAATTCGGGTCCTGTTGATACGGTCCTCGATCTTACGCTGCCAAGCAGGCATAGTCACAACATCTCGAGTGGCTTTAAAATCACTTGGAAATTTTACATTAGCCACTCGACATGCTGCGACGGCCGCGCAGAAAAGGATCGAATGCGTATCAACAAGATCCCGACTGGACTCCAAGTACAAAGCATTGCTTGGTTTTATTATTACTATTATTTACATTTTATTGCAAAAAAGAAATCAGATCAGATACAAGAAGAAATCACATACATAAAAAGTACAATTTGCGGTCTTATCGCCGAAAGGCAATGTCTTACAGACAGCCATGGGATGGATTAAAGAATAGGATAAACAGGCAATTAATTTAATAAAATTACAAGTAATACAAATCATAAATACACATATTATGTTATATAAACACATAATAGAAATATACATACATACATAATATCATAACAATACATACATATACATAATATATAACTGCCTCGGTGGCGTAGTTGTACTACGGTACGGTTACAAAGCTGAGGTCTCGGGTTCGAATCCCGGGTTGGGCAAAGTGATATTGGATTTTTCTATTCATTATCAGCCCAGAGTTAGGAATCTGTGCCCGATATGGCGATAGGCTCGTCTATCACATCGTGGGACGGAACATACAAGGCGAAATGTGAGTGTGGCACCTCTGGCACCTCTGCATACCCCTTCTGGGATATAGGCGTGATTTTATGTATCTGTGTATGTATAATATATAAATATGGTTTTCCACTGCCCTCGTTATCCAACCCCCCTAAGGATAAATCAGGGGGGTTACTCAATAAAAATGATACGTGCTTCGAATGTTCGGACGCCGTACGTAAAACTTCACTAATGTGCCTAGATACTCCACAAAATGTTGGATGCCTCCATCGTACGTCGCAACCATAGACTAAGTTCGGAGAAAATTATAAGTATAATAGAGAATAGTATTGATTTTAGAAGTGGAAATCTTGTATCTTACTCCAGACGAACATCCGGACATTCGAAGTCCGTATCGTTTTTATAGAGTTACCCCCCAGGCGAACACCATGCTCGTCTCACAATATAATGCAATAAAAAGACCTGAGTTTATGTATATATATTTTTCAGGTGAGATTGGTATAATAGATTACGACACAGTGGATGTGACAAACATTCATAGACAAATCTTGCATGGCGAGGGAGACCAGAATATGAGCAAAGCTGAATCCGCAGCACAAACATTGAGAAGGTGAGATTCTAGAACATTCTGACACGTACAGCATTGTCATATTTATTTATTCATTTATTTATTTATTTATTTTTTATTGAACACCATATAAAATAATAAGACAAAGAACATACAGTCGAATTGAGAACCTCCTCCTTTTTTTTAAAACGGTTAAAAAAATATGACAACACGTTTTAATAAACCTGACAATTTGCATGTTAAAATCTGGAAAAAAATGACATACTGGCAAAGAAATAACTGATATACAGGGTGTAGCAAGACTGCTAACCAAAACGAAACCGGGTGGTAGTTTAAGTGACTACAAACACAAAGCACCAAAAAAAAAAAAATGCAAACAAATGCAAAATGTAATTTTTTCCTATCGTCGTATTTGGGTGTTAAATCCAAAGTTTTTGCTGACAGCTTCCGTGGCGCAATTGGTTCAAAATCGGCTGTGAAACGAGAGGCAGTGGGTTCGATCCTCGCCCATTAAGCCCACAAATATTTATCTCAGGCCTAGGTGTTTGCGAGACCGAAAAAGTCTCGTAGTTTCTGATACGACTTAAGACTCCATCTTACTGTGTGGTCAGGACTATGTATGTGACTGTTGGGTGTATTTATTCGTTCAAACGTATTTTTCTTTCAGCATAAATTCCCGTATCAAAATAACTCCATACACTGTACAATTGGACTCAACAAACGCTATGGGAATAGCTGGAAATTACGATATAGTGTTGGATTGTACCGACAACGTGCCCACTAGGTATCTACTGAATGACCTGTGCGCTATGCTCAAGGTGAGTATTTGAATAATGAATACACACTACACACCAAACCCGCCGGGAACATAACTCGCCGGAGACACAACTCGCCGGCCTAAAAGAAAATAATAACGTCCCCGACAAAATCCCGCACTCAGTACGCCCCTTGACCACGAAAGCTGTAAGGTAATCGAAACGTCGGGAAGTCAAAAATTTAAAAATTAAAAGAAATCCGCGATAAAATACGTTAATAATAGTTTTATTTCAATAACATTATAATGTCAATTATTAAAAAAGCAAAAGCAGCCCATATACTTCCCACTGCAGGGCACGGGCCTCCTCAACAATCGAGAGTACGATTGAGAGGGGTTAGATACAGTCCACCACGCTGACCTAGTGCAAGACGGACTTTACATATATGTATATATTGATTTCTTTCAGATACCTCTGGTATCAGGCAGTGCATTACAATTAGAAGGACAGTTGACGATATACGGATATAGGGCTGAGAAGAACCCAAAAGAAATGGTAAGATATTTCGACAATTTAATACAATAATCATAAACCCACCCAACAGTCACATACATAGTCCTGACCCCACACTAAGATCGAGTCTTGTGTCGTGTATCAGAAACTACGGGAGACTTTTCGGTCTCACAAACACCCAGACCCGAGACAAACTAGTTGTGACTTTACAAACATTTGTCTCGGTGTGGAAATCGAACCCGCGGCTCTAGTTTCACAGTCAGCAACATGTGCTAATTTACTATTCATTCCCGCATCGATGTGGCATTAAACCGAATGTAAGATTATTTTGTAAATCCCACCGTACAATACCTTTATGTATGGTATTCAATATTTATGAATCCCATTGTATAATGGGACTATGTGCGGTAATCATAATTTACGAATCCCACCATACAATATGACAATAGGGTAATAAATATTTTACGAATCCCACCCCACAATAAGACCATGTGTAGGATTAAATACTTTACGAATCCCACAGTAAAATACGGTAATATATAATTCCCAGGATAGGAACTACGCGGGTCCGTGCTACAGATGTATGTTTCCCACCCCACCACCGCCTGAAGCTGTGGGAAGCTGTTCAACCAACGGAGTCGCAGGACCTATACCGGGAGTCATTGGTAAGTCAACATATAAATAAACTAGCGGCCCGGCCCAGATTCGCCCGGGTACAAATAGATTTCTGTACAATAATATGTACGTATTATTATTATACATATAAACATTCCTATATAGGCACGCTGCCGCCGCCCCGGCCGGCCAGTACCGCCGCAAGCGCTACGCCCCGCAATTTTAAATCTGTAATATCTTCGAAAATATTCATTTAAATCTTGTGCTGTAAAGGACCACATAGATCTATATTAAATCAACAATTTATTAATGCTGTATTGGTTAAAATCGCTTCGAAAATTAGCCATTATTTGTCGTAAAAAGTAAATGACAAAAAAATGTTATTGTGGGATATCCATAAGAGATAGACATATACCATCGCGGAGTTTTCTGTAGACCTTTTTAATGTATACAAATATATAGTACATTATTTTGATAAATCTCGTAGGGTTCAGCCTGCGTTTGCAATGTAAGCGGGAAAATATTGATAATTAACGACATCACATTAGAATCCTCAAAAATAACAATATTTCTCCACTATTTAATGTATGTTATTATACATGTAAACCTTTCTATTGAATCACTCTATCTATTAAAAAAACCGCATCAAAATCCGTTGCGTAGTTTTAAAGATTTAAGCATACAAGGGGACATAGGGACAGAGAAAGCGACTTTGTTTTATACTATGTAGTGATAAAGAAATAAATAACTTCCAACAGTCACATACATAGTCCTGACCCCACACTAAGATCGAGTCTTGTGCCGTATTAGGAACTACGAGAGACTTTTCGGTCTCACAAACACACAGACCCGGAAATACAAAAAAGTTGTCGCCTTTTCAACAAAATGTTTAGTTGCATTGTGTCTGAAGACACTAAAACTAACATCTGGCTACGTTTTTGGCCGCAGTCTGGTTATACCGTCTATAATATTATAAAATAATGTATTCATTACATAATTAAGACTGTTTTATTATGTTTTTTCAGGCGCCCTGCAAGCATTGGAAGCTATAAAGTACATAGTGGGCAGGACTCACAATTATTTGTTGGTTGGAAGAATGCTGCTTTTTGATGGTGATGATACCACATTTAGGACAGGTCAGTAGCCACTATTATTAGATTCATCATCATCATATCAGCCACAGGAAGTCCACTGCTGAACATAGGCCTCCCCCAAGGATCTCCACATCGACCTGTTGGAAGCGGCCTACATCCAGCGACTTCCTGCAACTTACCCATGTCATCCGTATTATTATTTGATTGGTAGAGGAAAATGATAATTATGTAAGAGATATTTTTATCTGATAATAGAATTAATAAAATAAATAAATAACGCTCAACAGTTACATACATAGTCCTGACCCCTAGGAGACACTTTTCGGTCTCACAAACACCCAGATCCCAAAGAAATATTTGTGGGCCGCACAAACATTTTTCTCTTCCACTTAACGAGGCATACGATCCTCAGGATAAGCGCAGTGGAATGCCAAGTATTGCTTTGTAATTCATGGTTTCACTACTGTCCATGCGCTGTCGTATCACTTATCAATAAAAAAAAATGTTTCAGTTAAACTTCGACCCAGGAATCCACAATGCGCCGTATGTTCTGAAACTCCTAGTATATGCCAACTACTAGACTATGAGGTGGTCTGCAAAACACAGGCTAAAGAAAAGGTAAATATTACTCAATAATAATGATAATTTATATATTTATTTATTCAACATACTTACTACTATTTACAATAACTAGTATATTTTTAGTAACTGTTTACAATAATAACCATTATAGCGATATCTCTCATTGATATTGCCATCCCCAATACACATAATATTATATCTACTTAAAGTCAATCCCACAACTGTTCAAACTAGTAATGGGAATTATTGCTATTTCAAATTAACATCACCACTTTGTTATTTTAGAAGCCTTAGCATGCTCTATATTTCTGCTATTGTTAATTTCCCCCCACAGTATTTGTACACAAAAAACTGATCATTTTCACATTTAAAATGTTGTGACATTGACTTGTTCAGTTTCTTCTTTAAATGGGTTTGTAAAAAACTCACTGTTTCATAAATTACACGAGATCGTATGAAAATATTAGCCGATCAGGTTTGTGACTCACAATCGCAAATCGCAAAGTTTAGCTTATTTATATAACTTGTGAAATGTTATTATTGACTTCACTTGCTATTTGTGATTGCTATTTATTCTGACACGTTTCGATTACTTCGAGTTTTCTTCGATTAATAGGAACGGCTGGAAGTTAAAAAATAAAAAAAATATACCAAATCCGCGATTAAATTCATAAAAAATTGTTTTCTAAGATTGTTTTTTTAATTTTTCGTCCCTAGTTTTTGCCGAATTCCGTAAATTTCTTCGTGATTTATTTTATTTTTTTGAATAGTGTGTTTGTGTGAATGTGAGAAGATGACAAACTACGAATGTTTTAAGGTAAGTCTAACATTTTTGGGATTATTATATTTTTGCTATAGTATTATTTTTGGGACTTTTATTGTTTTTCAATAACATTTTGGTTGTATTTAAGACATTCGTGGTTCTGTATAAATGGTGATTGATTGTTTAAAATATAGCCTTATTGGTCATTGATGTGCTTGAGCTAGAAAACTTTGATCCTGGGTTGAATTCCAGGGCAATCAATCCATTTTGTATTAGATTTTTCATTTCGCGTCATTATATATGCCTTTTTTAGGACTGGTTTATTTGACTATGATCGAATATATTTATTATTTTGCGTACAAACACAAATTCCATAAAATAAAATAAAACATTACTGTCAAAACAGTATTAATGTAGCTATAGCATGAGGCATTTAAAAGAAAGAGTGGGATAGTAGTGGGTACATCTTACCGTCTCTTTCATACGCGTACACTTAAATTAAGACTAGTGACGTCAGTAGTTTTGTCTTGCTTTATTTTTCTTTTTTAAAACGTTCATAACTTGTTTGATTCTGAATTCATTTACAAAATTCTTTCTTTTGTAGATTTTCCATAAATTGAATAAAAACATTGAGTTACAGATTTGATTGTATGTGAGATTTCTTTCATATTCTATCATACTTCATACTAATATAATAAATGTGAATGTAAGTTTGTTACGCTTTCACGCGAAAACTACTTAACCAATCATCATGAAACTTTGTACACATATTCTTGGAGGTATTAGAAGTAACAAAGAATACTATTTTTTAAATGATAAAAAATATTTAGTCAGGATTGAACGTTTTGGCCGCCATCTTGAAAAGTATTTCTGCACCCTGGCTGGATAGCTAGTCTGTATGTATGTGGCCAAGCAGCGGCGTGCACAGGATTATGACACTGGGTATGCGGCGGAGTACTCGGTCACACAAACTTTTTCTTTTATAGTTTTTTAGCATAGCCACAGCCACGCGACGGATCTCTAAGTCGGAAACCATGCCAACATAACAAGTCTTAGATGTACTACTATTCATGTCCATCTTCTACGGCAACGCAGACAAAACAGCGATCGATCGTCGCGGCGGAAGAAATTCTAATAAGTAAAATAAAAAAACTCACCTATAGTCAGCTTTCAATTTTCACATATTCAATGTTCCGGTTAGTTGAGATTACTATACCTATCCCGATGTAAATAAACGCAAGATTTCGGCCACCTCATTCATTCATTTGATAAACATAAATTTTTAACACAAACCTCGCAATCAAATAACAATTAAAAAAATAAACAAACACACTAGTAAAAGCAAATGACTACAATTAATATCGAAACTTAGTAATAAACTGTTAAATGTACACACTTTCAAATGTTAAAATGAAAAATCCGTTAAGAAATCTATTTTTTTTTACAAACATACTAGTATAAAATAGTAAACAATGCAAAAACTCATAAAAAAAGCAAAATGACCCCGCGAAACACAAAACATTTCTATTTAAACAAATAAAACCTTACTAACCAAAAATGCATAATGTGCATAGGTGATTTATTAGATTCCAGCCTATTAATTTTACTCGGATTATAGGCAACGAACATTTACGATTACTCCCGACAACTGCCGAACTCCCGAGGCCTGCCGCAGGAGTCGCGGCTTTCAATATACATGGGTGTGTGCGTTTGCGACTGTGCACGGACACCAAAATTACTACACACATACAAACAAATGTAATACGGGACGCGGCGGCATGACTTGGTTGATTAGGTACATTAATTTGCTTTGCAGCGCCTCTTGCTTTTCGCGTGGCAACCATAATGTTTGCGTGATTGCAAATAGGTGCTATTTATAAAATACTAGGCGTTTTTAAGTTATTATATTTTGTTTATTCATTTATTTACTATAAATTAAAGTCATCTAAAACGTACGAACGTTATAATAAAATATCTGTGAATGGCAAGTAAAGCACTGCATTTCTGCCTACAAGGAGTGCACGCCCCTGTGGCCAAGTATGAATCAATATTATTTTTACAGAACACAGATTGTCGTCTAAAATCAGAGCGGAGAAAACAAGAGAAAGACAAAAGAATGACTGGACAAAGTTACTACGGTTTCAGGCTTCAACCAGACGGGACCAAGAAATGGGTCCAAGACGTTCCAAAATCGGAACGAAAGTTGGGACCCAGGTGTAAATCAGAGTATTGTGCTAAAGGGACCAATAGAAAATGCAGTGGGATTAAAGATGGAGAGAGGTTGGAGATGTTTAGGTAAGAATAATGGGGTTAGTCTATATATTTAAAAAAAATATGGTTATTTTTAAAATGTAAATCCAATATTGGTCATAAGATAAGGACACCCGTTGTATTACATTAGCATTATGGGCTGGGGATTTTGTGAAATAAAGAAAAAAAAAACGTTATAAGCAAGTTACAAATACATAAAAGTTGGTGGTAGGAGTTATAGAAAAGGATGCAACATGCACGACGTGACGTCATCTTCCATAATGCACGCGTGCGAAAGAGACAACAAGTGTCACAACCGCACTAATAAAAATTATTATCTTAGTCATTTTTTATCCAATTTTGATTCTGTTTTCATGTCTTTATAAAAGATAACTTTAGGAACCATTACATACTGTTCAAAATAAAAACTTGGATTCAACCTTATAAAATTCTTTCTAGGCACTTCTGGAATGATCTAGACTGGAGACAGAAGAAATCCTACGTCCGTTCTTTAGTAGACATAGTACCTGCTAAGAGGAGAAGACTTAAGCATAAAGGGGAGGTGTCCAGAAAGGGGGATTCCAAACTCTACCACCTAAAATGTGGGGCTGAAAGAGTTCCTGTATGTAGAGTCATGTTTCTGAATACTCTTGGGGTTAAAGAAGCTATGGTCAGGTGAGATATTTATGTAAATAAACAAAAAAGTATTGTTGTGGGATTCGGGCTACATGTGGGATTCATATACGGTTTGCACACTTTATGTGGTATTTAGACTACACGTGGTGTTATTATAAGTGTGATTCGATTTTTGTGTGGGATACATATGACTCATTTAATAAATACTACATGTGGGGTATAAAGGGTATATCCAGATTGCAACCGGAAACGAAGCCAGGCCGTAATTTTAGTGAGTTCAGAGTTTAGGCACAATGCAACTAAAAATGTAGCAAAAAAAAGCGTCGATATTTTTTCGGATTGTCGTATTTGGGTGGTAAATACATTTTTTTTTCTTAAAATAATACATAGTGTACACTCTTATATTTTTAAAAACACTGGTACGTAATGGATTGAATTATTATTTTAGTAAAAACTTTGGTTTTACTACCCAAACACGATATTTAAAAAATGATGATATTTTTGAAATGTTTTTAAATACATATTAAAGTGGATCAAAATCAATTTAATATTTAAAAACTTTTGTAATACTATAAAAAACAATTCATCATCAACATCATCATATCAGTCCACAGGAAGTCCACTGCTGAACATAGGCCTCCCCCAATGATCTCCACAATGACCTGTTGGAAGCGGCCTGCATCCAGCGACTTCAACTAAATTATTATAATTAATAATATCAATTAAAGTAAATAACAATTATTATTTGTTGTGTTTCTAGAATTCAGTTTCTGTTTCGTTACCAAATTGCACAAAAGCTACATTTTCAAGCTTTACTTACATATTTTTTCTTTTTTTTCAGATCATGGCTGACCTCCTCAGACCGACCTAGGACACCTAAAAAAGCTCTGAAATCCCTAAACGTCACCACTTTTATAGACTGCCTGCCAAGAACTAAACCTAAATGCTCTTGCAAAACAGAATATATAGACATACAATCAATTACAAATGTACACCAACTATACACCCTGTATAGTCGGGAATGCGCGGTCCAAGGTTCGGTGCCCGCGTCGAGAAAGACTTTTACTAAAGTGTTGGCCGATAGAAATATAAGGGTGGTTAAAAAAGACGAGTGCAATTGTGGAAGCGCGTGGAGTGAGAATTTGGCGTATCAAAGTTAGATAAATAAATAATAAATAAATAACTCCCAACAGTCACATACATAGTCCTGACTCCACACTGAGATCGAGTCTTGTGTCGTATCAGATACTACGAGAGACTTTTCGGTCTCACAAACACTCAGACCTGAGACAAATTCCTGTAGTTCACACATATTTCTCTCGGTGCGGGGATCGAACCCGCGGCCTCTCGTTTCACAGGCGGCGTCTAACCGCCTGCGCCACGGATGCTGCCATGGGTGAATAGGGATGTGGTGGTGAATAGGGATTAGATACTTTTGTTTAAGGGTTGAAAAAAAAAAACAAGTATTTAATTCATTATACAGGATACTTAAATAATGCTACCGAAAACGTAGCTGAGTGGTACTAGCAGTGACTTCAGATAAAATACAAATAAAAAACATAAAAAAGACGTAGCTTTTTTGTTATTTTTTCCTGTCGTAAAATTTCTATGAGATGTAAAGTTCGCCTTGCACAAGGCCAGTGTGGTGGACTATATCTAACCACTCTCAATCGTACTCTCGATTGTAGAGGAGGCCCGTGCCCTGCAGTGGGACGTATATGGACTGATTACTGGAATTGTTAAGTTCTTATTAACCCCTACGTTGCTATTCACCCCGGTTGTTGTGATTTTAAATCGAATAATATACAAGTGAATATGTAATGTCACAAAATATTGTGTTTGTGTGAATTAAATGATGTTCTATACAAAATTGCTTTTTATTTTATCATTAATTGTTTAGTGCTGACTCGATGGCGTAGGTAAGGTACGTTTACAACTGAGGTCTCGAGTTCGAATCCCGAGTTGGGCAAAGTGATATTTGAATTTTTCTATTCATTATCAGCCCAGAGTCAGGAATTTGTGTCTGATTTGGCGATAAGCGTTCACATCATTGGACGGAACACAAGGTGACAAGTGAAGGAAATGTAAACTCACAATAAAGTTATAATCGTTTGAGGTTTTTATTATTATTCTTACACTTTATTGTACTACACAAATTAAAATAAAAGAATACAGAACAAAAATCTTAACCTATATTTACAGTACAATGGGTGGTCTTATCGCAGTCGGCGATATCTTCCAGACAACCTTTGGATGGATTGGAATGAATAGAAGTAGGAAAACGGGGGTAGACAAGTCTTAAAAGTAAAAGAAGATATATTATATATTTATCTGTATTTTATTTTAATGTCAGTGTTCTGTCTAAATATTCTTCTTATGTCTCTGTGCAACTATGCTAACGGTTGTTTGTTCTATAATATATCTTATTTTTTTTCTTGCATCTGGTGTTTTTATCCGTAACCCATCATCTGATTGCACCTCTGCCTACCCCTTCTGTTTAAAAAGCGTGAATTTATGTTTGTAATTTCAGGATTTAGACCTTCACATCCTACCCCCAGAAAACAGAACTACTCCAAAACAACTAGTACAAGTATTGACAAATGACAATCAGCGCCACCTATTGGTGGATGTGCGTAGTGAGCCCGAGTTCCGGATGTGCCGTATAGATGGCGCTGTTAATTATCCGGTAGAAAGCATTGATAGGAGAATTGAGGATTTGGTTAAAGAAGTTAGGAGTTTTGAGCATGGTATTGTATTATTTGTTTAATTTAGATACTATTTTTTCAGATATAAAATATACCCTGACTGTTTAAAAGTTTAAAAAGTGTAATTATTATCAATTTTATGAATATGTGTTGTATTTAAATTGTAATTTAGTCTGTGAAAACCAGAAAAGAAAAATCTTTTATAGGCATAAAAGCCCATAGTGAATAAAATACTTATTTGGTGAATGCAAAATTAAATATGTCTATCTTTTTGCGAATAAACCCGTGATATTGAATGTGAATTATTTTTAAATAATTAATTAAAAAGTAGCCGACATAGCCTATAGGATTGGCAAGTTGAAGTGGCAGTGGGCCGGGCACATAGCTCGTAGAACCGATGGCCGTTGGGGCCGAAAGGTTCTCGAGTGGAGGCCACGTACAGGCAAGCGAAGTGTTGGACGCCCGCCTTGTAGGTGGACGGACGATCTGACTAAGGTCGCAGGAAGTCGCTGGATGCAGGCCGCTTCCAACAGGTCATTGTGGAGACCATTGGGGGAGGCCTATGTTCAGCAGTGGACTTCCTGTGGCTGATATGATGATGTTGATGAATTAAAAAGTGTCATAATGTTGTTTAATAGATAATTGCTAATAAAGTTTTGATGAGTATTTTTTTATAATAAGGAAAGGAGGCTATACGGGCGTACCATACGCTTGATGGTAAGCGATAAAATCGCTTATGAACATTAGCAAATCCCAACATCATGAGTTACATAATATGTAGCAATACTTGGTATTCCACAAAATATTACGTACTTAGAAAGCCGTAAAAAAAACCTTTTATTAAATAAAAATGTAAATACTCACCACTAGAATGAACATTTTACAATAATACCGGATATATCATCACTGCTACCGAAAACGAAGCCGGGTGGTCTAGTGACTACAGACACAATGCAACTAAACATTTTCGATAAGATACGTGACAATTTTTTGTGATTTTTGTAAAAAAACATATTTCGGTGGTAAAATAAATTTGCCAAAATAAAAATTTAATCCCATGTTCTACTATTACTTTAGAAAGAACTATGGCACAATGGGAAAAACACAACAAAAAAAAATTCGCATTTTTTATATTTTATATTTGTTTCGTATCTGTAATCTTTAAAACTACCACATGGCTTCGTTTTCGGTATAATTATTTATATACTCTGTATATGAGACCTGCCTTCAGTTGATAGTAAAAATATTAATACTCATTCATTGATTTATTATACTAGAGCGGACATCGGGAACAAAATCTCTGCGTATGGTGCGTGCACACGGGAACACAGTGAAGCGAGAGGGAAGATAATGTTACTGCGTAGGCGTGACAGAGACAGAAACAGAAGGAGCGGTGCGGTACCGTTCATTTTGTTACAAACATTTTGTTTGCAGTGTCCCCTCTAGTATATTATCTCAATTTACTCAATATATTATAACTCACCACTCGAATGAAAATTTGACAATATTATTTATACTTTGTTTCAGTAACATTCGTGTGCCGTCGAGGCAACGACTCTCAAGTTGTTGCCAAGAAAGTTCTAGATGCAATAGAAGCAGAACATTGCAGTAAAGTGAAGGATCTCGCTGGAGGCTTACACGCTTGGTCTAAAGATGTAGACAAACAATTCCCTGTTTATTAAATCTGTTTTATTATATATTGGATTATTGTTTTATATATTTCCTACAAAAAATCTAAGTAATAAAGTCAATTTTCGCTTCACAATGCTCACGACCCTGCAACTTACAAAAAGCATTGCGCCAGTAATTAAAACTATGAAAGAAACGGTTTAACAATGAGAATTCAAAAGCAAATTGTATCATTAAAGTGTTAAGGATGGATGAGACATTAGTAACAAATTAGAAGAGGTACAAATTAGAAGAGGTAATAAAATTAAATTAATTTTATTTAAAAAAAGTCATTAAAAATTAAATTTATGGGGGTTAATGGCCTTACTATTGAGGCAGTCCTGATATGATCATGATCTAAAAAGTAATTACTACTTAAATCATCATTATAGTTAGCTCGATATATATTAGTATGTATGTTTGTATTTATTTATATTATGTAAATTAATATAATATAGCATGTACATCAATTATTCTGTATCTGTATCAGCCCATATACGTATCTGTATCAGCCCATATACGTCCCACTGCAGGGCACGGGCCTCCTCCACAATCGAGAGTACGATTGAGAGTGGTTAGGCCATATAGTCCACCACGCTGGCCTAGTGCGGGTTGGCGGACTTACATACCATAGAAATTTTTATAAATCGCTATGGTATGCAGGTTTCCTCACGATGTTTTCCTTCACCGTTTTAGTGCGTGGTGATTGACTATCAATACACACATGACTCCGAAAAGTCAGAGGTGTGCCCTGGGATTCGAACCCGCGACCACCGTGAACATGTTGGCAGTCGCGTCTAGTCCGTTTACCAACAGGCCACCACGCACTTTTTTATCACATCAATTATTATTGTTTATTATTATTATTCTCTCGCTATTTGCACTACCCTTTATTTCAATTTCACAATAATCCAGTCCATCCAAAGGTTGCCTGGAAGAGATCGCAGCTAGCGATAAGGCCGCCTATTGTAACCATGCCTTTAGTTTTTAAGTACTTGTATGTGTCTTACATTTTGGTGTACAATAAAGCATATATAAATAAAATAAATAAAATAAATACTAAAGCTGACTGCTATTGCTTGACTTCTAAATCTCATATGAAGACCCTTCATATTTAGTGTTTTTACATGAATTGCCAATAATCCTGTCCTTCCTTATTCTTATCCTTATTCTACCCGTTCCCCTCACGATTTGATGGTCGGGCAACACATCCATGATTCGCGCGTTGTGTATCACTTACCATCTGGTAAACTGTTTGCTCGTTTGGCTCAAAGAATAAAAAAGAAAAGTATATTAACGGCTCGATACTTAAATATTGAATCGATTTAATAAACTCATTTGCAAAAAAACGGGCACCTAAGCAATGAACCATTTTAAATGTTACTATTGGTTTGTTTGATAATTATAGGTAGTTTTACTTTCACAATTTTGTAAATTAATAAGCAAATAATCGGTTTCGTCAGAATTATCATAAAATTTTGATAAAATTTATGGGTTTTAATGCTAAAGTTCACTAGTAGTGTATGCTCGCTAGTAGTGCATATGCTCGTGAAGTAAAAGTTAACAAAGATTTTTGTTTGTTTTTTCTTTAATAAAGTAAAAGCAGATAAATGTTTAGTATCGAGTGTGACCCCCTCTAGCTGAAATCACAGCTTGAATTCGTCTGGGTATGCTAGCGAGGATATCCCGGATACTTGCTTGCGGAATACGTTCCCACTCCGCGGTAATCACATTCTTCAGCTCTCTGATGGTCTGCGGAGCCGGTTGTACTGATCTCACGCGTCGTATCAGAACGTCCCAGACATGCTCTATAGGATTGAGCCTGGTTCTGGAAGAAAACCATGTACCCAACCATGGGATGATCGTCACACTCGATACTAAACATTTATCTGCTTTTACTTTATTAAAGAAAAAACAAACAAAAATCTTTGTTAACTTTTACTTCACGAGCATATGCACTACTAGCGAGCATACACTACTAGTGAACTTTAGCATTGAAACCCATAAATTTTATCAAAATTTTATGATAATACTGACGAAAACGATTATTTGCTTATTAATTTACAAAATTGTGAAAGTAAAGCTACCTATAATTATCAAACAAACCAATAGTAACATTTGAAATGGTTCATTGCTTAGGTGCCCGTTTTTTTTGCAAATGAGTGTATATGGACGTGGCGGAAAGAGCGTAGTGTTTCGACGTAACTGGTGCGCACTCCAGTACTACATCTCTAGTGGAGTGTTACTGAAATTAGTCGTCACTCGCAACGATTTTGAAAATGATTGTTTGTTGACAGAAAAATGAAGATATTTAATATTCTTATCACCATTTATTTTATTTTATCGCGATTTTCACAGTCATCTTTTAAAAACTCGAAATGTACTGAGAGGCCAGGCTATCCTTATTTTTTAAATTAATATAACAGTCTTATTATTTACTTTTAAAATCTATTTCAGATCTTCGATCAAATATACATGTGTGTAGCTATCAATGATTTGTCTTCTTCGCTCAAATACAAAAATCGTTCTAAAGCGTTCTAAAGAAACAAAACATAAGTTGACTAAAATAGGTTTTAAAACTGGATTAAGATTAATGGTTACTAAACAACATCACATTAGTATTTTATTAAAAAGGAATTTTCAATTCAACGCCATCTAAATCGTACAATAACTCGTCATCAAAATGTCTCATCACAGGAAAATCATTTGTAATTCTTTGTTTTTTAATCTTCTTTTTTTTCACCTTCCGTGCTGTAGGCAAAGGAGCTTCGATCATAAGTCCTGGTGTGTTATGAGGTTTTATTTCTTCCACATCTTGTAGTTTCACTCTGTCTTTGTTCTTGAAATAGTGTCTTGAATCTATTGTGTAGGTTATTGCTGAAAAATAAAACAGGGAATTACGATTTAAAATTTAGTTTGTAGTAAAAGATTAACATTTAAACTATACGTGATTGCCGTTTCCGTTCCATGACAAGATATGTAAGTTCTATCCTCTTATATCTAATTTTATCGGCTCTGTATTCTATTCCATTCCATCTCTTTTAGTTTGAAAATTAGTAGTGAATCCGAGATATATAGTAGCCTATTTGTTAATCCAGGGTATCAGACATATAAACACCTAAATCTCATCAAAATTGGTGCTGCCCTTTGTGTGTGAAGAAGTAACAAACACAAACTTTCGCATTTAAAATATTCTTAGGATAATAACCAGTTTCCAGTTTTTTTTTTATTTTAAAATACTTACCGAACAAAACAGATAACCAAAGACACCTTTTCATATTCATGAGCTTCCAAATTCTGAAATAATAAGCAATAATTGTAAAATCCACTTTAAAAAGTAATTAATTCGGCGTAAAATCGGATAATCGAAGTTATTTCCATGAGATGACACTGAAATTAACAACCTCTGTGGCGCAGTTGGTTAAGAACTAAGTTGTGAAACGAGAGGACCAAAGTTCGATGCCCGTAATTAGTGCGGTATGGCAATATTTTTCCAATATCAACAAGGCGCCAAGGCAACATTCTGACACGTAGACAAAGCATCAAGTCGATATTATGATATAGCATTAGTGACAAGGATTCAAATCCCAGGACACACGTCTGACTTTTCGGTTTCATGTGTGTATTGATAGTCAATCATCACTCGTCTCACCATACAGGGCGATAAAAAAAAACAACATTGCGGCAAGTCAATAGATGTGGAGTAGTAATACACGGATCGATGATATTTCTACCACCAGCAAATAATATTCGCTTCAAAAATAACACAATTTATCGCGATGTACGCAAAATGGCAGATTCATAAGATAGCTATCGTATTACACTATTTTTATGTTACATATCGGCGTAGCAACATCATCGCTAAATGTTCCAAAACGATTTGTAAATATATAGGATTAAAAAATCACGTAATTTAGATGAAAGATATCATGAGTATAATATAGTATTTGGTAATTTCGTTTATACCTAAATTTTTTGACTCGCTGTGCAGGGATTGAACCTGTAGCCTCTTGGTTCACAGACGGCTTCTAACCAACTAAATATACGACAGCCTCCGTGGCGCAGTTGATAAGACGCCGGCTGTGAAACGAAAGGCCACGGGTTCGATCCCCGCGCCAAACAAATTTTTGTGGGGCCTACAAGTATTTGTCTCGAGTCTGGGTGTTTGTGAGACCACAAAGTCTCTCACAGTTTCTGATACCCACGATACAAGACTAGATCTTAGTGTGAGCTCAGGACTATGTATGTGACTGTTGGGTGTATTTATTATTTATTTAGATATGGAGACTGTCTTATTATATTGATTTTTTTGGGGCGCCTTCACCTAAAACGAGCGCCTATTAAAAAAGGCGCGTACCTACGCACTTCCTCATACTATCAATGGCGAGAAAAGCATGCCGTTTTCCTGATGGCAAGTGATACGAAGGCTCAGGAACAGTAGCAAAACCAAACAGCAGCTTGAATTACAAAGCAATCCTTGGCATTCCACTGCGCTCGCCATCCTGATACATAAGATGTTAACTCTCAATATGTCCAGTAGTTACTCTGGCTACACAGGCGGACTTTCACATAAGGGATCTACCTGATGAATGCGATATGGTACTATTAATACCAAAAATATTCCCAAAGTAAATAGTTAAATAATTAGCAACGAAAATTGTCTTTTGACGCAAAATCTTATCAAGATCGTTGCATGAAAACACCTGAGGACAAATGACATTAAAACATCTTATCTTATTATGAAATTGATTATCATAATCACACGATTAAATATTACTGTATAATTGTGAATGGAAACTCTCGGATGCATTTTAGGAATAAATAATTAATACACCTTATTATTACTACTTATTTTTTATTGTTTATTTATTGGAATATTCATTAGTTTTGTTTCAGTTTACTACCTTAAATAATTCGTAAGCTAAAAATGTTTGTTTCTAACAACATAAACGCTTTGGGAGCATTAAATTTGTGCTAAAATAAAAAAGAAAAGAAGATTGTTTTTTTAACTTGCTAAATTTAATATTAGTTTTGTGAATTAAATAAATAAATAGCACCCAACAGTCACATACACAGTCCTGACCCTACACGGAGTCTTGTGTCGTATCAGGAACTACGAGAGATTTTGCGGTCTCAAAAACACACAGACTCGGAACAAATGCCTGAGCTACAGCACGAGCTACAGCAACGAGCAAACAGGTGACCTGTACCCCAAGCAGGAATATTTTGAAGTATCGTATAGTAATAGAATCGTGACAACGATTACTATACTATTACTACAACGATACTATACGTCAAAAATTATTCGTGCTACCACTTTTCATACATTTGTACCTATAGTAAAACTATCGCTAGACTATACGATTACCATACTATAGTGTCGTAAACGTTTCCCGCTGGTATATTTTAGTTCCAAATACGCTCACAATGGCGCTGTTCAAATTCCCATACAAAATGTTACTATTACGATTACTATACTAAAGAGCCAAATGTTCCTGCTTGGGGCACTGATGGTAAGTGATCTCTGCACATGAACATACACAACGCGCGGTCATCTATGTGTTGACGTCATCAAATCGGGAGGGGAGCGGGAAGGATTAACGATGGGAAGACAAGGGTATTTGGCATCCGGGAATCTCAACTAAAAATGAAAAGCAAAGCTGTCGCTTCACTTCGATCTGTGAGACAGTGGTGCCGGCTCCAACGAGCCTCTTCATGCTAATTCATGATTGACAATAGCGTGGCTCTACCAATTTTAAAAAGACTGGTCTACCGAAGTTTCTGTTACGAGAAAGAGTTCAAATCACAGAACACACCTCTGATTTTCGGAGTCATATGTGTATTGTCAATCACCACGCACTAAAACAGTAAAAGAAAACATTGTGAGGAAACCTATATAACATAGGGATTTACAAGACTTTCTATGGTATGTAAAGTCGGTCAACCCGCATTAGGCCAGCTTATGGGACTATATGGCCTAACCATTCGTACTCTTGATTGTAGAGGAGGCCCGTGCCCTGCAGTGGGACGTATATGGGCTGATACAGTACCTACAGTATTGTAAAGGCCCAGCCTCTCGTTTCAACATCATCTAACCAGCCACGTAGGGTCAAATTGTACAAACGTACACTAAATATTTTTATTACCTACTACCGATTCGAGCGCCAATGATAAGATTCTTCAAAGAGATAGCTAATTAATATCAATATTATGAAAGCGATAGTTTTCATTATGAAATCAAATATGGCGGTGTGTGTAGGATTGCTGATTCTTCTAGTCGCTGCTGTTTCAGGTATTTATATAATTTAACTAGCTGTCGGGCCCGGCTTCGCCCGGGTGCAGATAGTTTTTGAGTCCAATCCACATCAAGAACATATTATTTCGCGTGTCTACTACTATATTTCCCGCGTGCCGTCGACTATATTTCCCTTCCGTAGGAGAGGACATCCCGTGCCAACAATGTGAATTTGAAAGAGTAGAAAATATGTATATTTGGTTTCCTGACTCATCCCACGGGAACACTACATTTTTCGGGATAAAAAGTAGCCTATGTGTTAATCCAGGGTGTCAGCTATCACTATACCAAATTTCATCAAAATCTGTTGAGCCGTTTTTTCATGAAAGAGTAACAAACATCCATACATACATACAAACTTTCACCTTTATAATATTAGTAAGGATGTACATACTAATACATATATTATAAAGCTGAAGAATTTATAGAATATAGAAATAGCCCGGGTTGGGCAAAGTGATATTGGATTTTTTTATTCATTATCAGCCCAGAGTCAGGAATTTGTGCCCGATATGGCGTTAGGCTCGCCACCTATCAAATGTGGGACAGAACATACAAGTCGAATAGTGGGTATCCTGGCATCTCTGTCTACCCCTTCTGGGAAAAAGGCGTGAGTTTATTTATGTATGTATGTAGAAATAGCGTGATGTATATATCCCATAGCCTTCCTCGATAAATGAGCTATCCAACACAAAATATTTTTTAAATTCGATCCACTAGTTCCCGAGATTTCCTTGAACATACAACCTCATTATAATGATTGTACTAGCGACCTGTAGTGCGATTCACGTAACTTTTTGACGCGCCTGATCAAGTTGCGGTGCGGTTACAATTAAGTTTACGCTTTGGTACAAAATGGTATTCTTGTAAGTGTTTAGCTGCGCGTGAACTGCGCGTGAGCTGCGCGTCAACTGTACGTCAGACGTATGAAATTTGTTTGACATTGACACATACCACGCGCAGCAGTAGAATACGCTAAAACGTTTGCGTGACGCGAACTTGACGCGAGCGTATTTGACAGCGGTTGTCAAAATTACGAGAATACGAAAAGGGCTGTTTTGATCGAAACTTAACTGCAACTGCACTGCAGCTGAACTTATTATAATACGTGAATCGCCCTACTGGCCGGCTCTTACGTTAAGCACAAGCATTTTTATATAATACTAGAGGCCCGGCCCGGCTCTGCTCGGCCAGATACTCTTTTTTACTTATATTCTATCACCTATGTTTATCAGGGATAATGTAGGATTCTAATAGTGAGATTTTTTCAAATTGGTCTAGTAGTTTCAGAGCCTATTCAATACAAACAAATAATCAAATTTTACCTCTTTATTATGATAGTGAGATGTGCGTGGTCGCCTGTTGGTAAACGGACTAGACGTGGCTGCCAAAATGTTCACGGTGGTCGCGGATTCGAGTCCCAGGTCAAACCTCTGACTATTCGGAGTCATGTGTGTATTGGTAGTCAATCACCACACACTAAAACAGTGAAGGAAAACATCGTGAGGTAACCTGCATACCATAGCGATTTATAAATATTTCTGTGGTATGTAAGTCCGCCAACCCGCACTAGGTCAGCGTGGTGGACTATATGGCCTAACCACTCTCAATCGTTCTCTCGATAGAGGAGGCTCGTCCCTGCAGTGGAACGTATATGGGCTGATACAGATTATGATAGATCAGCCACAGGAAACCAATTGAACATAGGTCTCCGCCAAGGATCTCCGCATCGAATGTTATGAGACTCCAGCGTCTTAGCAACCTTTATAATGCCTATCATTGATCTAGAAATAATTTTTAGCGTCAATTTTGTAAGTTTGAAAGTGATAGAACTGGACATAAAATATTGAGAGTTAACACCTTATGTCTCAGGATGCCGAGCGCGGTGGAATGCCGAGCATTGCTTTGTAATTCAGTCTTTGGTTTAGCTACTGTTCATGAGCGGTCGTATCGCTTACCATCAGGCGAACGGCATGCTCGTCTGGCTAGTACAATAAAAAAAACACAATGGTGCATTTACACTGATGCTTGGCGGGAGAAATAGACATTGCAGGTGGTAGCTAACCAGACGTTTTCTCACGTATGAGAGACCTACCACCAGTAATAATTATATTTTTTTTATCTGGGGGCGCGGCCGAGCCCCCTCCAAGTCGAGCTAAAAAGTGGCATGGCCGTAACATCCTTTTCTCGAAGCAATTCAGACCATTTTCAACCCCCTATAACTTCGTTGTGGCTAAAGCATGAAGCTTGAATTTTCAGTTACTAAGCAGGCATTGTGTAAACACGGTATATTTAAAATTTCATTCGATTTGAACCAGTAGTTTAAGAATTATAACTTATCAAACTTTCGTAATTTTGTCACTCACTGACTGACTGACCGATCATCAAAAGTCGAAGGCACTTCTAGCAGATATAGAACCTTCAAATTTAGAATATAATTAGTGTTTAGTGTCTAAAGTAAGGGAAAATTCAAACATTTCATAATTTGTGTCTAGTTTTCTAGATAGACCAACTGCGTGAATAACTTTGTAATCCCATATAAATGTATAGGATTACAAAGTTACATTTGCAGTTAATGAATCATTGTACCCATATATAATGGAATAATAGTTGTAGATAGATATCTATATATATGAGGCATAACAGGAGGGGATATAGAGAGGGAAATGGTATTCAGCCCATGAAACTGTACTAAAATTACTCTAGAAAAACATGACGAAGAAAAACTTGCAAATAAATAGACTAAATAGCTCGAAAATATCAATTACAATGAAAGAAAGAACATTAATAATCAAATCCGCTATATTTGTGATAAATTGATACCTACAAAAATAAGAAAAATTCATAAGACAGAGGCTTTAAGAAAAATCGTTAGTGATATTCTAGAAGTAAGAAGTACCGAAAAGGAAAAAAGTAGGACTCTACAAAAAGACGTGAGATCCCATCAAAAACATCCTGTAAAAAAAATCCAAGTCTCGCAGCTCAGGTTTTCTACCGCAAAAAGTTGTGAGATGCATGTAATACCAAGTCGATTAATTTATTTAGTCCTTAAGGGACCTTCTATATAAAGTTATTACGTTAGTTATTACCATATCAATATTAAAAATTCTTTACGTTTTAAATAAATAGATCGACTTGGCCAGCAGCATTATGTATAAATTGTACGATACATTATGTTTTCATGCGATGGCCAAGTCGATCCATTTATTTAAAACGTAAAGAATTTTTAATATTGATATGGTAATAACTAACGTAATAACTTTATATAGAAGGTCCCTTAAGGACTAAATAAATTAATCGACTTGGTATTACATGCATCTCACAACTTTTTGCGGTAGAAAAGCTGAGCTGCGAGGCTTGGATTTTTTTTACAGGATGTTTTTGATGGGATTTATTGTACATAAAACAAGTAAAATGTAGAATATCAAAGTTCACATGTTTTATCACACTAACGCCCGAATACTCAAACGCCATTCAAATAATAAGTTGCTCTTAACAGCGCACAGCCCACGTAGTCAGCACATTAAAGCGGTATTAACGTAGTTAAGTGAAGGAGATACATTTTAAGGGAGTAAGGATAATAATTCAGACTAAGTTAATTACATTTGTCACAACAAAACAGTGATTTACTGATACCTATAAAATATAGCGATAGTTTCCTTCATCCTTATCTGAAGCGATAATGATCATAATTACTCAATGTAGTTGGTATTTTTAATACGCTTTTTTAATATCCGACTGGATGTCAATCTTACAACGCTTGTAATGGCATCACAACTACTTAATATATGTATTTCTATATAGGGCATATCCAGAGTACTTTTCACTAATGTGGAAATAAATAGCAACAGCTATCAAAAATAGCAAGTGAAGTCGATAATAACATTTATCAAGACTGCTACCGAAAACGCAGCTGGGTGGTAGTTTTAGTGACTTCAGACACATTTCAACTAAATTTTGTGCAATAATTTGTCACGAATTTTTTTTATTATATTTTTACGATCATCGTATTAGGATGGTAAATACATATTTTTCTCTTAAATCATAGTGTACACCCTTTTATTTTTTAATATGCTATGGTACGCAATGCTTTAAATTATTATTTTAGCAAAAACTATGGATTTACCAACCAAATTCGATGAAATAAAAAATAAATGTCGCGTTTCTTTGCGAATTTTTTGATTGCATTGTGTTTGTATTCACTAAAATTACCACCCGGCTTCGTTTTCGGTAGCACTTTTGATATACCCGGTATAAATGAGCTAAATTTTGCGACTTGCGATTATTATTCACAAAACCGATCGGCTAATACTTTTTTTATACGATCTCGTGTAGTCTGTGTTGGAGTGAGTTTTGTTTACGAAACCATTTAAAGAAGAAAATGAACAGGCAATGTTATGTGTGTAATTTTAGATGCGAAAAGTGGTTATAATATATGGTCAGTTTTTATGTTTACAAATTCTAGTGGGGGGCAATTCGCAATAGCAGAAATATAGAGCATGCTAAGAATTCAAAAATAACAAGGTGGTGAAGTTATTTTGAAATAGCAAATATTCCCATTACTACTTTTTACATACTGAGAATCCAGACTGCGACTGAAAACGAAGGTGGGCGGTAGTTTTAGTGACTTCAGATACAATGCAAAAAAAATGTAACAGAAACGATATTTTATGTATTTTTTTCGCTATCGTCGTGTTTGGGTGGTAAATACGTAGGTTTTGGTAAAACCCGGCCGAACACATAGCTCGTAGAACCGATAGCCGTTGGGGCCGAAAGTTTCTAGAGTGGAGTCCACGTACAAGCAAGCGAAATGTCGGACGACCTATCTAAGGTTGCAGGAAGTCGCTGGATGCAGGCCGACGACAACAGGTCGATGTGGAGATCCTTGGGGGAACTATGTTCAGCAGTGGACTTCCTGTGACTGAAGAGACAGAGTGGGCTTTAATCAACCACTATCATTAAAATCTTGTTTACCAAAATATCGTATTTTTAAAAATATGCAAAATAATCATGATAATGATAGTCATTATCATGATTATTTTGCATATTTTTAAAAATACGATATATGGCCTAACCACTCTCAATCGTACTGTCGATTGTAGAGGAGGCCCGTGCCCTGCAGTGGGACGTATATGGGCTGATACAGAATCATGATAATGAAAAAGATTTTACAATTTGATTGTTCAGGAATTTCGATCGGTGATAAGACTTGCATTATAATTTTAGACAGACAAATTAAATTGTTATTGCACAATTATTACGTGATATGCGTGGTGGCCTGTGACGCGGCGGCCAACATAAAATGAAAATAATTATAGGACCCATAAAATATAAACATCATTTAGATTCAGTCATTTTTTGGTCTACCACCCGGTTCAAAAAGTGGTTTTTACTAGAGAAGAACGGGAAAGAAACTCTAATGTTCCTTTTTGCAAAACCAGTCAACAATATAGTGATTATTTTCTAAAATTTTTGCAAATTGGATTAAATCAGAGAAGAAACGTATTATTTTTAAGAGGGTGTGTTTTACATCGTGTATATCTGGAAAAAAAAGTGCGTGGTGGCCTGTTGGTAAACGGACTAGACGCGACTGCCAACATGTTCACGGTGGTCGCGGGTTCGAATCCCAGGGCACACCTCTGACTTTTCGGAGTCATGTGTGTATTGATAGTCAATCACCACGCACTAAAACGGTGAAGGAAAACATCGTGAGGAAACCTGCATACCATAGCGATTTATCAAATTTCTATGGTATGTAAGTCCGCCAATCCGCATTAGGCCAGCGTGGTGGACTATATGGCCTAACCACTCTCAATCGTACTTTCGATTGTAGAGGAGGCCCGTGCCCTGCAGTGGGACGTATATGGGCTGATACAGATACAGATATCTGGATGATGTCGATGTATTTTGGATATTAAATATTTACTATCACGGTGCAGTGGTCGCGTTCAAATCCCAGGGCACATCTCTGACTTCACATGTGTATTGATAGTCAATCTCCACGCACTATAATGAAGGGAAACGTCGTGAGGAAACCTGCTTAACATAGCGATTTGTAAGAATTCCATGGTGTGTAAAGTCCATCTTGCACTAGGCCAGCATGGTAGACTATACTAACCCCTCTCAATCGTTCTGTCGTATATTAATTTCCAATATGGATTCCCAACACGTAGCTTTTATAATAGCACCGTAGTACAACTATGCCACCGAGGAAGTCAGTCTGTTAGGTTTCCCTAATAATAATATTTCTGTTACAGCATTACCCAGCGACCCAGTTATTAGGAAGCTGGACAATGGACTCCGCTACCAATACGTGGAAGGTCCGGATGGATCTCTCCATCTCTCTGATGCGTGGGTGAAGGCTAGCGACTTGTTGCAGGCTGCTAGATACGACCCGGATAGGCAGAACGCATACCATCTGTTTACCAGGTATGTGTTTTACATAGCGAGTTTTTTCTATTGGAAACTGCGAGACTTGCATGCCGTTCGCCTGATGGTAAGTGATACGACCGCTCATGAATAGTAGAAACCAAACGACATCTTGAGTCACAAAGCAATGCTTGGAATTCCACTGCACTCACCACACTGGGATGTTAAGTCTCATTATGTCCAGGAGTTCCTCTGGCTATCATGTCAACACAGTAGTACATTTACCCTGGTGTTTGGCGGGACAAATAGCCATTGCGGTGGTACCTACCCAGGCGGCATCCCTAAAGTCTCTCGAAGTTAGTGATATGACGCAATTCTTAGACCCTTTGCTGGTGTTAGATCTAACCAAATGAACTGTCCACCTCCATTTAAATTTTTTGATACAGTGGATGAAATCGACAGCTTTGGTTTGTTTTCTTGTTATTTTTATCTTTTTTGTCTATAGTACTTGATATTTTTTTTATTTATGATCTCAGGGCCAATCCCACGGTCAGTCAGCCTCTGCTCAACGGAAATGAAGGTCTTATTGCCCTCACCAATTACGACGCTAGCAAGAGAACCATAGTCTTGGTTCATGGCTGGTTGGACTCCGTTTCTTCTGATTTCAACACTGTATTAGTCCCTGGTAAGTAACAAGAGATTATTAACCTTATTAATCTGCCCACTGGTGGTCAAAGATAGCTTCTCTCCAGATATATTTTAACTCTACTCGTAACCAATTTATACACTGTATCTTTTTTACCTTTCTCTCAGATTTATATTAAGGTTGTACTATTATCTTTCTTATACAGGGTATATCAAGACTGCTTCCGAAAAAGAATCCGGGTGGTAGTATAGAACACAGGCATAATGCAACTAAAAAATTCGCATTTACCATCTCATTTGTGACTGTTGGATGTTTTCTTTATTGCAATAAATAGTGAGATGAGCATGCCGTTCACCTGATGGAAAACGATACGACCGCTCATGAACAGTAGCAAAACCAAACAACATCTGGAATAACAATGCAATGTTTGGCATTCCACTGCGCTTGTCATCCTTAGACATAAGATGTTAAGTCTCAATATGTCCAGTAGTTACTCTGGCTACAATGTTCTTCAAACCGGAACACGACAGAGTATTTACACTGCTTTTGGCGGAAGAAATTGTCATTGCGATGATACCTGCCCAGGCGGCCTCTCATATTTGGGAGATACAGATACACAACACTTTAATGAACACCACCAATTACAGAAATATAAGACATAGAAACCTTAAAAATAAATGAACAATTTACGGTCTTAGGAGCGATCCCTTCCAGACCAGTAAAAGTATTCATTTATTAGTAGGTTGAAAACCAATGTGATGATAGTAATAATTAATGATATGTGGGATGTGGACTCAACAATTATTATTGTCCCGATTGTTGTTTCTGCACGTGGACTGATACCAAAGAGCTTCGACCAACATCTTCAGAGGCTCTCAATTGATCGTTGGGTCAAGAGTCAGATCCAAAAGGCGGTGTTGTTGGACACGGCACGCATAGTGAGGAGGTTCCTCACTTTGGATCCCTAGCCGCCGGTAGCTTGGGTCTTGAGCCCCGCCACCGAAGGGTCATTACTTTTTTATATTTTTATATGACATATTGTTTATTTTTGTTTTTAAATATGATATATAAAAATGTAAAAAATAATATGAACGAAATAAAGAGTGTAATAATTAATAGTTACAACGAGAATTCATGAAGAAGTTGATGAAAGTGGGTGAAGTGAAAGTAATATGTCGGGAACAAAGTGGCGGTTTATAGTCACTGCCTACCCCTATGAGATACAGCCGTGACGATTATGTATGTACATATGTATGTTTGTGATATTTGCGGATATAAATTTCGACCATTGTGACGCCCATAATAATTCAATAATTATATTCAAGACACCCTTTTTATGTTTTTTTCGGAATAGGTACAGTCAGCGACAAAGTCGTTGAGCATATTCAAAATGCCAAAAGTCATGCACACATGAAGCAACAGAAGTGGTTGACCAGGGTTAGCCACAAAAATTCATGAACACCTTGAGGTTACAAAAGTTTCTGAACAACAAAAGCAACAAAATTCCTAAACACGCAAATCGTACATAAGTCGCTGAACACTTTTGAAAAGTAAAATTTTCCCTACATTTACATATTGTTTTCTGTTTTTGTGAAATAACATTTATTTATGAGAAGTTTTAAGCGTGTTTTATATCAGTGTGGTAAATAAATAATAATAATTATTACATTCAGAATGAAAATAGTGGCCGCAATTTTAAATTGAATTTATTGGTCCGATTGGTTTCAAAATCAATTTCCGCTGGGTTCTTTGCTCTGATATTCAAAATTGAAAGACCAATGGAAAACGATACGTACGATTTGGAGATAATAAAAAAAAATACAAAGACAATAATAGGTCCACATAAAAACAAGAGTACATAAGAACACAAGAAGTTTAATAATTTATTGTATATGTAATATTAAATATTGATTATTTACATAAATTCAACACTAGTCTTTTAATAAGAAAAATAATACTAAATGAAATTAATGCAAATTTAACCTTTCAAAATAAAAAAGAACTCTGACTTAGAGTACTTAGAAATTCAAGTAAAATTTGTATGCCGACATCACGCAAAAACTACTTTGAAAAAAAAAAAACTGTCAGATATGAAGGAGCACAAATGTATAACGGCTTGCCAACAATCATAAAAGAAACAGATATCTTTCGTATTTTCAAGACAAAAATTAAATTATTTAAACAAAAATCAAAGCTTTGAATGCGGCCTTGGCAGCAAGTCTTGGTTTGTGAATTGACATGTGGGTATTTTATTTTGTTATTGTTTCAGTATAAGCATATTGTAACTGTCTTACCCACATTATTAAATTATAGATTAGTACTATCCGATACTAGCATAATTTTACCTATAGAATTATTGTATCTCATGAAGAGAAATTTAAATAAAACTTTTGAGATAAATGTTTTTTTAAACTTAACAATTCATTGATTAATATCACGTGCCAATAACAGACGAACAAGACATTTAAACTTCTCATAAATAAATATAATTTCACAAAAACAGAAAACAATAAGTCAATGCAAAGGAAAGCAAAAAATATAAACCGAGAAATGAAATTTGAGACCAATTGACCAATATCTAAAAAGTTTGCGGCCACTGTTTTCATTCTGATTAATAATTATTATTATTTATTATCTCTACTGATATAACACATGCTAAAAACATCACATAAATAAATGTTATTTCACAAAAACAGAAAACAATAAGTCAATGCAAAGAAAAGCAAAAAATATAAACTATGAAATAACATTTTACAACGAATGCATAGCAAAGCGACAAAAGTAGGTGAACACATCTACGGCAAACTTGCTTTTTGTAGGTGTTCAGCAACTTATGTACCATTGGTGTGTTCAGGTATTTTGTTGCTCAGAAACTTTTAATAACTATTTTCCATTCTTACTATTTTTTTTTATTGTCTCCATTGATATAAAACACGCGTTGTGGCTTTATGAATTTTTGAGAAACTTTTTTGAATACAGTAATGAGTTGTCACGGAAATTCGCCAGACAGTTAACAGCTAACTTGTTCATATCGAAGTCGGTGGGCGAAGATATCAAATAAATTACCCAAATAAATTTCCAAACGTCCCAAAAGAAATATAAGTTAAAAAATAATTATTATTTCACAAAACAGAAAACAATATGTCAATGTAGAGAAAACCAAAAAAATATAAACTGTGAAATAACATTTTACAATGAATGCATAACAAAGCTACAAAGGTAGATGAACACATCTACGGCAATTTTACTTTTCAAAAGTGTTCAGCGACTTATGTACGATTTGCGTGTTTAGGAATTTTGATGCTTTTGTTGTTCAAAACTTTTGTAACCTTAAGTCGTTCACGAATTTTTGTTGGCGACTCTGGTCAACCACTTCTGTTGCTTCATGTGTGCAAGACTTTCGGTGTTTTGAATGTGTTCAACGACTTTTGTAGCTGACTGTACTTGACACATTAATTACTACCTGACAGTTGGTAAATTGTTTTCTTTACAGCTTTCCTGGAGGCTGAAGATGTTAATGTAATTGCAGTAGATTGGAGTCAGGGCGCAGCGAGCGCTAATTATTTCACTGCTTTGGCGAACACCGTTCCTACTGGTAAGTTTTTTGGTAGGAAATACGTATCTTCATAGCGACGTTTATGTGTAAAGACCATTCATATTGTATGACTGAGAAGTCTCTCGTAATTCCTGATACTCGCAACACAAGACTCGAACTTAGTGTGGGGTCAGGACTGATGATGTGATTGTAACAAAAATAAAAATACTGCCATCTGACAGCTGTAGCGCAGTCGGTTGGACGCCGCCTGTGAAACGAGAGGCCGCGGGTTCGATCCCCACACCGAGAGAAATGTTTGTGCGGCCCACAAATATGTCTTTCGGGTCTGGATGTTTGTGAGACCGAAAAATCTCTCATAGTTCCTGATACGCACAAGGCTCGATGTTAGTGTGGGGTCAGGACTATGTATGTGACTGTTGGGTGTTAATTAATTATGCCGTCCTTGGAGACTGTCCCGCCCTCACACCCACCACTGCAACTCCTGTGTCGCTGGATCAACACGCATTGTAATGACATCGAGCATTGCAGCCGAGTCTCCGGGAATGTCTAACTTGTCTTTAACCCGCAACGAAATTAATCAGAAAGTGAAATTAATAGTAGTTGGAAATAAATTATTTTCCACTTCCCTCCGTGCAAAGGGTGAAAAACAATGAACTAAAGAGGTAAATAACTTCGTAAAAAGACTTTGCCGGCCTGCTAAGACGCCTCTTCACACTATTACTTTGTCGGCAGGTGAGAGTGTTGCTAGATTCATCTCTTGGCTGAACACAGCCACTGGAGCCAACACTTCGCAGTACCACCTGGTCGGGCACAGCTTGGGAGGGCACATGGTAGGCGTGATCGGCAGGAATCTTGGAGGAAATGTCGCTTATATTACTGGTAAGTGTTATGCTTGTTAAATGGATTGGTTTGATATTGTTCAGTTCATTTATTTATTATATCCTTCATTGTACACTAAATAAACTTAGTAATAGAACATTATATTACATAGTAGTACAAAAGGCGGTCGTATCGCTCTAGGCAATCTTCATGCATTTTTAATCTGACAGTCCAGTATTATAAAACTAGTAATGTTGTAATTATCACTACATTAGGCCTTATTAGGCCAGCGCGGTGGACTACATGGCCTAAACTTTCTCAATCGTATTCTCGAGAGGAGGCAGTGAGATGTATATGCTGATTCAGGACACAATAAAGTAGGTTTAATTGAGGCATAAAAAGCATGAAACGAAATGAAATGAAATGAAATGAATATGAATGAAATGAAATGAAATGAAATGAAATGATCGCATCGATATTAAGTTTTATAGTAAAAGAGCATTCTGCTTTATCAAAATTCAAATATGCAGTTTTAGTTTTCAATATCTTGCAACTATTTTTAGTATTTTTTGCTATTCGCAATATCTTAAATCAGTGCTATATTTAAATGCAATTGCACATGTATCGCCTCGTGCCGTGGACTACCGCGGTAGCGTAGTTGTACTAGGGTACGGTTAGGAAGCTGATGTCTCGGGTTCGAATCCCGGGTTGGGCAAAGTGATATTGGATTTTTCTATTCATTATCAGGCCAGAGTTAGGAATTTGTGCTCGATATGGCGATGGCATCATCACCTATCAATCACATCATGGGACATACAAGACGACATGTGTCCTGGCACCTCTGCCTACCCCTTCTGGGAAAAAGGGGTGAGTTTATGTATGTATGTAATATATTTTTTCTTTCAGGCCTGGATCCGTTGTCTTTGGGTTGGTACACCAATGATGATAAACTGAAGCCGGAGGATGGTCTTTACACAGAAGTTATTCATACCAACGCTGGGGTTCTGGGCTACATGGCGACGCTGGGACACGTGGACTTCTATCCCAACGGTGGGGTGGATCAACCTGGCTGCATTTCTCAGGAGTGTGATCATGCTAGGTAAGATTTTAATGCTATATGCGACTTTAACAACATGATTTTGTCAGGATTGAGAAGAACTTGGAATTCTTCGATCAAATATCTACTAGATACAGGGTCCGGAACAAAATCACGCGCCAAAAGTGGCCGAGCTTAGATTGGCCGAGGTTGCATAAACTTATACATTTGAATTTCGAACTACGAGATGTAGCAAAAAGTCTTAGCTAAATCTTATTCCTTTAAATTAAGATATATTTTTTGACCATACTAAATCAAATAAGACCACTCGCTTATTTGTACTCTTATTTCTCTTGTTTTTAGGCCGTTACTTATCATCTAGTGTATATTTAATAAAGTATAAAGTCGGTATTCTATAATTATCGCTAAAACAGAGAAACTGTTAGCTTACTATTTTTGTCAACAGATGTCGCCTCACTTTCTAGACAGTTCACTAATCGTGTCAACAGATGTCGCTATATTCAAACGCCATTACAGGTCCTTCCACTTTATGGCGGAGTCTGTGAGGATGGGTGGTTTTACTGGCAGAAGGTGCGCCTCCTACATCACAGCAATGACTGGAAACTGCGCGCTGTGGGGTAACTTGAGGATGGGCGGTCTGGTGCCTAAGACTGGGTAAGTTGTGGGATTCACTAATGCCCGGTTTTTATTTATCCATCTTTAACTAGAGCTTTCAATATTTCAATGCATTTTATGTCAGTTAACAAAGATAGAGCTATCCATATTTAACTAGTGATTTCGTTATATAAATAAATAAATACATAACACGCAACAGTCACATACATAGTCCTGACTCCAGACCCCACACTAAGATCGAGTTTTGTGTCGTGGGTATCGGAACTACGAGAGACTTTTCGGTCTCACAGACACCCAGACCCGAACCAAATATTTGTGGACCTCACAAACATTTCTCTCGGTGCGGGGATCGAATCAGCGGCCTCTCGTTTCACAGGCGGCGTCTAACCGACTGCGCCACAGAGGCTGTCCATAGATTTTCCTATGCATTTCATGTTTCAGTTTAAGATAGAGATATACAGGGTATATCAAGACTGCTACCGAAAACGAAGCCGGGTGGTAGTTTAAGCGACTTCAGACACAATGCAACAGAAAAAGTTGCAAAAAAAGGCAATAATTTTTTTTTCGTTATTTTTTTCCTATGACCATATTTGGGTGGTAAATACATTTTATCCTAAAATAATAGTGTATGCCCTATTATTTATTAATACTCTAAGGTATAAAAGAGTTTAAATTATTATTTTAGCAAAAACTATGGATTTACCACCCAAAATTGACGATATTTAAAAAATCATAAAAAATAATTGTCGCGTTTCTATGCGAAATTTTTAATTGCATTGTGTTTGCAGCCACTAAAACTACCACCCGGCTTCGTTTTCGGTAGCAGTCTTGAGATACCCGGTATAATAATAAGTAGTAATAGTTCACATGTATAAAATTAGTAAGATGCCTAGACAAGGTAAATGTACGTCTATCTTAGTTTATTGAAGCATAGAATTGTATTGAAGTAGTAATGGCAGCTAAACTATGACCTAAGATTGATAGGATATAGAGATATAGAGAGTAAAACGTGTCGCCGTAAAAGACAGCAGTTTGTACTTAAGATTATTATAGTACCGTTTATACCGGGTATCGAGGCTCTTGCTGTGAGCCTCGACATTGCCAAGGCATTTGATAGGGTCTGGCACCGTGGTCTTCTTTCCAAGCTTCTGGCATACGGTCTGCCCGGCAATCTGTGTTCGTGGATTTCAGGCTTTCTGCATGGGCGTAGAATACGTGTAGTCGTTGACGGACACGCTTCGGCGCTCATGTCGGTAAATGCCGGAGTTCTATAGGGCTCAGTGCTGTCGCCCACCTTGTTTGTTTTGCATATCAATGACATGTTGTCGCTTGGTAACATTCATTGCTATGCAGATGACAGCACGGTTCATGGGCGATACCACTGTGGGCCTCCGGGTTGCCGAGTCGAAACTGTGAGGAGACGTGAAGATCTTGTCATTGAGCTCAACCGGACCTTGGATCTCATTTCTACATGGGGTTCCAGGAATATGGTTGAGTTCAATGCCAAGAAAACCCAGGTGTGTGCGTTCACGTGCAAAAAATCCCCGTTCTCTCCCCTCCCCGTTCTTCAGGGTGCTCCCCTCTCAGAGCGGAATGACCTGAGTATCCTTGGTGTGGATATCCGCTGTGATCTCAATCCAAGGAATCACATCGAGGGCGTAATGTCTGCCACATCACGCAGGGTTGGAGTCCTGAACAGGGTGCGTCGGTTCTTCACGCCCGGTCAGCTTTATCGTTTGTATAAAGTGCAGGTCCGGCCGGGTATGGAGTACTGTTCGCACCTCTGGGATGGATCCGCTCAGTACCTGCTCGATGCCTTGGATGGATTGCAGCGGCGGGCCATCCGCATTGTGAATGATGCAGACGTTACGAGCAACTTAGAGTCGTTACAACTCCGGAGGGATGTCGCCTCTCTAAGGCCCGGTGCCCATTATCGGCATCGGTACGACTGAGGATTTTAGGTGGCAAATAGCAATATACTATAACATAATGGCAATAAAGTAGAAATTTCCGTGATATGTGGTCGTAATAACAAAAATACCGCTTCGGTATGCTTGAGGCTGGTGTATCGGCAGCCTTGAGAATGCTTCGGGATGCTTCGGCATCCTTCGGCAACCTTCGGTACGCCGCCGGCGCCGAGGCAACACTCGGGGGATAGTTTGCCCTGCGGGGCGAGGGGAGGCATCCGCCATTTGCATCATTTGACTCACACAACACCAAAGAGTAAAGTAAGTATAATGGAGAAGAGTAGCAACTCTATAGTAAAATTTGCATGTATGGAAAGTGCTGCCCCCTTGAGATCGGTGGTACCAAACCTTAACAAACAAACATCCATACATACGTAGGTATATATAACTTCGGATTCTCAAAAAAATATGTATCAAAGTTCATCGTAATTACAAAGAAAACACTTGTATTTATTTAGAGTTACATCCGTATATTATGTTTTCATTTATTATAATTAGCTATAAATAATTAACACACACTAAAACACACCGTAACAACGTAAAACTTAACAGAACAAAGATAAATAACAGTAACTATTACCTATTAGTAACAAAAATAACTGAGAAAATCTCGAGAAACGCTATTGCTTTTTACAATATTACAGCTTACATCACTATCGCAAAAAGTCCTGAAATCATTGCTAGCAGAAGTAAAATTGTTTCCAGCTATTAATAAAAACATTTGTAACGAATTAAAGATTACAGTTTCAACGGCAACTAACGGTTCATATATGGACGTACTAGGCAATTTGGTGATACCAACCAGCCATCTGACTTGACCAGGTAATCTTCTAGAGCAATAGCTATGGTCTGTCTCCACAAAGTTAGTGATTGACTGCTGGATATCTGTAAAATATAATTGTAACATAAACATACACAGTGAGATTTCGTCTCTTAACTAGTTAACATAACTTGAGATCTCAGTATACCGGTACTTGGTTCAAGAGCCATTAAACACAATAATTCCCAAATCCCTGTTTATTCTAAAATTTTAACTTCTTTTGTACTCATCTGATAAACATGGGAAATTATTATTAAACGATAATCTGAACCAATTTGATATTGTTATATTAATGTTTTTCTCATAGAACTGATTTTGATTGCACTTACAATTCAAATGAATAGTTGGTATTGCTGAAGAAACAAGACGACCTCCAGTTGTCTTGAATGTAGGATCAAAATGGTCATCACATATTCTTATATTATTATATATTTTCTTATTGATCACTCTCCAGCAGTTTGTCATCAACAGCCGCTACCCAAGCAGCAGACAAATCAGATCGTGTGTGAAGATTTGGAAGCGGGGAAGTGGTACACCATGTACAACTGAAAATGCAGTTTAATTAATGTTTAAACAAATCTACTCTTGATTACACTGATGGTAATACGGTTTATACTAATAATATACCAAACAAACGAAGGATGGTTAATATTGTATGAATTTATTGTAGGAAAGATGATAATATGACTAGAAAGAAAGTGAATATACTATTGACATTTAAGGGAAAGAAGATGAAGATGATAGTTAAGTGAATATAAAACACTTACCTAAAGCGTCACAGCCAAATACACAGTATTTTCTTCGGGGTGCACACATGTTACAATAAGCACTAATAAACTATAATAATTAATAAAATTTTAATTGTCAATGACGGGAATGGCCGATGGTAGTTGTAAATTTGAAATAAACGAGACAAATATACTACTAATCTCAAACCCCTCTATTAATAAACTCGGAATAGCGAAGGCTTAATTTAAGCCAAGGCTTTAGAGAATTGACTCTATTATTTATTCGATGATTTACGAGACGCTTCGGCAAGCTACAGGACGGTGCTGCATCCTTAAGGACGCCTCGTCGTGCCTAAGAACTTTGCAGCATGCCAAAGCATAATTGCCGATAGTGTGCGCTTGCATGTAGGATGCCGAAGGATCCTTTTCCTTGCCGATGCCGATAATGGGCGCCGGGCCTAAGCGTGTTCTACCGTCTGTATCACGGTGAATGCTCTGAAGAATTGTTCAACTTGATCCCCTCCTCTCCATTCATAACCAGAACCACGCGTGCTGGCTTGCGAAGCCATAGTTTGTCGGTCCACACCATCCCGGCGCGAACCAAACGGTTCTCGAATTCTTTTTTGTGCCGCACCGTCAGGCTGTGTAATTGTTTGCCGTCTCACGTGTTCCCTCCTTCCTACAATCCTGGGTCCTTCCACCGTAGTGTGAAGAGGCACCTTAGCAGGCCGGTATAATTTTTTCCATTGGCATGGGACTGCCGATGCCAATGAATACTCTGCCTGGGCGACATTTGCGCTTACCATCAGGTGCAATGCCGCCACTATGCCCGGCCAGAGTAAAAAAAATATATGGTCATAGGAAAATAAACAAAAAAAAACTCGCATTTTTTTGCAACTTTTGCTGTTGCACTGTGTCTGAAGTCGCTTAAACTACCACCCGACTTCGTTTTCGGTAGCAGTCTTGATATACCCTGTATACATGTTTGACCATCCCTCTATATTATAAATAGTCCAAGGCCGTTTGTTAATAAAATCCTTTCTTTTCAGATCCATCGGAGTCTATCACTTGCACACACGTGCGTTCCCGCCTTTCTCCAGAGGCTAATCACATACAACAGCTAAATAAATACGATTATCGTAATATATACATACATACATACATAAACTCACGCCTTGTTCCCAGAAGGGGTAGGCAGAAGTGCGATGGCACCCACATTTCGCCTTGTATGTTCGTCCCACAATGTGATAGGTGGCGAGCCTATCGCCATATCGGGCACAAATTCCTGACTCTGGGCCGATACTGAATAGAAAAATCCAACATCACTTTGCCCAACTCGGGATTCGAACCCGAGACCTCAGCTTTATAACCGTACCGTAGTACAACTACGCCACCGAGGCAGTCTCATAAGTAGTCTCATCAGTCAGTATCGTAATATATTATGATACATATTATGTATATTCTTTTTACTTCAATCCCACGTGACTGAATATTTTTACTATAGAAGATTTTTTTATTCGTAGTGTTGGCGCTCCTAAATTAATTGAAATTGAATTAATTATGTAACATTTTTTATAAAATCCTTTGATAACCGAAAGTATATTTAGCTATTAACCTCTAAGCTAAGGTTAGACCCTTGTGTAAAGAGACCACCAAAAACAAACACAGACAAGTGTTAGTCATTAGAGTGTTATTCATACAGTTTTAAAAACCTTTTTTTGTTATGTAATGTTTTGTCCCTTCGAACGACTGTTAGATTTAGTTTGAGTGAAGAAGACAAAATATCGGTACTTAAAATAGGTTTTAAAACTGTTTATGTCTTGTAGTCCGAAACTATTATAGTGTGAGTACAGATTACTATTTGTGTTGTGTTTATTTCTTCTGTAAAACAATACTATTTGATAACAAATTACCAAGAAAAGGTTTCGATTCCAGGGCAACCCTTCTCATACAAAAGTATGGATAACTTGTTCAACACCTCGTAGGACTTTCTATTCCGGGATAAAAATAAAACAATCGCTAAAGATTTATAATATTGGACTAATCTTAGTAAAATACCATATTATAATAATAAAATTCATATAAAAATCCAAGTATTTTCAGTTTTCAAACAACTCCTACTGCTTACGGGGCTTGCGATCCAACCAAATCGGATTTTTAAACGTTACCCCTCATTCAGTGACGAAGCTTTAAAAAGTAAATTAAAATTTCCCGCCAAATTATTGACAACTGTTAAACTGACAAAGTGTCCAATACTGGCAATTATCCAGTCATGGACAGAATCGATTTTAAAAATTTTATTTTAGCTACGTCACTGAAGTACTTCATGCACAAACTATAACGGTGGCACCATAATAAAATCGACTATAACGTGCTTAAAAATCGACTATTTTGATAAAGTCTAAGTGATGAGGGGTCAACAGCATTTTTTTACGGTGTCACCATTTTTATACAACATATTACATAAAATACTTAAATATTGCTTTATAATTATACAATATATTTTCTATTTAAACAATTTGGCGATTCAAATTGGCCGTAAGTTAAACTGCCAGAAAATGATTTTAATAAAGTGAAATTTAAAATTCTATTTTATTTAAAGTACAGCACAATTGGAATCACCAAAATCAACAATATTTATTTTAATATATAGATAAATATCATACTTTGAGATCGACAACCTTTTTATTTTTACAATTCAGATGTATTCTATAATATATTGCATCCCAATAGTATTTCGTCCAACAAACCAACAAGTCAATGAAATTCTTTTTAAAAAAGCAGTAAAGCTAATCCGTTGAATATTAGACATTATAGCAACAATGTTTCAATAAAATATCAAGAAAAGTTGTCAATCCCAACATTTGTCTATGTATATTTGTAGTACAATTGTAGGATAACGTTCAAAAACCCCACAAACCGTTCGCCCCACAAGCGCCGCCTCTTTAACTACTATAATACTATTCAAACGAAAAAAGTATACACTCTAACAAAAACGTCGATAAATTCAAATCTACAGATTACATAAATACATATATATATAAGGTACATACGAATCGACAAACGCATCACGTCGACGTATTATCGTAGTTATTTTTGTAGGACGCTCCGACATAGTTGCAGGGTCCGACATTTTTGTAGGAAACAGCTCGATATAAGCTAACGCTATGGAATACTAATTCACAAATTAAAATTTTTTTGGCCGCCCGGCGTGACGCGTTCCATCTCATCGCTCAAAACAAACGTATGAAAAACTAAAAAATATACAATACAATATTAGGTAAAGCTTCAAATTTGTTTTCACACAAACGCTTCACCATTCAAATCTCTTACCGGCTTAGGGTGCATTACCACAATTTGCAAAAAGCTTAACTCTAATTGCGGTGAAGTAACAAAATAAAAAATACAAACAAAAAAACAATAAAATACTGAAAATACACTAACTACATTTAAACGCTACGATAAAAAAATGTTATATAAAAAAAACGAGGTAAAAAATAAATAAACGTCAAAAATACATTAAAAACGGGCTCCACTGTTGGGATAACGCGAAATGCACGCGAATTGCGCGCGTATTTCGCACGTTACGTGTGAAAAACACGCGGAAAACGCGTAATATCGCCCTGTCAGCCACACGACGAAAATAATAGAAAAAAAGGCGCGGCGACGTTTGCCCCTCTGTCTTTTTAATCTTTGGGACGTGTTCTTTGGTCAAAAAAATGTTTTTGGCCCGTAAAATAAGGATTTAAGGGCTTGACACGCGGTTATAAAGTCCCTCTATTCGCCGTGACCTCTGTGTATTACGACTGGACTGGAGATAAACTTTTTATTGCTATTTGGCGGCAATTAGGACGGTGAAACCACGGTACACATTTCAAATTACTTGGTGTGAATATCTTTACTAAAACTAATGAACTCAAAATTTATTCATTCTAGTACATAATATTCAGTCCAAAGTATAGAGGTCAGTTTTAGGTATGACGTGACAGTATTTTCATATTCTTTCAATATTTTCGTCTACTATTCACGTCACCACCTATTTTACTCGACCGCCAACGGGTATGACTGCAAAAATGTCGAATGAAAACATTAAAATATATAAAAAAAAAAGATAGTGTCATTTTTCAAAGCAAGGTCTAGTTCTATAATGTTATAATTAGCTACATAAAAAGGACTATTTAATATGTATTTTGACGTGCTGAATAATCGGAGGACAAAACCATCTGAATAAATATTTTTTGAAACATCTTTTTCATGATTTTATCTACATTTCCGTCATACCCGCTATAACAGCTTAGTAAATTGTGTCCATTTTAATTTGCACCAACCCCAAGCGAATGCAAACACGTACAAAATTTCAAATTCATTTTAATCCTTTCCGTCAGTCTACGAAATAAATAGACATACTAAGATAGTGTACAAGCCAAAACATCAAAAGTTTTTGTAACACGAGGTGCGCCGTTCGGTGCGGGAGGAAACGATGCGGTGTGACTGGCTTTTTTTTTATTTTGGATTAGATAAGCCTTTTTTACTGGTAATTACATGTTTATTTTCTTTTGTGATGTTTTTACTATAAAACTACAATGCATCAGATGATGTTTGCAGTCTTATTTTTTATAAATGTTGTTAAGGCAGTACAAAAATGAAGCAAAATAAATATTCACCAATACTGTGCCGGGATTTTTGTACATAAATTTAAAACAAAGCTTTACATGTGGGTCAATAAATCATTGATAATTTTATGCTTTATAACCGTAACGAGGCATTTATTAACTAGCAATGTAATTGGATATTACGATACTGATTGTTAAGAATTCTTTTTATAAAATCCCAGATTTTTAACCCAAAAAAGCCACTCACACCCAAATGTTCCCGAGTACTCCGGAAAAAAAAGTGCTTAACACTAAAGGAAAAACGCTTAAAAATTAACACTTAATTATCTCACTATGCCGTCGCTAGTTGTGGCACCATTATTATGGGGGGCCGAGGGGGGGGGGGGCACCAAACGGCAGTTAACCACGGGGGCATGACCAGGGTAATAAAAAAGACGGGATGTACCTTAAAAATGCAATGTTGACAATTTTAGGGAAAAAGTCACTCTCTAAGCTGTTTTTTTGCGTGCAAAATATCGAAAAATATAAACATACAATTAAAAAATATATTGACAAGAAAAGAAACAGCACACCCAAACAAGATTTAATTAATCCTATATATTTATTAACGATGGAAAAATACTTATGGGGGGTAAAGATAAAATCTGGCCACGCCCGCGCTCATAAAGAAATCACACATCTGGTTAAATGAACACATTACAGTTTTTCAACAATACAATCAAATAACGTCTATAAAAATATATGAATCTCCATTAAACCATAGAGGCGCGCCGACTCGTCGCCATAGACAACAAACATCCCTCGAGCGCGACACATCCCTATTGTAACTATAACAAAAAAAAAAACAAACTCCACGACAAATATTTCATAGTGAAAATAAGCATTTATTTTAAAAATATATACACAAACAAATTTTTATAAAGAATAGTAAGAGAAAATTTCATAACACATTTGTGATAACTACATCTAATATAATTCATTCTAATATAAAAAAACAACTAAATTCGAGCTAGGTCTTAAATATTTTATTTCAAATTTTTTTCTGGGAAACCACCAAATTTTGCCGCCTTTTTTGCGAAAGATTTTTTGGGTTACCCCAATGCGGTAAAATTTGGCGGTTTTCGTCTAAAATTCGATGGTAGCAAACAAGAGTCGGCGCAGAAAGATGTACAGCATCAAAAATGAATACGCACGCATGCCGCCAACCGTCAATAGAGTTCCGACCACGCGTTTTTAACAAGTGAAAAAATTGAAAACCACACATTGTGTGTAACTTATTGTTTAACTTGGGTAACTTATGCCCGACTGTCAAATACACGCATTAGAAAATATCCTGCAGGCTGGAATGAACCGCAGTCCATACTTTAATAGATTTACCCAAAATAATTCTGAATCAGACGTCCCACCTCTTTGTATCGATTATGTAGAAATATGATATCTAGCTCAAATAAACGCTATTTTACTTCAGAAAATAATTAGTAACTTATTGCACTAGTTTTTAGACCTATAAATTAAATATCTTCGCAAACGTTATTTATGATACTCATTAACAAAAAAAGTAAAAAAAGATATTTCTATAAAATAATAATAATTTAAAATGCATATCTGACAGCCAGCCATCCAACCCGCCAAAACGCAACAGTGAAAAAACTACAAATCACAATATTCCAATTGCTATATTCACATTACAATTATTCAACTATTTTATGAATTGCTCTAGTCATTCGCTAATCCGCGCTTAATTCCACTAAGACAATTTTGCCGGCCGGACAGAGCCGTCGGCTTCTAGCTACCGAAAAACGATCGACGACCGCACTTTTAATAATAAAAAAAGGTTTTTTTTTTTGCGGATTTTCTCATTTTCCACTAACTCGCAACAATAGTATTTACATGCAGAGATGGGACACCCATTCGAAACGTGATGAAGGGGGAGACTTGTGTGCGGGGTATGAGGGGGGAACAAGATTCGAATCACAACTTCAAAGTTAGCTAATTTAATATACTATGTACAATGTGTAACAAAAACTTAATGCAACTTTCCTTGTTTTGACCTAAGATCGAATCATGTGTCATATTAAAAATTATAGATTTTCTCAAGACACACCCGAAATAAATACTTGGCCACATAAACAGTTGTATGCGTGTGGAAACACAACGGCCTCTCGTTTTACAAGCATCTAACAACTAGGCACTAGCCACGAATGCCTACGATTCTTATAGTCAGACATTTGTGTCTGACAAATGTCTGACTATAAGAATCGTTCTGCTTTTGGAGAGACCGTCACTTCAGGATAAAATCATCAGAGAAATAATAATACATTCCACGCTGGCTTTTCACACTGGACTATTTTCTTCCACGATAATGACTAAAACTCAACTGATTGCTATGCCTGATGGCAAATTCGATGCCAGAATAGTAATATTTAACCCAAAAAATTGTAAGCCAAGAACTAGCAATCTTTTTTACTACAATTATTACTCCAAATAGCCAAGACGTGAGATGAATATTGTCAACACAATTTTACCGGCCTGTGGACAACAGATTCTCAAGCAAACACTTTGTTACACATTGTACATTTAGTTTTAAGAAAATAGTTTTGAGTTCTGGCGCCCCCCGCAACGCGTCGGGGTTGATATGCCACAATACGAGCTAAGGTCGGAAATCGAAAACACGCGCATATTACACCCGTTCATAAACAGACAAATAACGAACTGGGGAGTGGTGGTTGTTGCAGGCGATTTGCGATCTTATGGACTTCATTCTAGATAATTATTATAAACCGAAAAATTGGGGTAGTCTCGCCAATTACTTGGGTAACTAGATAGCATCGTACCCAGGATTTTCTTGATTTAGTTCGTCGCTGTTGTGTCAGAAAACACCCAAGAAGGCATAAAAGTCTTACTATATTTAGCTACATAATTACTTTAGACATACTTGTGTTACTTGGGTAAATTACCCCAATATTTCTGCGTAATCTTTACTGTCATTCCCTGCAAGCTTCGACCAGATAGAACAATTAAATCTACCCACAATCTCGCCTGCAACAACCAACCTGCTGAGACGGCGCGAAACCGTCGCAATAACCAAAACTAAAGCAAAAAAAACGCCTACAAACTACGAGAGAAAAAAAACCGCCTCGTCAAACCAAAACACATACCTCCTAACTGAAAAACGCGACTCGAGGCGGCCTCAAACAGGCTCAAAAACGTGCGCACAACAAATGGGGTAACTCGCCCAAATGAACTAAAAAACGACGCCGGCCCGAGCGCTCCCGACGACGGCCGGAAACACCCGACCGCGGCCGAACCACGGCAATCACACACCACATTAAAACTATAACACCAATTAAGTTTTAGAGGCGTCGAGAGGTTTGCCCCGACGCCGCGTTGCGCGCTAAAAAAACCACGTTTCACCAATTGTATCAAATTTTTATCACCGTCGTTTTTATAAAAATACAAAAATACAAAATGGGACAGTGCTACTCACACACGCTCACGTCCCGTCGTATCGGCTCCTTCATTGGGGGGCGAAATTGAGCAAAATCTAATCGAGGGAGGGGAAATACAAAAACCGCGCATCGTAAATCATATATAAGAAATAAATTTCAATCTAAACTCCGCGCACCGGTACGTAAACACATCACAAACATTACGCCAAATAAACATTGTACCAATAATACCTTTAGCAATTTGTGTGGAAAAAAATGCATTAAAAAAACGCCTGAAACGGGGTAAGGGGCGTACAGTGCCGAGTGAAGAACAATCCAGGCGTGACAAGGGCGTGACTTTAAAATACTCTAACATACTCGCTATTATTAATTATTATTTTTTTAATTTATTTAGAGAAAGAATCACGAATTCGCAATTTCGCATTTACTAGAGTTTATTGAAAACTATTATTTGACTATCGTGCGCGCGGCGGGCCGGAGTGGACGCCGCGCGCTCTGTACATGCCATATCTAAATACTAAGAAAATATATAAATATTCAAATATTTCGTCTACTTTAATTGTGTAATACTCGAACGTACGTTCATTTATGACCTAAAGAGTCCCATAACGTGTCCTTATGTGGTGGCAGATTGCTCTAAACGCACTATATAGATTACAAATTGCAACTACGTTTTCATAAAACAAAATCGTCGCTGGATTTTACCCCATCCGACGCGGCGCCATAAAAATAGAACGCTGTATTGCGCGCGCCTTACGGGGCAAAAATTCGGACCTGCCGTGGAAATAAACGTTGATTATAGGAGAAAACACGACGAGAACATTGACGGGCATCAAAAGGAACTACAAATGCCCCGTTTTGCTAACAGGGTCACTAAATACCCCAAACGGGGTAACAAAGGGAGGGGTACCTACCATTCGCCCACGTGAAGGCACTGATTAGCCTCGCAAAAATTTGAGAAGACGACACGAAAAATCTATCGAAACGATCGCAAAAACTCATCGAAAAAACACACAAGTCTTTTTGTCTACAGTCTAGACGCACGTGGCTTGGGGTAACGTCCAACACCACGAAACGGCGCAATTAAGTACACGATATTTAAAAAACTATCGAAAAACCCTCCGATACACTATGGCTGTCTATCAATGGGGTAAGCGACCAAGTCGCATTTGGCTTTTGGGGTATATCATGCCACAGAAATACAGCACATGTCAATGAGACATGTCGCCATAGTTTGTAGGTGTTAAAATCGCTAACGGCATAATACAACTCACAAAAACGTCTCGAAGACGAAATATTTCGATGGAAATGTATTTTTTTATGCCGCAAAATCCCTCAATTTCAATTAGAACTTCAATAACCCCAAGTTTTTTAAGTTTGTAAGAATTGACAGACTACCACTAGTGTCGGATGGCACCATACAATTAATTACAACGAGAAAAACGTTGCAAATTACGTCCAAATTAACATCGGGCATTGCTGAGCGGTTATTAAATTTGTTAGCGATTCCCCTATTATAATTTAAAATCTATGGCCACATTTATATTCCAATCAGTAATTTCATTGGAATTGGGGAGACATTACGACCTTGGTATACTAAAATATGTGTTAAAAGCTACAAAAGGAATGCCCATTTAATAATGGCCAACGGATTAAATAATCATTTTGAAAAATGAAACCATTTTAGTCCCACTTAACATTTCAAATTCCGTACATTTTAATTGGAAATAGAGTTAAAATTATAAAACTAGTAAATTGCTTTGACTTTACTTCCAAACGGCAATTGTAAAATAATTTTGAATTTACCTAAAAAATTACACTAATTTCGTATTATTGTGTCATTAAATTTTGGGGCCCAACCATGTATGGAAAATGGGCATTCGTCTACTATTTTTTGATCTTAGTTATTCTGAATTAAAACGCATCTATTTAAAACTAATGTTAATATTTTCCACTGTAGCCATAAAATCCCATTCAATTTAAAATTCGATATGCCCAAACACACAACACCAAGTAAAAAATCAGATATCAAAAATTTTCTACAATTACCTAATTTCACCTATAAATATTACGTTAAATTGAAATATTATACTAGAAGGGATTACGAACAAAATTGTCAGGGGCATTGAAACTATCTCGCTCTACTGTAATTCCCTTTCTTTCTCGCGTAGATCCCATAAAGATTTCGTAAACTGCAATATGTTCGTCCCTGTCACTCCTACGCAATCACCTTCCGTCTCGCTCTAACACATCGTGCCTATATTGTTCGTAATCACTCAGTCGAATACTTCAACTACAATGAACCATTATAAAGCGCAACATTTTACATCTAATTAAAATATCAAATGGTGCATTAATTTCAAAAATTCTCTAGAATAGTTTACGCGTGTTTAAAAATTTCTCGGACTTGATCCACATACCCATAAACGAAGGAATTTTGGGGGGAGGAGGCATTATATTCAGACATAATTTCATGAACAAGTATTAATCTTCAAAACTGCATCAAAATTGGTTCTAAAATGGACATTAATTTACGCATGATTAAAAAATACGGAACGTGCTATTTCACTCGCACGCACGTATCTTAATACTGTTGACGTCATAACTCTGTAATGCATTCCTTTTCTATTCTTTGACAGTCACAAATTTTGCAGAGTCAAAAGATTTTTGTATGTATCAGCTGTTTGCGATTTCAGAGTTGGCCACATCGTTAAAGTTGTTCACAAGTATAGCCTTCTTTTAGCTAACCCTGTTTTTGTATCAGGCTTCCTCTACCATCAAGAAGATCAAAAGTGATTAGATCATACCCTATAACCATGAAAATCCCCCAAAAATTCCCTCATATGTCATGGAATCCCATCCTTCACCGCTCAGCTTTGCCATCGACTGTGACATCCAAAAAAATTCAAAATCCTAATCGACTCTATCACATAATTTAAACGCGTTGGTCCGATAATACTAGAAAAAATTGCGAGACAAGCCCAAGATGTTCGAAATGTTCGACCTTTGTGTATCTGTTTTTGTACGTCGTTTTTAATGCTTGTGGCAAATAAAACTATTTTTCTTTCTTTCTTTCTTTCTTCTTTCAAATGATATCTGGATTTGGACATTAGGTAATATTTTGTAGTCAAGTCGGGTAAACGAGCAACAGTGACCTGATGGAAAGTGATCACAGCATATGAACATTCGCAGCGCTTGAATCATGAAGGTATTGCAGGACCATCAAATCTTGGAAGGAAGCAGGAAGGAAAAAGGATGAGACGAGGAAAGGCATATGGCATTAATTGTAGTTAATAATACGTCACCTATTTACCGACAGTGAAAACATCGAAATCCAGATATTGTGTCACCCATCTCAGGCCATCACACGAGCATTCAAGATCATGCAGGCTTGAAAATTAACTCCAAAATATCAATTTAAAGGCTTGACTGTAATCCAATTTGTAGATAGGATACTCCAGATGGTATAAAATTCCAAGATAGGCTTACAGTAAAATATCCCACATTTATGAGAAGTAAAAACAGAAAAGCCTTTTGCAAGCCGGCTTCAATTGTAATTTTAAATTGCAATATTTTTGTAAGACTGCAATTTATTAGACCATACATGTCAATTTTTCGTATGCAACGTGTTTTTAAGATTGTATTGAAAATCACAGGGTATTTTATAGACAAAAGATATTACTGGAGTCAATGCTTTACCCCACGATCTTGACGCTGTCAAAATTCGCAGTAAACATTAACATTTAAAGGCAAAACCAATGATCGATCGTCAACAAACTATATCATCTAGGAGAGTGTGTTAAGATGGAATGAATAAACTATTAGTTTCTCTAAAATTGAGTACGATATTATCAGGGTAAATTGGGACACAGGTAAATAGGGAACTATAGTGGTCGAATAATCACGAAATATTTATATTTTAAAGTCCCAGGCGTCTTAATTCTATAATGTTTTGTTATTATTAATTAGAACCACATTATTGAAAAGACTGGTTTATCCCTTATTAATACCTGCGTCTCTTTTTTACCCCATTTTATATATTAAACTTTTTGTAAGTAACACTTTGGCAAAAACTTTTTGTGTTTGAAACACATATTTCCCTTTAAATAAATGTTTTTCTCATCTCAACACAATCTCCCAAACCAAATGGACAAATAACGAGCCAAAGACTCAAAAACCAGAACTCGAGGCTCAAACATCAACTTTTGGGCTCAACAAAACAGCGTTTTGGCTCAAAAAACCGGACTCGAGACGAAATCAGACACCTCAAAGTCATTTCTAGCCAATTTTCAGTAGCAAGCCCGCGGGCTTTCATTATATCTATTCTACAAACTATTGCACTACCCCGGCTTCCTCCGCAGAAAATAAAACATTAACAATTATATTATAAACGCTAAAATAACTACAGCCAGATTTGGTAACTATCGAAGACTGGTGGCTTGTTTGCTTTGGTCGCAGAGATTTGTATGCCGGCTTGCACGGCATGAATCTGCAGATGTAAATTGCAGTCTAAAATCAGATAATATTTCATACATTATATGAAAGGGTTAAGCATAGTTGTATTATCTACCACAATACAACAAGCTTATTCCTTCCAAAGATGTAATAGCAAGCCTATTATGACGTTAAATTATCTCCCCAAGCTCTTTGGTTAATGTGTGTTATTTTTGCAGAATTTAGGTCCACAACTTTACTATTCAAACGCATGTGATAGACTGACAAGGGCCTTATATATAATGCATAAATTATATCCTAAAAATCTCATACAAGCCTACAATTCTCTTGCAAGCCCAACGCAAATAAGCCACCATTGGGCAACATTCCTCGTCAGGAACTAGAAAACTTCGTTCAAACAGATACAGCAACAATCGCGACATCTACCGCCTCCCGAACAAAACTGAGGTCAAGACGGGCTTGCGCCATGCGACAAAGCCAATAGAAACGCAAAACAAAATGTACCACTAAACGCGGAGAATAGAAACAAAACGGTTTTTTGACGTTGACGAAATTTGTATTGATATTATGCCTTTATTCTTTCATATGTTGGATAATAAAAGTTTGTTTCTATTCGCCCGAGTACCGATTCACCCCGCCTTTCTTTAGGCTTGTCGCATGACCCAAGCGTGGGACAGAAAAAAGCAACAAACACTAAGAGACGACCGCAACGTCCACGTCGAGAAATGTGAAAAAAATACTAGATTAGGAAATTCATTCTAGCTACACAGGTACCGTTTTTGAAACGCTGACACCGGTTCGAGGCGGCTTGCTAAAGCCTGATAGACTAGACTAAGCCTCACACCTAGAGACATCTCAAGACAAGCCCGAAAGCCTCAAGTCTCAGAATCAGGTCTCAAGCGTCAAGTCTCAAGAAAAGCCTCAATCCGGCTCAAAAGCGGCGCCGAAACGGTGTCGCATTTGATATTGTGAGAAATTAGACATATCACTTATGCCTTACATTACCTTACTAAGTGAGCGTGCACACCGGCCGCGGCGAGCCACCGCGCCGGCGAATGTGCAACATCATCAAAAATCACAAACGACAAACGGACAACTAGCTAAGTTTTTTTTTTGGATACATTTTGCTTAAAACGAATCGGCGCCGCGAAATCTTCGCTCGGCAGTGCGGGAAATTTCTCCCCGAAATTCTCCCTAAAAGCGGGGAAAATTTCCCCGCTGTAAACACCGGGGAGATTCCGCGTCGCCTATTTAGCGTCTTGTACTTGAATTCTATATTTTGCTTAACATTATACAATGGGTAATTATTAAATTTCGGACGCCAGTGCGCCTTGTCGACCAATCGGGAGGTTTTGCGAGTCATGTCCGTTTAATATGGCAACACTGCCACTTCGCCAACTCCCACTAACGGTAGAAACACCATTACAGGTAGGAATGACGGAATTAATTGGCATCGTTTACCAAAAGTGGCGAGTTCGTGCCAGCGGGCCAGTGTTGCCAGTTGCCAGTCGTCGTCCAAACAAGATGGCGTCGGGAAAAAATCTAGATATCAAACTCGACTACCGTTTATCCAGAATATAAGATTACAGACGGGTAGCCGCAACTAACTTTATTTAATATATTTTTCTATTTCAACATTAATCATTTTTCCAATCTGGCAATCTTGTTTGGACGAGAGCTTACTTCATCGGCCTAGTGCTCGGTGTCGGGCCGCTGTGGGCGTTACGCACAGCGTGTGGGCGTGGGCTATTTTATTTCATTTATCAAATCACTCAATTTGGCACGCGATTTTAACTACCATCCCATCCAAACCTATAAAAAAAATACAAAACAATTTGACGCCATCTTCACTAAACCACAAGAAAAAAAACGAAAAATTTATCTCCAATCCAAAGCATTAAAATCGCCCACCAAATCTCTAGTCGCCCACAAGCTAGATGCTAGTCGCCCACACGCCCGATACTCGTCGCCCACTAACACCAGCGGAAGGGCACGGCTCGTGGGCGGTCGGCGCCCTCCTTCACCAGCGGCTTGTGGAACTCGCGCCCGGGCCGCGAGTGTATAGTCGCCCAGCAGTGCTCGCAGTAGTACTGGAATGGGAAATTAGTACTGTTATAGTACAGTATGATGCGCTTAAAAAAATGGACATTTGAAAGGCAAAAAAGGAAGGAAAAAAAAATTAGGCTAAGTAAAAATACACAAAACTAATATTGAGATTTAAGATAACCGAGTAAAAAAAATATACTTCTCAACGGAAAAATTGAAACAATTCCGTTTTTATGGTTTCTAACCTATTTTAACACAAAAGAGTTTTCATTCCATGAAAAAATATCACATGTTTGTATTTGGCCATTACAGTGGTAAGCAAAAAATCAAAATTAGAATTTATTAAACTAAATAATCTAAAATAAATTTTCAGATGTCCCAAAGTCACAGTAAATACATGAAAAGCAAAAAGCGTTAAGCGCTAATTTTTAATTTTCTAATGTGAAATATACTTCCAACTCTATACACACAGCTGTCTCAAAACAGTGCATCATTTCGTTTTTATAGTCATCTTACCTGTAGACACGTCACGTTGGCGCAGAAGAACGGCGCGAACTTGGATCCACAGCGTGCGCCCGCGCACTCGTCACACATCTGATCGTCCAGGACGTACGGCTTCACCTGGAACCCATTAGTTATTCACATTTAATACAATATCAATTAAACTTGTAGGGATGACAGAGGGGACTTAGGTAGGCGTGGGTATTCGGGCGAGGAGAATAAAACGCTACACATAATTTGGAGTTACTAAGATAGCTATTGAATACAAAATCACAACACTCCACCAAGCACGTAGCGCGTTAGTCCGATATGATCTGATCGCCGTTCTTGCTGGTAATCATGGTTCTTGCCGCACTAGCACCGGGTGTCGCCTCAGAGAGTAAAACAACGGTGACAGCACCCGACGTTTACCAATCTTGTCAAATGCGCCATCAAACTAATAAATAATAGGGGTCGAGCCTATCGCCATAATAGGCACTAATTTTCAGGAACTTGATTTTTCTATTCATTATCAGCCCAGGGCCACCCCTTTTAATAATAAAATTTTAATTATAATTTTAACAAAATGTATCAATTTACTCTTAAACACGATGACATTTAAAACATAACAAAAAAATACACTCTTTTTAGTGAAATTTTCAGTTGCAATGTGTCTGTAGTCACAAACTAACTCCCAGCTTCGTTTTCGGTGGCAGTCTTGATATACCCTGTATAATAATAATGTACATAGTAATGCATTTACCTCAACGCGTTTGTCGATGTCGCCGTGTTGCAGTTGCACGAACCGCGCCGAGATCGCCGCGATGTACGACTGTTGGTTCGAGAACGCCACGCGACCCGCGCCCTGCAACACGCGACGCAACGTGCAACATTACACATACATCTACACGGTGTCAAATCTTTGTGTGCCACTGTTGATCCTGGCTGACAGGAGTTGCAGTGGCGGGTGTGAGGGCGGGAAAGTCTCAAAATACATCTACTCATGTACATTGCAACATAAAACGTAACCTACAATATGTACGCAACGTAATAATTTACATCAACTCGAGCGCTCTGCAATATACGCAACGCGCACTGCAATATGTTAATTAATGTACCTTGTAACACAAAACGCAACGTGCAGTATGAATTGCATAGTTACCAAATAAATCAACTCTGACCTTGTAACACGCGACGCAACATACAACACAACTTGCAACGCAACGTGCGAAGTGCGACATATAATACACATCATCCCACACACTTTTGTTTACTTCAATGTACATTAGTTTGCTAATTGACTTGACAAGCATACAAATAGAAATTATATATGGGTTACATTATAGGTAGGACCTTATATTCATTTAAACTACCCGTAAAGTATACCTTTTAAAACAAAAATATAATTTTCCAAATTCGTTCCTGCGCTTCCAGTGTCAATCGGTGTACATACATAGAAAAAAGATTCCAACGTATTGGACATCATCTCCTTTTATAAAGTCTAGTCGGTTCAAAATAAGTCCATACCTTGGGGTACTTGAGCTCGGGGTCCGTGTCGATGCCGGCATAACAAACGCCGCCGTACAGCCGGTCCATTATCATCGCCAGCTCAACTGAAACACACAGACAAACTACTTTAAACTATACTTCAATACACAAACTAACAAGAAAGCTATTTAGATAAATAAATAAATTTACCCTCGGGGTTGATAAACACGGTAAGCCGGATTATTACCGACTAAAACCACCTTCAGCACAAATAAGGGAGTTCGGGATCTCACGAGGAACACACCACAGCCCCTTTAGCACATAGCTATCTAGCACTACGTGAGATGTAACTTATCAAAATTTATCGAATATTATCTTTAAATACAGGTATAAAATATAATTCCTTTTTAATCTGAAATTAAGGACCATGATATAAAAAAAGAATCGTGATATACAAAAAATATATTATGTAGCATTTTATTCAAAATTATATGTCAAAAACAAATACACGTGACATCTTACTAGACCCCCCCGCCCCCTTGTGATATTTCGTGATTTTTGTCCAAAGGGCTGGACCGGTAGATCTTAATCAATTAAAAAAAACGTATATATGTGGTCCATTTGGTCGATATTCTAAATTGATAATCGGAATTTATCGACTATGGTGATGTGTGCTATTTTGATCTGAATGCAGATTTACTCAACAAACTCGACCGTCTTCTAAATAACTGCATTCGATTTGTTTTTAATCTTCGTAAGTTTGACCATATCTCTTCCTACCGTTCGCAGTTAAAATGGCTTCCCATCCGCCAGCGCCGTTCTTTGCGTGCCCTCACTACCCTTTTTTCCATTCTTAAGTCTCCTTCCCCTCCTTCTTATCTGTCTCCTGACTTCGTCTACCTGAGTGATACTCATTCTAGAAATCTTCGCTCGTCTAGCAATCTCCTTCTAAAATGTCCTCCCCATACTTCTGACTTCCTTCATTCTTCCTTTGCTATCCAATTCCTTCTTCTCTGGAACGCACTCCCACTTGAAATCAGGTCGTGCACAACACGGATGGATTTCAAGCTAAAGGTTCGGCTATTACTCCTCGCAGAAGTAGCAGATTCTCCCCACTAATGTAGGTATTTATTTATTTAGTTGTTTATTTATTTATTTAGTTTTTTATGTATATATTTTATTTATATATAAAATTATATTAGTAAATATACAGGGTATATCAAGACTGCTACCGAAAACGAAGCCGGGTGGTAGTTTAAGCGACTTCAGACACAATGCAACAGAAAAAGTTGCAAAAATAAGCGACAATTTTTTTTTCGTAATTTTTTTCCTATTGCCATATTTTGGTGGTAAATACATTTTTTCCTAAAATAATAGTGTATACCCTTTAATTTATAAATACTCTAAGATATAAGAGAGTTTAAATTATTATTTTAGCAAAAACTATGGATTTACCATCCAAAAATGACGATATTTAAAAAATCATAAAAACTAACTGTCGCGTTTCTATGCGAAATTTTTAATTGCATTGTGTTTGTAGCCTCTAAAACTACCACCCGGCTTCGTTTTCGGTAGCAGTCTTGAGATACCCGGTATATATATATAATTAAAATTTTTATATATCCGTTTAAATATTATTATTTATATTTTATATATTTTCTCTTTTCGCTTATTGTTAATTTTATTAATAAGCACCTGCTTCCGTCTCTCTGCACTACCTTAAGGTTGGCTGGTAGAGAATGCCCTTGGGCATTAAGTCCGCCTGTACTACATCTGTGTACTAAGTGTTTAAAATAAAAAATAAAATAAATTTAACATTTTGGCTCCCATTTTGAAAAGAAAAGGGCCGGGTCGGAAAAGGTCTGATGGGATATCGACTTAACAACAATTTAAGTTCAGTTCACTCACAAGCCTTCAGCGGGCGCGGCACCCCGCCCACGAACACAGTCTTCCTCGGGTCGAGCGGCATGCTCGCGTCCAGCACGTAGTCCGCGTCCGCGAGCCGCCACGGCCGGATCTGCACCGGCTTGTCGCGTATTGTGGGCGACGAGACGCACAAATACAACTTGTCGTCGTCAGTGATGCACGCCTCCATCAGGGCGGCTACGGAGCTCTCGTCCTGGGGATAACAACATTATATTCATTCACATTGACAGTCTCCGTGCAGGGTTGTAGCTAGAGTCGAATTTGAGGTAGGGCAGCATTAGTTACAGGTAGGGCGGAAGTAAAAATTTTATCATTATTGATGACGCCCGAAGCACGGGCTCCTAAATCAATCACCATGTATATCACTGACCTCTAGGTCCGTGATGTGATGGTCAATACAATTTTTTATCACAAACTATAAACAAACAATTCAATTATAATAATTTATCTTAGTTTTTTGGTATTTTTTAGGTAGGGCATTGCCCCACAATGCCCCCCCCCCCCTAGCTACGGCCGTGCCTCCGTAGCACAGTTAGACGCCGCCTGTGAAACGAGAGGCCGCGGGTTCGATCCCCGCACCGAGAGAAATGTTCTGGGTGTTTGTAAGACCGAAAAGTCTCTCGTAGTTCCTGATATGACACAAGACTCGATCTTAGTGTGGGTTCAGGACTATGTATGCGGCTGTTGGGTGTTATTTATTTATTTATTCAGATAGTCTTTCACAAGGCCTTTTGAATCGTTAATAAGACAACATCAAAATCAAAATAGTCTTCCACAAGATCTTTTGAATCGTTAATATCTGCTATCTGCTCTGCCATAGCTTCCAAAATATTACAAATACATTACCTATAGAATTAAAGTGACCTATCAAAAAAATAGATATTGGCTTCCAATAATATCGCACATTTAGAATTATAGAGACCTAACTGAAAAATCTTATTTTTAGGGAATAGTTAATTAAAGATTTGTAACATAAGAAATTTTGTACCTATGAAAGATACATCTAGAAGACCCATTTATACATATTTCTGCCTTTCATGCGTTAATAGGTCCTTCTTTAATAACAGGTATGATATCTCACCTGAAACAGTAGGAAGGCGTATCCCTTGGGCGGAAAGTAGCTTTTGCTCTCGGCCTTGTGCGGCCAGTCCACCACTAGAGGCCCGAAGCGGCGGAACGAAGAGGTGATCTCATCTGGAAACAACAATAACGCAAATTAGCACCAGAAAACCATTGATCAAACTCAGGATTTTTTAGGGAGGGTACTGTTTCCGAAAGAATTTAAATGTTCGGACTACGAATGTACATAGATAATCCACAAAATCGAATCCTCCAACGTACGTTTTTTTTATTGCCTTGAATGGCGAGGCGAGCATGCCGTTCGCCAGATGGTAAGCGATACGACCGCTCATGGACAGTAGCAAAATTAAACAACACCATGTTACATTGCTTGGCATTCCACTGCGCTCGCCATCTTGACACATAACATGTTAAGTCTCAATATGTCCAGTACAGCTCTGGCTACAATATCCTTCAAACCGAACACAATAGTGCATTTACACTGCTAACAAGCGGGAAAAATAGGACATTCCGGTGGTACCTTCCCAGGCGACCTCTCACATACCAGTAATAAATGCACATATGAAATTTATTTCATAACATACAAATATTAATTCCACAAATTGCTTTTTAATGTCCAATCTAAATATACAACCACACTCCAAAATCACAAAAAGCGCATTAACTCTCAACCCTGGTCACTAGGTGGCGTCACTGCAGTATGACAACCACAATGTCCTTGCCAGGCTGGTATTGTTTTGTGGGCGGTTGCCTGGCAACCACGACGACAGTCCACCAGGCCAAGGTGACACGGCGCAACCATTATAACAAATATTTTATATTTATAGTTTAATATTTAATGTAATTTTATATTTAAATTACCCATGCTTAGTCCAGCTTTTATTCCACTCGCGTTTTTACAGCATTTCTCATCAATCAATAACCCTAGTGATCAGCGCTCTAAGTCAATAAGGGCCGCGCTCAGAGACTATCATCATCATCATCATCATCATCATCATCATCATCATCATCATCATCATCATCATCATCATCATCATCATCATCATCATCATCATATCAGCCACAGGAAGTCCACTGCTGAACATAGGCCTCCCCCAAGGATCTCCACAATGACCTGACTCAGAGACTATACTATATGTGTATATGAATCAGCTCATACACGTCACATAAATAATGGGAATTATCGCTATGTCAAATTAACATCACCACCTTGTTATTTAGCATGCTTTATATTTCTGGTATTACTAATTGCCTCTCACAGAATTTGTAAATACAAAACTGACCACATATTATAACCATTTTTCACATCTAAAATCGACTGTATTTTTCTCGGGGAACGCATGCCGCCTATATCACTAACTCCTGAGTATAAACTGTAAAAATATTAGCCGATCGACTTTGTGAAACAATCGCAAAATTTAGCTAATTTACGAGTATATAACTTGTTAAATGCTATTATCGATTTCACTTGCTATTTGTGATTGCTATTGCTATTTATTTCAACACTACGTCCCACTGCAGGGCACGGGCCTCCTCTACAATCGAGAGTACGATTGAGAGTGGTTAGGCCATATACTCCACCACGCTCGCCTAGTGCTAGTTGGCGGACTTCAAATAATGGAAATTCTTATCAATTTACGGCATGAAAATTTCCTCAATGTTTTCCTTTGGCATTATTTTTAACACTAGCACAAGAAAGTAACTTGATACACATATAGTTGATAGTGCATCAATATGAGATGTACATCTCTCAATACAATGATGTCTGATTGTATTTGGATATACAAAAAACCCGAAACACGACACACGTGGCTCACTATGACGACCCCTAACCGTTGTGTACATTCAGTATGCGGGCAAACAAATATTGACAGCCTTCGTGGCGCATGTTAAAACCTTTAACGTTGTTTCTGAAACGTCATGAGTATATACGTAACCGTTGGATGTATAATATTATTATTCTTTGTATATCCAACGCTACGTTTATAGGTGGCAATGTATATTGGATAATTTACCGTACTTGCAGCAATCGATATTCCACACTCATAGCTTCTCACGGCACAAGGTTCCACGGGGAAGCAATTAGCAAAAAGAAGCCTTATTCTACACTAGCGGCCCGGCCCAGCTTCCCCCGGGCGCATATAAATTTCTCTACTTTAATATGCACGTATTATACACATAAACCTTCCTCTTGAATCACTATCTGTTAAAAAAAACGCATCAAAATCCGTTGCGTAGTTTTAAAGATTTAAGCACACAAAGGGACATAGGGACATAGGGACAGAGAAAGCGACTTTGTTTTATATAATGTGTAGTGATTATCGACACCAACAATGACCAAGCAGGTCACCTGATGGTAGGTGGTCATTATTGAAACCTTGCGGTCGTCAATCGAATTATTGATTGTCGTTTGAACATACATACATGCGTGCTTTACTAGTGGCAGGTCTTTCATATGTGGGAGGCCACGGTGTATTGGGTATTCGGTAATTTAAACAAACTAAACGTGACAGCAAAGCAGTCGCTTCGCGTCAATCGCCTATGAAATCGCCCTAGACAAGCCTGCCCATGCTGAATCATGACTGAAAGCGTGGCTCCATAACTTACAAAATTACACAATTGCACGACAAAATAATAATTTCTTAAAGTCAAACTGAGATATACTAGAGGAGGCACTGCACACAAAATGTAACTAAATGAACGGTACCGTACCGTCCCTTCTGTTTCTGTCTCTGTCACGCCTACGCAGTAACATTATCTTCCCTCTCGCTTCACTGTGTACCCGTGTGCACGCACAATACGCAGAGATTTTGTTCCCGATATCCGCTCTAGTATATTTCAATTGTTGACTTCAGGTTATGGGAATAATAAATTATATTACTTGAGTAAGAATCCTTCTAATCTAGTTTGCACAAACGTTAAAATTCAACAGCAATAACCATCGCATCATCACCGCCATTTTACTAATGTTTTTCTTTTTCACATGTACAAGGCAACAAATCATACAGCCTAAAGAAAATTTACATTCATCAATGAAGTCAAGGGACATACTCCCAATTCCAAGCACCCACACTGGCAGGCATCGAACCCACACCCCCGCGGGTCGCGTCACACAGTCGCCGGGACGGAATCGATCCGCGCCGCAGATGGCTTGACCCAGTTGAGACGGGGCCGACGCGTGATAAAAACTGACACGTCACTACACACGTAGGGAAAGAAGAGATTCGGACTATTGACAGGGTAATAAAATTTTAATATTTTTATTTATTTATTTTATTAACTTTATATACCAAGTATACAGGCGGACTTAATGGAAAGGGCATTCTCTAACAAAACTAACAGTCTACCTTTAGGTGAAACAGAAATGGAGTAAAGCAGGTTGTTTTTACATTTAGATAAGGGAAAAAATGGTACAAACAAATTATTAAATAAAAACTTCGATCAAATATATCGCACCTTTAGAATTAAAGTGACCTAATTTCAAATTTTGAGTTTTAAGTCATATACTGGCCTTAAAATAACCTATCGACCCCTTATTATAGGAGGAATTTTTGCAGCATGAAAGGCAGACATACATACATATATAAACTCACACCTTTTTCCCAGAAGGGGTAGGCAGAGGTGCCAGGACACCCACATTTCGCCTTGTATGTTCCGTACCACAATGTGATAGGTGGCGAGCCTATCGGCCATATCGGCACCAATTCCTAACTCTAGGCAGTGGGCTGATAATGAATAGAAAAATCTAATATAACTTTTTGAAAGGCAGAAAGACGTATAAATCGGTCTTCTAGATGTATCTTTCATAAGTGAAACATTTCTCCAGTTACAAATCGTTAATGAACGTTTCCCAAAAATAAGTTTTTTTTTAGCCAGGTCTAATATTATATTCTAGATACATGGTCTGGAACAAAATCACACGCCAAAAGTGGCCGAGGATGCTTATACATTTGAATTTCAAATTACGAGATGAAGCAAAAAGGCTTAATTTATAATCAACATCAGGTAACAATAAACCTTACTCCTTTAAATTAAATTAACATACCAAAATCTATTAAGAGCACACGCTATTTTGTGCTCTTATTTCTCTTGCCATTTTTTATGCCGTTCCTTATAATCCAGTGTATATTTGATCGAAGGAAAAAACGGTGCGTGGCATAAATTGCTCCATGAAATGTCCTTTTGTTTCTTCATATTTTATATTTGCATTCTAAATCAAACACAGTCCTGAAAATTCTCACTAAGGTCTGCATGTAATAGTGTTGGAATAGCAATCAGAAATAATAATAAAAGTGAAGTCGACAATAACATTTCACAAGTTATATAAGTAAGCTAAATTATATAATTTGCGATTTTGATTTACAAAGGCAACCGGCTAATATTTTTATGCGACCCATTTAAAACAGAAACTGAATATTCAATTTTGTGTGTGTAATTTTAAATGTAGAAAGTATTTTTTTTTTTTTTTTTTTTATTGCATTGAATGGCGAGACGAGCAAGCCGTTCGCCTGATGGTAAGCGATACGACCGCTCATAACAGTAGCAACATTCCACTGCGCTCGCCATCCTGAGACATAAGATGTTAAGTCTCAATATGTCCAGTAGTTGCTCTGGCTACAATGTCCTTCAATCCGAAACACAACAGTGCATTTAAGCAGTGTTGTTTCACGGAAGAAATAGACATTGCGGTGGTACCTACCCAGATGGCCTCTCACATATGAGAGACCTACCACCAGTAATAATTACATAGTATAGTAATACATTTACATATTTACGGGAATAGAACCTTAAAAACATGCATACCGTACACTCCCAAGAGTCTACCCGAGGTCATAAGACACTAGTCCGACAAAAACATATTTACATATAAACTTAAGAGGCATTATTTAGCCAACTTGCCCTAATGTACGAGGATAAATATGTATTTATGTGTGTAAGCACCAATCCTGCAGTCAAACTGTTTGTACAGTTTTGCAGGAGACTACAATAGTTCCTAAGCTTCTTTTTGTTAAGTCACTACATAGTATGTCCATATGTCCCTTTGTATGCTTAAATCTTTAAAACTACGCAACGGATTTTGATGCGTTTTTTTTAATAGATAGAGTGATTCAAGAGGAATGTTTATATCACTACATAGTATAAAACAAAGTCGCTTTTTCTGTACCTATTTTTCTTGTTCGCTTAAATCTTTAAAACTACGCAACGGACTTTGATGCGGTTTCTTAATAGATAGAGTGATTCAATAGAAAGGTTTACATGTATAATAACATCCATTAAATAGTGGAGAAATATTGTTATTTTTGAGGTTTCTAATGTGATGTCGTTAATTATCAATATTTTTCCGCTTACATTGCAAACGCAGGCTGAACCCTACGAGATTTATCAAAATAATGTACTACATATTTGTACACATTGAAAAGGTCTACAGAAAACTCCGCGATGGTATATTTGGTCTATCTCTTATGGATATCCCACAATAACATTTTTTTGTCATTTACTTTTTACGACAAATAATGGCTAATTTTCGAAGCGATTTTAACCAATACAGCATTAATAAATTGTTGATTTAATATAGATCTATGTGGTCCTTTACAGCACAAGATTTAAATGAATATTTTCGAAGATATTACATATTTAAAATTGCGGGACGTAGCGCTTGCGGCGGTATTGGCCGGCCGGGGCGGCGGCAGCGTGCCTATATAGGAATGTTTATATGTATAATAATAATACGTACATATTATTGTACAAAAATCTATTTGTACCCGGGCGAAGCTGGGCCGGGCCGCTAGTGTATAATAAGTACATATTATTGTACAGTAATCTATTTGTACCCGGGCGAAGCTGGGCCGAGCCGCTAGTATTGTAGTGTATTGTATCAGCCCATATACGTCCCACTGCAGGGCACGGGCCTACTCTACAATCGAAAGTACGATTGAGAGTGGTTAGGCCATATATTCCACCACGCTGGCCTAGTGCGGGTTGGCGGACTTACATACCATAGAAATTCTTATAAATCGCTATGGTATGCAGGTTTCCTCACGATGTTTTCCTTCACCGTTTTAGTGTAATTGTACAGTAATCTATTTGTACCCGGGCGAAGCTGGGCCGAGCCGCTAGTAAATAAATAAAAAAAAATATGGGTCAGTTTTGTAGTTTACAAATTCTGCTATTCAATTAGCAATAGCAGAAATATAGAACATGCTAAGGTTTAAAAAATAACAGAGTGGAGATGTTAATTTGAAATAGCACTATTTCCTTTTACTAGCATAATAACAAGTTAAACTGACCTTCATCGATATCTGGCGGCAGGCCCCCGACGAAAACTTTCCTGCTGAATCTCTCGCCGTGCTCCGATCCCGCCGACACTGGCGACGACCGCGCCGGCGACCCCAGCGCGCTCACGCACATCGATAGACCTGCAGACATTAGAAACATTACAATATAGCTCAAGAATAAAGTATTATTAAATGCTATGAAGTGTGAATGGCGAGACGAGCATGCCGTTCGCCTGATGGTAAGCGATACAATTACTCATGGACAGTATAGACCAAACAACACTTTTGCTTAGTATTCAACAGCGGTCGCCATCCTGAGACATAAGATGTTAAGTCTGAACATGTCCAGTAGTTACTCTAGCTACAACGTCCTTCAAACAAACCCAGCAGTGCATTTACAATGCAGTTTGGCGGGAGAAATAGACATTGCGGTGGTACATATCCAAGCGGCCTCTCACATATGAGACCTACGTCCTACCATCAGTTAAAATGCCACCAGCAAATTGTAAAAATATTTAGATTTGGCAAACGAGGTTACTGTCATGTCGCATGTTGACTCAACTTATGGTTCCGCTTGTTCATTTTACAAATGGATTGATAACTATACTTTAGACTTTCACTAGAAGCAGAGGATACTCATTCTTCGTTCGTTACATGTTCGTATTTTTTAAATGTTATAACAAATTATCAATGACCTGCTCTGATTTAAACCACTTGTAACTTTTGTAATAATCACCAAATTGTAAACTGGTTTTTTAAATAGCAACACTAGAGTTTCTTGCCCGTTCATCTCTAGTGGAAGCCGCTTTCCAAACCGGGTGTTAAAAAAATGAATCTACATAATGTAGACCATTATCATGTATTCGATAAATTATTTTCATTTCATTTCATTACCAAGAAGCCTCGACCATCATCTCCAAAGGCTCTCAATGGTCATATTTTTTTATTTGTTAATGCATTTTTATAATGAATGATATACAAAAATGTATCAAAATCGATATTTTATGTGAAGAAAATAATAGTCAAGCTCATATGAAATGAAATGAAAATAATTTATTGAATCCATTAAAATATTCAACATCATTTAGATTTTCAGTCATTTTTTTATCTACCACCCGGTTCGGAAAGCTGTTTTCACTAGAGAAGAACGGGCAAGAAACTCTAGTGTTGCTCTTTTCAAAACCAGTTTACAATGTAGTGAATTTTTACAAAATTTACAAGTTGGTTTAAATCAGAGCAGTTTAATAATATATGTTGCTTTACAATAAAAAGTGCGTGGTGGCCAAAAAGTGCGTGGTGGCCTGTTGGTAAACGGACTAGACGCGGCTGCCAACATGTTCACGGTGGTCGCGGGTTCAAATCCCAGGGCACACCTCTGACTTTTCGGAGTCATGTGTGTATTGACAGTCAATCACCACGCACTAAAACGGTGAAGGAAAACATCGTGAGGAAACCTGCATACCACAGCGATTCATAAGAATTTATATGGTATGTAAGTCCGCCAACCCGCACTAGGCCAGCGTGGTGGACTATATGGCCTAACCACTCTCAATCGTACTCTCGATTGTAGAGTAGGCCCGTGCCCTGCAGTGGGACGTATATGGGCTGATCCAGATAATTACTATGGCTGAGTGAAGTCGCCCAGAACGAAAAATCAGTATACTCTTTTTCGCCAAAGCAGTGAATAATTGCGAAAGCCTTATGTAATCCATCAATCAATCCATTACAATGTAAGCAAATCGGATAGACCAGTCTACGCAAGCAGCACCCGTTCACGAGTATGACGCATGTGCCAGCCATCGGCCTCCTCAACCATGTTGCAGGGAAGTGACCGACCTGGCACACGACGCCACCGCAAGCACAGACCTTTAAGCGAGCATGACATACCCAATCACTTACACAGGAAAATAATGGCAAATTTGACAAGTTACTTGATTTAAATGATATATTATAGAGCACACCAAAACTTACGCTCCGAGATACTACACATTCATTTAATTTTATTCTATTCCCAAGCCTTGTTATCTTCTAAATATTCCGAAATTTTATAATATGCCTTATTGCATAATTTTTGCTTGATATATGACTTAACCCCTCAATCTTAGGAGGCCTCTAACGATCAATTATATAGCGCAATATTACGAAATATTATTGACCATAGTATCCTAGAATCTATCTAGAATCTATTGATCAATCATCACGCACTATAAAGGTAAGAAAACATCGTGAGGAAACCTGCATACCATAGCGATTCGTATGAATTTCTATAGTATGTAAAGTCCGCCAACCCACATTAGGCCAGCGTGGTAGACTATATGGCCTAACCACTCTCTATGGTACTACCTATTGAAGAGGTCCATGCCTGCAGTGGGACGAATATGGGCTGGTACATATTATTGGCGATTCAAAGCGCCTTTCAATTGTATTGTACAATGATATTGTAGATCTAGTGGCCGCTTTACTCTCGATTGTAGAGGAGAACCGTGCTCTGCTGTGGGACGTATAAAGACTGGTACAGCCTAGTAATAGAGATAACATCGCCTCCTATCACATCATGGCACGGAACATACAAGGCAAAACTTGGTTGTCCCGGTAACATGGCCTACCCCTTCTGGGAAAAAGACGTGGGTTACGTACATAAATGTGTACTATCTAGTGCGTGTCTTTATCTCTTTGAATCTGTGGTCAATGGACTACCATCCATTCATTCCACAGAATGATTGTAGCTGACTCTTGAGCCTCCCCAAGGATCTCCACATCCACCTGTTAAAAGCAGATTGTACCCAGTAACTTGCTGGTCCAACCAGATTTGCCGTTGATCCTAGTATATCCAAGAGTTGATTGTCTCACCGGCAGCACTGAGACGAGAGACCACATCTTGCGCCTGGTCCGAGGGCACGGCTGGCGAGCCGGCGCCGACGGCTCCCGTCGCCACCGCCACCGCCGCTTCCTCAACTCCGGGGAAAAATGGAGACTTGCCTGCAACAACAGAGACCAAATTGAGTAAATAAATACACCCAACAGTCACATACAGTCTTGACCCCAAACTAAGACTTAAGATGTTAAGTCTCAGTATCATAATCATCATATCAGCCACAGGAAGTCCACTGCTGAACATAGGCCTCCCCCAAGGATCTCCACAATGACCTGTTGGAAGCGGCCTGCATCCAGCGACTTCCTGCAACCTTAGCCAGATCGTCCGGCCACCTTGTAGGCGGGTGTCCGACATTTCGCTTGCCTGTACGTGGCCTGTAAGTCTCAGTATGTCCAGTAGTTACTCTGGCTACAATGTCCTTCAAACCGAAACACAACAGTGCGTTTAGACTGCTGTTGGCAGGAGAAATAGAAATTGCGGTGGTAGCTACAGAGGCGACATCACATATAAGAGACCTACCACCATATTTTGCTGAACAACCAAACCCGAAGCAAGAAGAAGTGCCTCAAATTTAAACGATGTACCCGCAAAGGGAGTTAGACCAAACTATGACTGGAGAGGAACAAAAAAAACATTATATCCTCCTAGCGCCCAATTGCTTTGAAATATCGAAATTCATCACAAGTACTCGAGTTCAGCGTGGTGCACTATACGGCCTAACCACTCTCAATCCTACTCTCCATTGTAGAGGAGGCCCGTGCCCTGCAGTGGAACGTAAATGAGTTGATACAGTAAACTGGTTTTAATAAGAGTAACGCTAGAGTTTCTTGACCATTCTTCTCTAGCTAAAACCGCTTTATCTAAAATGACTGAATTTAAACGAAGTTAAATATTAATGGATTCAATAAATTATTTTCATTTTCATTTTCAGTAGAGTTCATCGCAAACGACCAAACGTTTTCGGGCCCCAACTTTGATTACTGCCCTAGGACATTTTGAAAAGACATATTTAAAAAGTATTACTATTTGATATTTGGGTCGTAATTACTATTTTCATTATGACCCAGTAACCTTTTTAAAGCACAAAAATTAGGTACCTAATAGATTTAATTAGAAAAGCATCTTTGGACTTTGGCAAATTTGAGAGCTCCGTTGTAGCCTTGCGTTTTAAGGAGTGTTTACATCTAACTTCCCTTCGTACTGAAAAGATAACCAAATGATCCTAAAATACACGTGGGCGGACAGAATTCTCACAACATTACGAAATAAAATCTGTTAAAAATTTACAAATCGTTATAAAATACCGCCCATTCATCTCTATGAATCATTTTCCCTGACCTAGAACTCAAACCCCGTACTCCATAGACATACAACCACCCCCTCTTTCCTCCCACAGGCCGGCATAACAAACGCATAACAGGAGGCAACACATTAGTCAGCTAGTATTTCGGGTGTTGGACGGGATCCAAACTCGGTGGCCGTTTTTCAAAAGTCATTGACTCCGGTGTGCCGCGATATTTACTCCAGAAAATAAACAGTTTGGAAACACAGTCACATGACAGTGCTAGGAACGTGTCTGACAAAAACGCGCCGTCCGGTGATAGGAAAAATCGTTAGGAAACCTTTAATATAGTTATAATTATTTCGGTTGTCTTTAGGTGTATGTATTATCTGTATCTGTATCTGTATCAGCCCATATACGTCCCACTGCAGGGCACGGGCCTCCTCTACAATCGAAAGTACGAATGAGAGTGGTTAGGCCATATAGTCCACCACGCTGGCCTAGTGCGGGTTGGCGGACTTACATACCATAGATTTTTTTATAAATCGCTATGGTATGCAGGTTTCCTCACGATGTTATCCTTCACCGTTTTAGTGCGTGGTGATTGACTATCAATACACACATGACTCGAAATGTCAGAGGTATGCCCTGGGATTTGAACCCGCGACCACCGTGAACATGTTGGTAGTCGCGTCTAGTCCGTTGACCAACAGGCCACCACGCACTTTATTATTATACATTTACTAGCGGCCCGGCCCAGCTTCGCCCGTGTGCATATAGATTTCTCTACAATAATATGCACGTATTATACACATAAACCTTCCTCTTGAATCACTCTATCTATTTAAAAAAAGCGCATCAAAATCCGTTGCGTAGTTTTAAAGATTTAAGCATACAAAGGGATATAGGGACAGAGAAAGCGACTTTGTTTTATACTATGTAGTGATAAACAATTTTACTGTGTACAAGATTATGACAAAAATGGATTTTTCCAAAACATTTGTGGGTTGATTCTGTTTTGTGTAGGTAGGTCAAATAAATCGATACATTTGGAAGTGATACAGCTAAGTTGTGTTAATCACGACTCAGCATGAATGGGCAGAATCGTTCGGTGCGGTTCCACAGTCTTACAGGAAATTAACGTTTTTCTTATTGCAATTAATAGTGAGACGAGCACGCCGTTCGCGTGATGGTGAGCGATACGACCACTCATGAACAGTAGCAAAGCCAAACAACACTGAATTAAAAAGCAATGATTGGCAATGGATTGCGCTCGCCATCTTGAGACATAACGCACCCCCGGTGCAACAATGTCACATATGCAAAAATTGCAAGGTTGGAAGGTATGAAGAAATAATCTTATATTTTTTAGAATATTACGTGGTCATAAGTTTTTTAACGGTAAATTAAAAGTTGATATTGTGATAGAAGCTGTTCAACTTGTCTACGTCTTGAAATATCACATTTTATACGATGTCAAAGTTTCAAATAGTTTTCCTGAAAAGTTGCATTTTTGCAAAAGTGACATTCTTGCACCGGGGGTGCGATAAGATGTTAAGTCTCAAAATGTCCAGTAGTTACTCTGGCTACAATGTCCTTTAATCCGAAACAACAGTACATTTACACTGCTGCTTGGCGGGAGAAGTAGACCGGTACCTATCCAGGCGGCCTCTCACATATGAGAGACCTGCCACCAGTAAAGCAAAGCGATAGCTTTGCTGTCGTGTTTTGTTCCTTGAGTGACATTGTCGGACGCCCAATACCCTTTTCCTTCTTCGTCATTTAACCTTCCCAATTCCCCTCATGATTTGATGGTCCGGCAACACATCCATGATCAGCGCGTTGTGTATGTTTATATGCAGTGATCACTTACCATCTGGTCACCTGTTTGCTTGTTTGCCAGACTTAAACAAAAAATAAATAAATAACACCCAAGTCACGTACATAGTCCTGACCCCACACTAAGATCGAGTCTTGTGTCGTGGGTATCAGGAACTACGAGAGACTTTTCGGTCTCACAAACACCCAGACCCGGAAGAAATATTTGTGTGCCGCAAAAACATTTCTTTCGGTGCGGGGATCGAACCCGCAGCCTCCCGTTTCACAGGCGGCGTCTAACCAACTGTGCCACGAAGGCTGTCAAAAGAAAGACTATCCCAACTTTCCGGAGTCATGTATTGACGAAATAAAACATTAAAAATGTCAACGGGTTTCTTTAAACAGCTTAATACAATCAACCAACGTAGCGACCAAACTGTGCAATTGGCGTCACAAAGACATCAATTTTCTCCTATACAGTCAGATAGGCCTCGAATCTAGGTCACAGAGCATTCAGGCCCGGCCTAGATCTAGGACAATCTGTTACGCGGCTGGCGCGAAAAACCAGAGCGAGAAAGTCTAGATATTTTTTATTAAGTGACTGCTGTGCTACTGATTTTAATTGTAATCTACATATTAGAATAGCTTCGATCAAATATATAGTAGATACAGGGTCCAGAACAACACCACACGCCAAAAGTGGCCGAGGTTGCTTATACATATGAATTTCTAACTACGGGATGTAACAAAGTCTTAAATTATAATAAACTTCAGATAACAATAAACATTATTCTTTTAAATTAAGATTATGTTTTTGGACCATACTAAAATCAAATAAGAGCACACGCTATTAGTGCTCTTATTTCTCTTGCCGTTTTTTAGGCAGTTACTTATAATCTTGTGTATATTTGATCCTAGAAGAATAGTTGTCTGTTGCTATTTTACACAATTTTGCCGACCTGGCATGTTACACTATGATCCAAAACAAATTTCGAATGTCATACCTAAAACTGTACGATGTACCTCGCTCCTCTAGAGATTTACTGGTGAATTACTACTTCGAAAAAAAATTACAATAACACCAAGATCACTCATTGTTTTGCAATTAAACTGAAAACCCCTTAACGGCATGTATTCCCAATAGCACTTAATGATTTAAAACCATACATTTACCATCGCAGTAATCATATACCCCATCCCTAATAAATACTGGATCCAACCACATCCGGCTTATGTCCAGCCCGGCGTAAAACTGAGGCCAGGACCCACCAGATTTGGGGCACAATGACCCGCCAGCATGACCCCGGGAAAGGTCAACCGGGTCACATTCAGGCCGAGCGCATCGATCCAAAACAAAAGACGTCGACAATGTAGACGTCGTCGGGTGGCTTCAGAAAATGCTCAAAGATCCATTGACAAATATATAGACAGTTACTGAAATTAGTCGTCGCTCGCAACCATATTGAAAATGGTTGCTTGTATTATGACAAATTTTAATCTAAATGTAGATTTTGTTTTATCAACGTTTAGAAGAAATCTATTAAATTAATTAATTATGTATTTATCCTTTTTACATTGTACAGAGATAATTACCAGAAATTCAACAATAAAAAATAATAGTACAAGTGGCGGCCTTATATGGGTTCAATTCCTACACCTCTGACTTCTTGGAGTCATGTGTGTATTGACAGTCAATCACCACGTACTATAATGAAGGTAAACATTGTGAGGAAACCTGTATACAATAGCAATGAATTTCTAAGGTATGTAAAGTCCGCCAACCCGCACTAGGCTAGCATGGTGGATTGTACTAACCACTCTCAGTCGTACTCTTGATAGTAGAGGAGGCCCGTACACTGCAGTGGGACGTATATGGGCCGATACAGATATACACATATTATGAAGTCCGCCTTGCCCTACGTCAGCGTGGTGGACAAAACTAAACTCTCGATTGTAGAGGAGGCTCGTGCCCATCAATGGGCCTTATTATTATTAAATAAGGTTACCAAAACAAGGTTGCACAAACCGTGACATTTTTTTGTGATGCGTAGCCGAAATAAAAATGTACGAGGTCGTTAAGCCATGCAAATCGATTCACCTGTTTATCCAAGCAGGGATAATTCACAAAGAGGATAATAGATGGCGCTATTACCAAATTGCAGGGTATTGGGTAAAAATTATGAAACGTTGAGTTAATTTTATATTATTTTATAGTAGTAGGAAATAAGGTGCTTAATTTTTTTCTATGTTGAATGAAAATATAAATAAACCATTAAAGTATTAATTTTAGTGTTAAGAATTAAAATACAAAGTTAATTTAATGCCGAATTATTTATAATTATGATTAAAAAAAAAAAACTGTTTTGAACCAAATTTTACTAGGTTAACATTAAAAATAAAAAAAACAGATTTTTGAAAATATGTTTAATCGTTATAAATGTTTTTGTAGGCGACGTTTTCTATAGTAGTACACTTACAATAGCTATGAACTTGTAACAATATTATATACTTTTTTCCATATTTAAATTAAATAAATGCAACATTTTCTTAGCACGGCCAGAGTACGCAAAGTTATGGTAGGCAGACGCCAACTGCATGTCAGTCCACACTGAGAATCGAACTCAAAACGTCGCAGTTCACAATCTACACGTGGTTTAACTAAACCTACGTGTTAATAACAAAATCTATTTTATGATTGACTTAAATTTAATAGTTACTCAATCTATAAAATTGACAACCTAAAAACGACAAGCCGCCGTAAAAATTGTGACCATCGAGATTCGACATCGAATTATCGGCCAATATTTCTAGATTCAACATTTTCTAAGTACAAAAAAAATATTCATTGAAGAAAAATATACTCACTTTTTCTATACGGAAACCTCGGACCTCGGATGAATGGCGTTACCAAAGGGATAGTGTGCACCGACATAATAAAACTGGATAACTTTTGAACAATTAACCGGAATGTTTTAATTTCCAATAGATTTTTCAAAACGCCTGATACCCGACGCGACGTACTACGTGAATGCGAAAAGAATACAATTGACGATCGATTTCTAAATTCGAAATATATTTTTTTAAATCTATAAGGCCATGAAATTCTTTGTCCTAAAAAGGTTACGATTTAAAACTATATTATTTAAAATATACTTAAAATACAAACTGGAGTAAGGTAGAAATATAATTTAATGTTAAAATGTCTAAAATATGATATTAACCTCTGTATGATTTTTAATTCATTATTTTTATTTTGAATTACTTAATTATGCAATAAAATATTTACATACACGCTAAGTGCAAAGTAAACGACATATTTTCGTACAGACATATAGTACTTTTCGTCTAGAAAACTGACCACGAAAGCTATAAAGTAATCGAAACGCAGAGAAATCAAAAAATGTAAATTTTAAATCAAATCCGCGATAGAATCCGTGAATAGTAATTTTATTTCAAAAATTATTTTTTTTAGTTTTTTTTTTTTTATTCCAATGAATGGCGAAACGAGCATGCCGTTCGCCTGATGGTAAGCGATACGACCGCTCATAAACAGTAGCAGAACCAAACAACACCTCGAATCACAAAGCAATGCTTGGCGTTCCACAATGTCCTTCAATCCGAAACACAACAGTGCTTCTACTCTGCTGTTTGACGGGAGAAATAGACAATGTGGTGGTACCCCAGGCAGCCTCTCACATATGAGAGACCTACCACCAGTATAGAAAATAACTATTAAAAAGAGTCCAAAAAAAATTTTGACGTATATAAAATATGGTCTAAATTCTTCGATCAATAATACTTTAAAATATGCTACAGCAGAAATAGAGTATTTTTTTATTTCCATGAATGGCAACACGAGCATACCGTTCGCCTGATGGTAAGCGATACGACCGCTCATAAATAGTAGCAACATTACACTGCGCTCGCCATCCTGAGACACAAGATGTTAAGTCTCAATATATCCAGTAGTTACTCTGGCTACAATGTCCTTGAAACTGCCTACCCTTTATGTAACAATTGCATGAGTTTATGTACGTAATAATTGTTACGCTTTATCTCTGCCTACCTCTCAATAATAGGCGTGAAGTTATATCGAATCTTGCATCATGTTTTGGCGCTTCGATGCTTCAGTGTTGCAACTCGACATTGGTAGCCTAGCCAAAAACTAACTATTAACAATACTACTTGGTCCCTCGTATTTGCCTGTAAAGGTACCACCGCATTGTCTATTAATACATACATAATCGTCACGCCTGTATCCCATAGGGGTAGGCAGAGACTACAGATCACCACTTTGCTCGATCCTGACATATTACTTTCGCTTCATCCACTTTCATCAACGTCTTCATGCATTCTCGTCGGTTCAGAGTACTTTTGACCTGACCTTTGTTGATGGTATCACCGATTTGGATGATGTAGGTTCGGTGAAGTCGACCCCTACCGATTCTTCCATTCACACTGGCGGTCATTCATATGTGAGGCCGCCTGGGTGGGTACCACCGCAATGTCTGTTTCTTCCGTCAAACATCAATTTAAATGCAATGTGTTTCGGATTTAAGGACATTGTAGCAAGAGTAACTACTGGACATATTGAGACTTAACATCTTATGTCTCTTTTTTTTTTTATATTATAGGGGGCAACCGAGCATGCGGTTCACCTGATGGTAAGTGAACACCGCCGCCCATGGACATCTGCAACACCATAGGGCATGGAGATGCGTTGCCGGCCTTTGAGGTGGGAATACGCTCGTTTTTTGAAGGTCACCAGGTCGTATCTGTCCGGGAATGAAGCCGCTGGCAACAGGTTCCACAGATTTGTAGTACGTGGGAGAAAGTGCCGGGAAAAACGTACTGTAGTAGATTTCCAACCTCCAAGGTGATGTGGGTGGTATTTGGAGGTTTGTCGTGTTGTACGGTGGCGGAACTCTGCAGCAGGGATAAGTCCGAACAATTCTTGAGAACACTCCCCGTGGTACATGCGATAGAGAATGCAGAGCGAAGCTACATCTCTACGCAAAGCCAAAGGATCAAGCCGGTCGGAGAGAACCTGATCGTCAATGATTCGAGCAGCCCGACGTTGAATGCGGTCGAAAGGAAGAAGCTGGTACTGGGGTGCCCCTGCCCAAAGATGGGAGCAGTATTCCACGTGGGGCCGAACTTGCGCCTTATAAAGTTGCATACGTTGACCCGACGTGAAATATCGCCTCGATCTGTTGAGCACACCAAGCTTCTTTGAGGCCAATTTGGCCTTACTTTCAAGGTGACCGCGGAACTGGACGTCACTCGATATCTCGACACCAAGAATTCCGATGCTGGCTGTGGCGTTTAGAGGAGTGTCTTGAAAGGCGATTTTTTTGCGGTAAATGCGCAAACTTGTGTTTTTGAGGCGTTAAATTCAACCAAGTTATGTCGGCCCCAATCCGAGACTCTGGATAGTAAGGACTCGACTTCAGACACAAGTTTGTTTCGGCACTCATTGACGTTTTCCCGAGAAATATTAGCTCGGCCGGTATATAAGGCATCACCCGTGCTGTCATCCACATAGCAATGTATGCCGCTAATTTGCAGCATATAATTAATATGCAGAAGAAATAGCGTGGGAGATAGCACACAGCCTTGTGGGACACCAGCGTTCACGGACTTGAGATCTGAGCATGCACCGTCGACAGCGACCTTGATGCTCCGGTCCGCTAGAAAGCTAGCTAGCCATTTGCACAACTTCTCGGGAAGCCCGTAGGAAGGAAGCTTCGACAGAAGCGCTCTGTGCCAGACCCCATCAAAGGCCTTCGCTACATCCAGACTAACGGCCAGCGCCTCCCCCCTACTCTCGATTGCCTTCGACCATCTATGTGTTAGGTACACGAGAAGATCACCAGCCGAGCGGCCCCTACGGAAACCGTATTGACGGTCACTTAATAGCTGATGATCCTCAAGGTACCCAAGGAGTTGGCTGTTGACAATGGATTCCATTGTCTTCGAGAGCAAGGAGGTAATGGCTATGGGCCTGTAGTTGGAAGGATTCGAGCGCTCGCCTTTTTTAGGTATCGAATGCACTAATGCTGTACCTACAACGCCTAAGAAGTAGGAGTGCCGAAAAAGACGCGTTAAGATCGGAGCCAACTCAGGAGCACACCTCTTCAAAACAATAGGAGGAATACCATCGGGTCCACTCGATTTATGGATGTCAAGGGAGAACAGCGCTTTACGCACTAGCCGTTGCGAAAACCGAATTTCCGGCATTTTGGTGTTGCACCGCGGGATAGTCGGCGGTTCGCTTCCCCCGTCATCCAGAAAGGAGTTAGACGCAAAAAGAGAGCCTAGGAGATCGGCTTTCTCTCTTGCGCCATGGGCCAACGATGCATCCCCCCTACGAAGAGGTGGAAAGGAAGGGCTACAAAAATTCCCCATGGCAGCTTTGGCGAGTGACCAAAATGCACGCGTTCCCGAAGGAAGACGAACCAATCTCTCGCCAATTCTGCCAATGTGATCCGATTTCGCCATTGCTATCACTCTTTTGAAGGACCTCGAGGCAAAGTTATACTCCTTTTTTAAGACGCTGGTATTTACATCCGTCTCAGCATGGCGGGAGCAGTGGAGTGCCAAGCACTGCTTTGTGATTCAAGGTGTTGTTTGGTTTTGCTACTGTTCATGAGCGGCCGTATCACTTACCAGCAGGCGAACAGCTTGTTCGTTTCCATTCATGCAAATAAACCAGATTTCAGTTCTTACTTTTCTCTAACGGTCCTTAAGTTTTGAAAAACGGGGAAGAAACATGACTTCAAAAAGTCTAAATGTCAGCAAAGTATGCAGTGGAAGGCATAATTTCATTTATTCTTGTAGTAAAGTTAGCTTCTGACGATTCGTATCGATTTTTCTGTGACCTAGAAAACGTTGTGACGTCAGCGCAACTGCAGTGAAGGTAGGCTTACAGCCGTTCTCTATAATCTATCTATCTTTAACTAGAGATTTCATTAGATATTTCGATACAGTTTGTGTTTTAGTTAACAAAGATAGAGAAATATAAATATGGTGCACATGTTTAAAGATAGCTAGGTAAGACAAACCTATATTTCAATCTTAGTTTATTGAAGTGTAGAATTGTACCGACATAGTAATGGTATCTATTTTAACCTCTTGTTAAAGATAGATAAGATATAGAGAACGGCCGTTAGTGGATACTAGCCTAGTTTGTAAGATACTTATAAAATGAGAGTCCGGTACAATCCTGCGCTGAGAAAAATGTTTATTTATTTATTTAAATTTTAAACAATATGTCCAGGCGGACTTAATGCCGTCGGCATTTTCTGCCAGTCAACCTTTAGGAGATGCAGAAATATGATCAAAAGGGTGTTTCTAAGATACGAAAAAATATTCGATATATATCTACAAACGATGTATAAATACAGTATTCTATTTATTCATTTATTTAATCCTCTTTTGCTCTATATATAGAAATTGAACAATAAAATTATAGTACAAGTGGCGGCCTTATCACACTAGGTAATATTTTACAAGCAACCACGGGATGGATATAATATTATAAATAGGAGAAAAAAAGGGATTTTTTCATTGTTATGAATGCCGAGACGACCAATGACATGCCTGATGGGAAGCGATATGACCGCTCATGGTAGTAGTAAAACCAAATTCCATGAGTAACAAATCAATGCTTGGTAATCCACTGCCCTATCATCAGGAGACGTAAGATGTTAAGTCTCAATATGTCCAGTACTTACTGGCTACAATGTCCTTAAAACCGGAACACAAAATAGTGCATTTAATTTGCTGTTTGACGGGAGAAATAGACATTGCGGTGGTACCCACCCAGGCGGCCTCTCACATATGAGAGCTAGTGTACACTGCAATATTTATTTATTTTCTTTATAAGATTCAATACATACCTCTTTATCTGTATCAAATCATTTACGTCCCTCTGCAGGGCACGGGCCTTCTCTACAATAGAACATTAGATTAGGGTTAGCATAGGACATAGTTCAACATGCTGGCCTAGTGCGAGTTTACACACCATGGAGATTGTTGATTTGTGATGTGCAGGTAACCTAACAATTTCTTTCATTAGTGCGATTTCATTCAAGTGCGTGGTAATTGACAGTCAATCAAGGCGTTATTTGGTTTTGCTACTGTTCATGAGCAGTCGTACCGCTTGCCATCAGACGAACGGCAAGTCTTTTCTCGCCATTCAAAGCATTAAAAAAAGAGCTAGCTGATTTAAGTATTGTGGGATTATTATCAAAACGACCTAAATTCAATAATTCCCGCGACATAGATAGAGTTACGCGTAACACGGCACCCATAATTGGCCGTTTCCTGTCAAATATACCACATTTTTACCTAACACATTCGATGTTTTTATTTTGAAATTTTCAGTATTAATACAATTTTTTTATTCTCATGGACCGCTCATGGACTGTGGCAAAACCAAACAACACCTTGAATTACAAAGCAATGCTTGGCATACAATGAAACGTTGTGGTGGCCTGTGGCTAAACATATTGAAGGTGGAATTTTCCGGGTTATGTGCGTATTGATAGTCAATCACCACGCACTATAACGATGAATGAAAACATCGTGAGGAAACCTGCATACCATAGCGATTTGTATGAATTTCTATGTAAAGTCTACCCGCACTAGGCCAGCGTGGTAGATTTTAACATGTAGTGCGATTCACGTAACTTTTTGACGCGCCGATCAAGTTGCGGTGCGGTTTTTTTTTTTTTTTTATTGCATTGAATGGCGAGACGAGCAAGCCGTTCGCCTGATGGTAAGCGATACGACCGCTCATGAACAGTAGCAATATTCCACTGCGCTCGCCATCCTGAGACATAAGATGTTAAGTCTCAATATGTCCAGTAGTTGCTCTGGCTACAATGTCCTTCAATCCGAAACACAACAGTGCATTTAAGCAGTGTTGTTTCACGGAAGAAATAGACATTGCGGTGGTACCTACCCAGATGGCCTCTCACATATGAGAGACCTACCACCAGTAAAATACAATTAAGTTTACGCTTTGATACAAAATGGTATTCTTGTAAGTGTTTAGCTGCGCGTGAACTGCGCGTCAACTGTACGTCAGACGTATGAAATTTGTTTGACATTGACATATACGCGCAGCAGTAGAATACGCTAAAACGTTTGCGTGACGCGAACTTCACGCGAGCGTATTTGACAGCGGTTGTCAAAATTACGAGAATACGAAAAGGGCTGTTTTGATCGAAACTTAACCGCAACTGCACTGCAGCTGAACTTATTATAATACGTGATTCGCCCTACTGGTCTAACCCCTCGCAATCGTGCTCTCGATTGTAGAGGAGGCTCGTGCCATGCAGTGGAGCGTATATGGGCTGATAAAACCAGTAAACTTAGAAAATATACTGATATGCTCTCAATACAATTGATTTAACAAAAGAAATGAATATAAATTGTATCCATCATACATTTTCATGTTGCTGAATAATTTAAATTTCATAAACAACAAACTTATTGTTGTATTTGTTTCGTCCGCTTTTAAGTAATTTTATAATTTGTTTAATTTTAGTATTAATTGTGTTAGTAATTGAAAGAGCAACATTAGTTTCTTGCCAGTTCGTCTCTAGCGAAAACCGCTTTCCGAAGCGGGTATACAGGGTATATCAAGACTGCTACCGAAAACGAAGCCGGGTGGTAGTTTAAGCGACTTCAGACACAATGCAAGAGAAAAAGTTGCAAAAAAAGCGACAATTTTTTTTGTAATTTTTTTTCCTATGGCCATATTTGGGTGGTAAATACATTTTTTCCTAAAATAATAGTGTATGCCCTTTTATTTATAAATACTCTAAGGTATAAAAGAGTTTAAATTATTATTTTAGCAAAAACTATGGATTTACCACCCAAAAACGACGATATTTAAAAAATCATAAAAAATAATTGTCGCGTTTCTATGCGAAATTTTTTATTGCATTGTGTTTGTAGCCACTAAAACTACCACCCGGCTTCGTTTTCGGTAGCAGTCTTGATATACCCGGTATAAAAAAAAATATGACTGAATCTAAATGATGTAGAACATCTTAATGGATTCAATAAATTATTTTCATTTATTTTACTATGTTTTACTTTAACTGTTCTATACTAACTCCTCTGTAATTTATTTTGCCAGTAATAAATATTCTTTTCTTTCTTCCTTTCTTTCTTATACAAATCAATTTACATACAAAATACCCTAGACATTTCACACAAAGTCAAATTCTAAACACGACTGCTACTCGTAATATACCAACGAGGTCGCAGTAATAACGCGCTTCCTCCACAACCATTACATATTAACCGACTTCCTAAAGGGGAGTTGTGTTTCACAACTAAACGTCAAGGTGAGTTTTACTTATAGAGAATAGTGGCCCGGCTTCGTCTAGGTGTATATTTCTATAATATTATAATATTGTAAAAGGCGGGAAAAATGTCAATAACCAGACTACTGGAAAACGTTAAAGAAAATTCCAAATCATATGGATTTATGGTAATTTTAAATCATTTTTATAATTTATATAATATATTATGTATTTATTTCAAGTAAAATGCAAGTTTACATTATTGTAACCAAAACACTTACATTCTAATTCAAAAGAAATGAAACATAAACGTTATCACTATCATTTCTGAAATTTCAACAATAAAGTATAATTTCATACTTATACTTTTTAATTGCCTGGGTGGCGTAGTTGTGTTACTGTACGGTTACAAAGTTGAAGTCTCGGGTTCGAATCCTAGGTCGAAAAGTGATATTGGATTTTTCTATTCATTATCAGCCCAGAGTCAGGAAATAAGACGGGACATAAATATACGCCTTCTGGGAATAAGGCGAAAACAGAATGCCCATTCATAGTAACAGTAAAAAGTGTATTTGGTCCTGTGACCGATACTGCTTAAAGTTCATTCAAGAAATTTCTATAGTTTGTCCTTAAACGTTTTCCTGTTCTATTCCAGGCAACAGATTTTCATAAAATAAATTAATTATGATCACATTTAACTTTTTTTTCACAGACACCAAGACAAAAAATAAATATTTTCGATTTATCTATTCTATATATATATATAAAAATGAATTGCTGTTCGTTAGTCTCGCTAAAACTCGAGAACGGCGGAACCGATTTTCCTAATTTTGGTCTTCAAATATTCGTGGAAGTCCAAGGAAAATCTAAACGGTGAGAAAAAATGGAAAAATTGCGAGGAAAAGCCAATTTTTTAATTGTTCAAGCGTGATGCGTCCAGCCAATATAGGATGATCTTTGTTTGGTTGACGGGAGACGTAAAAGACGATCCAGCTTCAACTACCAACCAAAGTAAAATGATCTATCTTTCCATTGTCTTTCATTGAAGGCAGACGAAATAGAACAAAATTCAAAAAATGTGTACATTGTGTATATAATATCTAGATACGGCGTCTTTCGCGTAATTTGTTAAATGTAAAATAAAACGATGTCCATATCTACAAAAATAGCCCATAGTTTTTTGAGATTATTGCAACAGTTTTAAACAAGGTATACTCTATCGAAGCGTTTTGCCGGAGTACACCAAAATATATCTAATTATAATTTTTCGTTTTCATAAAGGACATTGTTTTTTGAATTGATACTTTCATATGTTCTGGGGGACAAATTTAAATTCCGCATTGGTATTATTTTCAGACTCAAGAAAAAAAAAATATTGGGACGTTGATGCCGTATCTAGACATTATAATGAAAACATATGCAGTTTTATATTTTTAAATATTTGATTTATTACTTACGTCACCTGGTAAGGCAGTCTTCTAAAATAAATAAAAATAATTCCCAGAAGCGCGTGGTTGCCCGTTGGTAACGTACCAGACGCGACTGCCAACAAGTTTACGATGGTCACGGGTTTTAATCCCAGGGCACACCTCTGACTTTTCGGAATAATTTCTACGTTAAATAAAATCCGCCAACCCGCACTAAGCCAGCGGGGTGGACTATATGACCTAATATTATAACACACTATTTTTTTTCTCTCCGGAAGAAAAAACGAAAAATGTTGTTTATTACAATGCAATAAATTAATTAGGTATTAAAATCTTAGACTTTAGACAGTATTGATGGCAAAAAATGTGACGATACGAAGTTCGCCGGTTCAGCTATCATCACTACATACCGGGTATCTCAAGACTGCTACCGAAAACGAAGCCGGGTGGTAGTTTTAGTGGCTACAAACACAATGCAATTAAAAATTTCGCATAGAAACGCGACAATTATTTTTTATGATTTTTTAAATATCGTCATTTTTGGGTGGTAAATCCATAGTTTTTGCTAAAATAATAATTTAAACTCTTTTATACCTTAGAGTATTTATAAATAAAAGGGTATACACTATTATTTTAGGAAAAAATGTATTTCATCATCATATCACCACCCAAATATGGCCATAGGAAAAAAATAACAAAAAAAAAATTGTCGCTTTTTTTTGCAACTTTTTCTGTTGCATTGTGTCTGAAGTCGCTTAGACTACCACCCGGCTTCGTTTTCGGTAGCAGTCTTGATATACCCTGTAGTATAAAACAAAGTCGCTTTCTCTGTTCCTATGTCCCTTTGTATGCTTAAATCTTTAAAACTACGCAACGGATTTTGATGCGGTTTTTTTTAATAGATAAAGTGATTCAAGAGGAAGGTTTATATGTATAATAGTACATATTATTGTACATAAATCTATTTGTACCCGGGCGAAGCTGGGCCGGGCCGCTAGTTTATTATAAAATTACATAAAATATGGTAAAAATAGATAATCAAATTTCAAAAACATTGGACTTCAAGTTCAGTTTTCCAATAATTATAGGCATTTTTTTAAGCTTCATGGCAGATGAAACCGCCCAGGCCTCAATCGTACTCTCGATTTTACAGGCATAACATGCACTGCAAAATTATTCAGGTTGAATTGATAACCTCCCTTTTTGTAGTCGGTTAAAATCCTTAAAACATCAATATGTATAAAAGTAAAGATTTTGCTATTACGTCTGGTTGTGCGCATGCGTAGGAACCACGTGTGGGGTCAACGCCCTTGATTGAAGGGGCTCAGTAACTTTTACCAAAATTAGGTATACAGGAATCAAATATATCCTGGGTTTTGATGGCTAACCTCTTCTATCAAATATTAGGGGTCCGGAACAAAATCACACGCCAAAAGTGGCCGAGGTTGTTTATACTTATTTGAATTTCGAACTACGAGATGTCGCAAAATGGCTTAAATTATAATCAACTAAACCTTATTCCTTTAAATTAACATTTATTATGTTTTTGGACCATACTAAAATCAAATAAGAGCACGCTTATTTGTGCTCTTATTTCTCTTGCCGTTTTTTAGGACGTTACGTATAATCTAGTGTATATTTGATCGAAGGCTGACCTTATTGAAGCGTAGGCTTTGGGCCCCGACTGTAGTATTAGGTCTACTGCCGTTTTGACAAGCAAAGCTTTGCTTTTCTATTATTTTTCGGTGAGTTTTTATTGTTATGAATTGCCAGACGAGCATGCCGTTCGCCTGATGGTAAGCGATACGACCGCTCATGGACAGTAGCAATGCTGGGAATTCCGCTGCGCTCGCCATCCTGAGACATAGGATGTTAAGTCTCAATATATCCAGTAGTTAGTCTGACTACAATATGATTCAATCCAAAACACAACAGTGCATTAAAACTGCTGTTTGATGGGAGAAATAGAAATTGCGGTGGTACCTTCCCAGGCGGCCTTTCACATATGAGAAGTAACCAGTAACATTTTTAAAATTACATTTTACCCCTCCTCTTTTTTCCTTAACAGAACTACGCGTGCTGTCTTTCGGAGCCATAGCTTGACGGTTCAAATCATCTCGACGCGAACCAAAAGGTTCTCCAAATTTTTTTCTCTGCCGCACTATTAAGCTGTGGAACGGTTTGCTATCCATATTCCTTCCTTGCTATAATCCAGGGTTCTACCGTAATGTGATGAGGCATCTTAGTAGGTCGGATTGTATCGAATGGCATGGGACTGCCCTTGTAATGCCAATAGATACTCTGCCTGGACGGCATTTGGACTTACTACTAGGTGCAATGCAGTCACTATGCCGTGTCAGAATTTTAAAAAAAGTACTGTTATAATCTCCGTTTGGAGTTGGTTAAATAACATTACCACAAATATTTCTTCCAGGTCTGGATGTGAGACCGAAAAGTCTCTCGTAGTTCCTGATACCCACGATACAAGACTCGATCTTAGTGTGGGGTCAGGACTATTTATTATTAGTTTTCAATTAGGAGCTCATACACTTTGATTTGATATCTCATTTTGAAATTCGATGATTTTTTTTAAGAAGCTGACGAACTTGTCCCTTTGTTATTATGTTTTTCAAAGTCGGTTAAAAAATGCTGATATTTTTTAAATTTGTAAATGTGGTGCACTTGATTTGACAATCTCTTTTTTTAAATCGATGTTTTAAGTGTTGTAGAGACGGACAGACAAACACGTAAAATTGATAATCTCCTTTTCGAAGTCGGTTAAATAATTCGAATATGTTTTTAAGTTACGAACTAACATACAATCGGAGTTGGTAATATCATTTTTTTCCTCAGTGAAATCAATACAGAGTATATGAAGACTGGTACCGGAAACGAAGCCGGGTGGTAGTTTTAATGATTACCAACACAATGCAACTAAAAATTTAGCAAAGAAACGCTACATATTTGTATTATGATTTTTAAATATCAGTTGGTTTGGATGGTACATCCATAGTTTTTGCTAAAGAATAATATAAACCCTTTCATACCATAGCGTTTTTAAAAATAAAAGGGTTTACACTATTGTTTTAAAAAAAAATAATTTAGTTACCACCCAAATACAACAGGAAAAAAATCGTCTCTTTTTTTTAAATGTATAGTTGCATTGTATCTGAACTCACTAAAACTACAGGCTTCGTTTTCAATAGCGGCCTTGATATACCCTGTATATTTTATCAATTAATTGAGAAATGTAGAAGAATAATAAGAATCTTTATTTGCTTAAAAGTTGGTACAGGATGGATCTTAAATTAATACATGATGGATCTTAAAGTAATACAAATTGTATAATCCTTTTTTTTTCAATGAATGGCGAGACGAGCTAGCCTGATGGTAAGCGATACGACCGCTCATAGACAGTAGCTAAATTCCACTACGCTCGCCATCCTGAGACATAAGATATTAAGTCTCAATATGTCCAGTAGTTACTCTGGCTACAATGTCCTTCAATCCGAAACACAACAGTGCATTTACACTGCTGTTTTTCAGGAGAAATAGACATTGCGGTGGTACCTACCCAGATGACCTCTTACATATGAGAGACTTATCACCAATGCCTACACCAGTCTATAGTTCGAATTTTCTCCTTTTTCCCTAATAGGTGAAAAATGATTCTAACATATTATCCCAGTTACAAAACCGGGTTCTCTTATATAGGTCACCAGGCACCCTTGTCGCGGCCTACAATTGCGTATCCATGGCAACGCGGCCATATTGCCGTTGCTATGGCAACGCGCACGCGCGAACCAAGAGGCGTGGTGGCCCCGGATCGGCCTGGATAATGTTATCTATATTGGTTATATGTTTAGGGTTTGAGTCTCACGTTGGGTAATATTTTGGTTTTTTTTTGTGAATTACAATTTGTATAACGAGGGTGAAGTAACAATACTGCCTATCATTTTCCAAGTTATCTATTTATGGCAATATCTCTTAACCGAATACCTACTACATTATCATAAAATACACGAAAACAATATAACATATAAAGTCCATATTATTAATCCCCATTCATAAATACATTACCTAATGCCAACCCGCACTAGACCAGCGTGGTGGACTGTACTAACCAGTAACCACTCTCAATCGTACTCTCGATTGTAGAGGAGGCCCGTGCCCTGCAGTGGGACGTATATGGGCTGATACAGGTCATCCGTACTTATAAGATCTAAATAATTTACAAACTGGGTCAAATATACCATAGAGCAATGCAGTAAAAATATTATACAAACACAATAACTTACATACAAACCACTCAGCTTTAATGATTCTAAGAGAATGCCAATATAAAAATATATTATTAGGCGGACTGCCCTGACGGCGCTTTTGTACTACACTATAAGCTGAGGCCTCGGGTTCGTAACCCGGGTAGGGCAATGTGAAATCGGATTTTTCTATTCAGTACTAGCGGCCCGGCCCAGCTTCGATCGACAAATAGATTTCTGTACAATAATATGTACGTATTATACATATAAACCTTCCTCTTGAATCACTCTATCTATTTAAAAAAACCGCATCAAAATCCGTTGCGTAGTTTTAAAGATTTAAGCATACAAAGGGACATAGGGACAGAGAAAGCGACTTTGTTTTATATTATGTGGTGATTCTGTATCAGGAATATGTGCCTGATATGGTGATAGGCACGCGCACACATCGTGGGACGGAAAATACATGGTGAAACGTGGGTGTCTTGGTCCTCTGCCTACCCCTTCTGGGAAAAGGCGTGAGTATATATAAGTGTGTATGTATTGGGAGGTAAATAATTCAGCCTACAAACATACCACTGCAGGGCACGGGCCTCCTCTACAATCGAGCGATTAGATGTCACGTCCTTCGATCAAATATACACTAGATTATAAGTAACGGCATAAAAAACGGCAAGAAAAATAAGAGCAATAATAAGCGTGTTCTCTTATTTAATTTTAGTTTGGTCCAAAACAATAAATATGAATTAAAAGGAGTAAGGTTTATGTTACCTGAAGTTGATTATAATTTAAGACTTCTTGCTACATCTCGTAGTTCGAAATTCAAATGTATAAGTATAAGCAACCTCGGCCATGGCGTGTGATTTTGTTCCGGACCCTGTGTCTAGTAAATATTTGATCGAATGTCAGGCCACAAACCACAACGGCTCGCCTAGTGCGAATTGTCAAACGTTACACCATAGAAGTTCTTGAAAATCTCTATAGTAGATTTCCTCACAACGTTTTCCTTTATTATAGTGGTGATTGACTATCAATACACACATGACTCCGAAAAATCAAATTAAGTTCACGTATTTGGACCCACAACCACCGTAAACATGTTGTCAGACTACATGGCTATATTATTTCTTATTTAAAAAATATAACGCACTTGTAGCAGCCGTGTAAATGCACTGTTGTGTTTCGGTTTGAAAGATATTGTAGCCAGAGTAACTACTGGACATATTGAGACTTAACATCTTATGTCTCAGGATGGCGAGCGCAGTGGAATGCGAAGCACTGCTTTGTAATTCAATGTGTTGTTTGGTTTTACTACTGTCTATGAGCGGTCGTATCGCTTACCATCAGTCGAACGGCTTGCTCGTCGCGTCATTCAAAGCATTAGAAAACAAAAATACAAAAAGCTTACCGTAATATGTCCTGCTGCTTAGAAAATTTTCGTTCATCATTTTGAAATCCTTTTTAAAACACTAACACATATTCAAAACATCTCACTGTTATACTGAAAACAAGTGGAATTTACTGACTTATATTCAGGTTATATTTAAACCTAGATTATTGGTGCCTATTGTTAATATCAGGAATCGAATTGACTCTTTTAAAATGAAAAAAAAAAACTAAAATATTGTGTCACATTATTTAGATTCAGTCAATTTTTTCCAATACTACACAAGGGTGTTTTCGGCAGAGAAGAACGAGCTAGAACCTCTAGCGTTGCTTTTCAAAATAACTTTTGAGGTGATGGCAAGACGACCGAATTAATTAATAAATACACCCAACAGTCACATACATTGTCCTGACCCCACACTTAGATCGAGTGTTGTGTCGTGTATCAAAAACTACGAGAGACTTTTCGGTATCAAACATTCAGACTCGGAACATGATCAAACCTGCGTCCTTTCGTTTGGCAGCTCGCATCAAACCAACTACGCCACGAAGGCTGTCAGAAGCCTTGAAATAACTCCGATTATTACTAGAAAAAATGTCTCAATACAAAATAGCTAGAATAGATATTATATTCATAACATTGGACGTGTCTTCTCTATTATTTTATCACGTCTTTATCATTATTAGATAAGGTTCAAACAGAGGTATTATACTTAAGCTATCATATCGGACATCTTTTCTATTTCACCTAAAGCGAAATAACTTTTTTTTTTCGACTGTCATCAGTCCATATACGTCCCAATGCAGGGCACGGGCCTCCTCTACAATCGAAATCACGATTGAGAGTGGTAATGCCATATAGTCCACCACACTGGACTAATGCAAGGCAGACTGTACATACCATAGAAATTCATACAAAACGCTATGGTATGCAGGTTTCCTCACGATGTTTTCCTTTATTAAAACTCGTGTTTATAGATTAGAATTTATCAATACACATATTATATTTAGATTTTGGATATTTATTCGATATTTTAGCCAGAGCAACTACTGGAAATAATGAATTAAAATCATGCGCAGTAGAATGCCAAGCATTGCTTTGTAATTTATGACGTTGTTTGGTTTTGTTACTGCCCATGAGCGGACGTATCCTGACCATAGGCGGATGACACGTTCGTATCCTCAATTAGGGCAGAAAAAAAAAATGATTTAATTCTCTCTCTTTAATAAGCCAGTTCACGTAACTGACTGTTTATTTACAAATTCTAGTAATCTAGGTCACGGCGCGCGATATTTGTTATCAACTTATATACTAAATGTTTACCTTGACACTATGATATTAAAAAAACGCTAAACGGTCAAAAAACTGCGCTCCCAATAATAATAAATGCAAGGCTTTACGCTATGAATACATTTGCTTTTTCATTTTTTACGAAAAAAATACATTGGGCGGGAATTTTGATAGTTTGATTGTTATCTTTTTCCGTGTTGCGAAATTTGAAACTATATAAATTTATAATAAAACATGTGATCTATTTAAAGTATTATTACAGTATACAGATAATATGTTTTCATAATACGTATAATTTTATTTTATTTTATTTTTATTTATTTATTTTATTTATTTGTATAATCAACAAGAGACTCCTTTACTCTTAATATAATAGTTTGAACATGTACCTAAGGTTAATAAAATGTAAATGTGAGATTTTTCTGCGAATATGGCTAATTTTTTTACTTCATTCGTCATGGGGCGGGCTATGGAAAATTGTGAAAATTAAATCAAATTCGCGAAAAAAATTCGTATGTAACTACACCATTGAGGCAGTCTCTACCATGTAGCTTTACCATTAATGTTTGCATCGATAAGAACGAACAAAGAATGTCCATAACACACGTTAAATCTTTATTTAGGCACCAGAGTTCAATCTAACACTTGCGCTTTAACTTTTTTTGCAGTTAATAGCAAGACAAGCAAGCCGTTCACCTGATGGTAAGCGATACGACCGCTCATAAACAGTAGCAACATTCCACTGCGCTCGCCGTCATGAGACATAAGATGCTAAGTCTCAATATTTCCAGTAGTTACTCTAGCTACAATATCCTTCAAACCGAGATACAACAGTTCATTTACACTACTGGTTGGAGAAATAGACATTACGGTGATACCTCTCACATATGAGAGACCTACCACCAGTAAATGAAGTACAACTGCAACATTGAGGCAGTCTCTACCAATAAATGGTAGAGCCACAACCATTTATAACTAAATTAAAATGGAATATTAGAAAGATTTCGTATCGCGCTTGTTTTACTAATTTTGCATGCATAAGCAATACAAATATTTGTTTATATACACGCAATTATCAAACAAGAAAAGTGAGCATTTATACATGATTTGTAAAATTTCACTTTTGTCTATTGAACCAAAAAGGTTTAATAAATGCATGTTTTCAATTTTTATTTTTATCTTGCCGTTGGAAATACAAAGTCTCCAAATGAAATATTTTTATGCTAAGATTTAAAAAAACATCCTTCCGAGCAGCATACAGCATGAATTGCCTGTTGTCATTTTTTTCATAAAAATTTTAATAAAATGTTAAAAATATCGTTACAATGTTATTTATAAATACTAATTTTTATATTGCTGAAGAGTTTGCTTGCTTGTTTGAACGCACTAATCTCCAGAACTACTGGTGGGAATGACAATAATATTTTAGGATTGGATAATCCATTTATCAAAGAAGGCTGTAGGATACCTTTTATCTAGCGAAAATATATTCTAAGACTTGAACGGAAAATATTTTTAACACGGGGAAGCCGGAAACAATACCAGTTAATATATTTTTAAAGCCAACCCGCACTAGGCCAGCGTCGTGGACTATATGGCCTAACCACTCTCAAACATACTCTCGATTGTAGAGTACGCCCGTACCCTGCAGTGGAACGTATATGGGCTGATACAGATATTTTAAATACCGACCAGCCAGCAAGGCATTCCCCATTTTCCTTAACCCCAGACGGACGAATTAAAAAACTGTTTCTGTATTAGCTGCAACCTTTTTACTCGTCTAAAAGACGCGGCCATGACACGTTGCGCATTGCGTAACGCTAAAGAATGGACGAGGACGATGCGGCCGCCATCTTGATTTCTTAGGGCTAATGCGGCGATGCATAATTATTACATTTCTTTATTGATTAATTTAATGATGATAGGGTTCTTTATGTATTAAAGATAAAAATACAAATAGTTGGATATTTTAGAGGTGTCTGAAACTTAAGTTTTGTATAGAGTAAAACATATTATTTTTAATAGGTGACAAATTTCCGGTGATGTCGCGTAACAAATATACAAAAAAGAAATGATAGCCTACTCTTTTAAAGTCGGTTAAAAATTAATTAACATTACAGAATTTATTAGGATTAAAATACAAGAACCTTTTGTCTTTGTAGGGTGGTTGTTTAATTAGTACTCGTATCATGTATTTTTTAAAATCAATAGTAAGCCCAAATTTCGCATTTTCATAAGAAATTAATCAATAATATCTGTTTAAATAATTATATTTAAAAGTAGAGCAGGACAAAATATAATATGAAGTGCAGTAGACATAAAATTTTACGTCAAGAAAGTTATTTGTGCTACACTCTATTTCTGGAGATTTATGTGACCGTAATTAGGCAGTTATATCCTCTTTTAAATTTACTAGATTTTGATTAATATTACATTTTGACGACATAAAAATCAAGTCAAGTACTATTTTGCTCGGTTAAATATATCTTCAAGTTCTATTGGCATGTGACGAAATTTGGAATTACATATACAATTTAAAAAAAATATTAAGTTCATTGTTTGTTTTCATATCACAAACAACAAGCTATTAATATAATAGAACTAACATGCCCAATATATAGACATGAAGAGATAAAAACTGCTCCAAATTACATACATACCGTATTCATAAGAACTTAACCTTAGTTTTCAAATTCTGTTAATATGTGCTAATTCAAAAACGGTATTCATAGACATCAAAAATCTCTAATCTCTCTCTAATCAGCTATTTAATAGCTTTAAAATGGTCGGGACTCTTGTTTAACAAGCAATCAAATGGCAGTCCATGTCAGCTGAACATTTGATATTACTTTAAAGTGAATGAAATCACAGGTAGAGGATGCCCGTGCCCTGCAGTAGGATGTATATGGGCTGATACAGGATACAGCAATAGTCTTCGGCAATCTTATTCACCGAACAAAATGCGGCAGCAAAGCTGTTACCTCATGTCGTTTTAAGACAGTACAAAAGTAACAACTCTGCCTACCCCTTATGGAAAAAGGCGTGAGTTTATAAATAAATAAATACGCCCAAGAGTCACATGCATATTCCTGACCCAACACTAATATCGAGTTTTGTATCGTATCAGGAATTAGGAGAGATTTTTTCGCTTTCACAAACATCTGAAACAAATACCTATCGCTGCTTTAATTTGATAACGACATATCTCAAAAATAAACTTTTTCAGGAGAGCAGTTTAAATAACAAAAGAATCAATTATTTATATATTTTATTTTAATAATGACAACTCTTGAAAGTTGCTTAAATCAACGTATAATCTATCAAAAATATGAGTTTTATTCACATAGTATTTTAGATTAATTTGTGTTTGACGGTAACATTATCATAAAAATACACATTTCGTTATGTGCCACTATCAAATTAAAGCAGCGCTATGGTTAACAGAAACATTTGTCTTAGAGCGGGGCTTGAACCCGTGGTCTCTCGTTTCACAACTAAATAACCAACTACGCCACGGAGGCGGTCTGTGAGTTTATATAAAAACCTAAAGTTACGAATAGTATTTTTTTGTGTCTATTCGTTTAGCACTTCGGTCATGTCAAGGCCTTATAAGTGTTAATCAATGGTTTGAAGAATTCTGTTGAATTTTAATGTTGTCAGATATATGTGTGTTAAAATAAGATTTTTACTGTGTCATCGTTTTAGGTGTGGTTTTACACCATCCAAATCGGTGATACCCTCAACAAGGGTCAGATTAAAGTACCCTGAACCGACGAGAATGCATGAAGATATTGATGAAAGTGGATGAAGCGAAAGTAGTATGTCAGGATCGAGCAAAGTGGTGGTCTATAGTCTCTGCCTACCCCCATGGGATACAGGCGTGATGATTATGTATGTATGTATCGTTTTAGGTTTTTTTTATTGCACTAAATGACGAACTATTAAACCAAATCCGCGATACAATCCTTGCATAATAGTTTTATTTCAAAACTTAAGTAGTATTAAAAAAAATCATTTAAAATTTGATCTTATTAACCTAAATTCTTCAATCAATAATACTATAATAGAAATCGTTTTTTTATTAATTACATTGAATGGCAAGACGAGTATGCCGTTCACCTGTTAAGCGATACGGCCGCTCATAAACAGTGGCAAAACTAAACACCTTGAATTACAAAGCAATGCTTGACATTCCACAGCGCTCGCCATCCCGAGACATAAAATGTAAAGTCTCAATATGTCCAGCAGTTACTCTGGCTGCAATGTCCCTCAAACCGAAACACTACAGTTCATTTAAACTGCTGTTTGCTTTAGTAAATACCTAACTAAAGTAAGTAAAAATAACCGCTAACTATTAGATTAGAGAATGCATTCAAATACATCCATTTTGTGGTTAAATTTTACTGGTCCATTTTAATTTTGAAATGTTTGTGCGGCCCACAAATATTTCTTTCGGGTCTGGGTGTTTGTAAGACCGAAATGTCTCTCATAGTTCCTGATACCCACCACATAAGACTCGATATAAGTGTGGAGTTAGGACTATGTATGACGTATGTGACTATTATTAATTCTGGTAATTCTGTATCAGCCCCTATACATCCCATTGTAGGGCACGGGCCTCCTCTACAATCGAAAGTGTTATCTCAATATACAGGGTATCTCAAGACTGCTACCGAAAACGAAGCCGGGTGGTAGTTTTAGTGACTTCAGATACAATGCAACTAAATTTTGTGCAAAAAATTGTGACGATTTTTTTGTTATTTTTTATCTATCGTCTTATTAGGGTGGTAAATACATAGTTTTTTTTTCTGAAATAATGGTGTACACCCTTGTATTTTTAAAGTCGCTATAGTGCGCAACGTATTAAATTATTATTTTAGCAAAAACTATGGATTTACCACCCAAACTCGACGATATTTAAAAGAAAATAAAAAAAAGAATGTCGCGTTTCTTAGTGAAAATTTTAGTCACATTGTGTTTGTAGTCACTAAAACTACCACCCGGCTTCGTTTTCGGTAGCAGTCTTGAGATACCCGGTATAATTGCTTTTTATTATATTTTTTTTATTCCATACATAGGTCCGATCTATCAAACAGGCGACCTGATGGTAAGTTTGCAATATTCCCTGCAATATTCTTGTTATGTAAAATTATTATTTTTAATAAATATTTTTTCTTTTTCATTTTTTCAAGAGATCACTGCACATGCACAACCACAACGCGCGGATCGTGGATGTGTAGCAACACATACTGATTTGATGGTCGAGCAGGACCATCAAATCAGGAGAGTAGCGGGAAGAAAAAAGGGTGGGAAAAGGAGGTATTGGGCATCCGGCAATCTCACTCAGCGAACGAAACGCAACAGTAAAGCTGTCGCTTCACGTGGATCTCCTGTGAGACAGTGGTACCGCCTTACAAGCCTAAGCATTCACGCTGAGTTAACAACGTGACTCTAGCGCTAAAAAAACTTCAAAGAGGAATTCCCATTCATATTTTCGATAAAAAATATTGTTGAACCAGATACCGATACTGCTTAAAATTTATTTATAAATAAAGTAATTATCATCACATTTTACATTTTGGTCACAGAGCCGAAGACAATAAAATATTTCACCGGACTTCAGGTTGATTTCTCGAAGACCTCCGGGCCTGGGTTGCAATCATGTTATATTTATTGAAAATATATATTTTTCCCTACACAAAAAAGTAGGTTTCATCGAGGGACAACAATCTTCGCACCGATATGAAGTTTCATAGTAAATAGGCATGGTCTTTTCCCCTTGACAATTTAAAAATCCTTCTAAGCATTAAACTATGAACCGTAAAATCATTTAACATGATTGGATAAGAAAGCAAATATACAATATATGTCTATTTCTCCCGTCAAACAGCAGTTTAAATGCACTGTTGTGTTTCGGATTGAAGGACATTGTAGCCAGAGTAACTACTGGAAATATTGAGACTTAACATCTTGTGTCTCAGGATGGCGAGCGCAGAGGAATGCCAAGCGTTACTTTGTAATTCAAGGTGTTGTTTGGTTTTGCTACTGTTCATGGGCGGTCGCATTCACAGTAATAAAAAAAAATGCGAGTGTGGATGGAAGAGTCGGTAGGGGTCGACCTCACCGAACATATACCATCCAAATCGGTGGTACCCTCAACAAGGGTCAGGTCAAAAGTACCCTGAACCGACGAGAATGCATGAAGACGTTGATTAAAGTGGATGAAGCGAAAGTAATATGTCAGGATCGAGCAAAGTGGTGATCTGTAGTCTCTGCCTACCCCTATGGGATACAGGCGTAACGATTATGTATGTATAAAGTCAAAGTTCCGAAACCCAAAAACTAATTATCTGCATATGAATTTAAATTAAGTATGTGCGTGGTGGCCTGTTGGTAAGTGGAACAGACGCGACTGTTTATATATGCAAGATGATCGCGGGTTCGAATCCACACCTCTGAGCAAGCACACCTCTGACTTTTTGATGTCATGTGTGTATTGATAGTCAATCACCACGCACTAAAACGGTGAAGGAAAACATCGTGAGGAAACCTGCATACCATAGCGATTTGTAAAAAAATCTATGGTATGTAAAGTCCGCCAACCCGCAATAGGCCAGCATGGTGGACTATATATTATGACCTAACCACTCTCAATCGTACTCTCGATTGTAGAGGAGGCCCGTGCCCTGCAGTGAGACGTATATGGGCTGATACAGATACAGAATTATGTGAATTTGTATCAAGGTAATAGCTTATTATTCATTATATTATGTGTACATGTTTTCATTAGATTTTCTTTCACCGTAGTATTCAAATAATTAAGAATATATGTGATAATGACTAGTCATAGCTCTGGAATTGATCCTGCTACCTACAATTTGAAAATTCGTTCAGGTACTAATTGAGCTATTGGACACTACGACTAAAATTAGTTATTTTTTGTCGGATTACACTAATCTGGTATAGGTATATTGGAAGAAGAGAAATGTGAAATTATTTAAGTAGTTGTAAAAATACAGCATTCTGAGTACTAGTAATTTTAAGCCATATTTAAAATTAAAATTAAAACAAAAATTAAGCACCGTTTAAAAAATTACCAATTCAGCACTGTTTAATTTCAAAATAAAACTTAACTTGTGAATTAATTTTAAATTTAATAGTTATTAAACTCTATAATTAGATTTTATAACTTTGAGTGAAGGTCACATCTTTTTACTTAAATAATATAATTTATGTAATTAAAATTTATCCCAATTAATATTACAATACCACGCATTAGACAAATCGACGCAATATGTCATTGAGCATTCAATTACAAACAATTCCTTTTTTTCAGCGCACGCAAGGAAATACGCATACAGTCATATAGCCTACACAATAATTACTGCAATCTACCTGCAATCAGGTCAACGAAATTCCACTTGTTTCCACATAAAACACAAAGTTCACTGCACTCGGTAACTTTAAATATTTTTTCAACAAAAATAGCCCAAACACCCACGACGTTTAAAAAAATAAAATTATAAAAGTAAATTTGACAGGCGCTTCGGAACGCGCGCAGCGGAATACTGACAGTAGGCCGAGATGCGTCCATAGAACAGTTTAAGCAGCCGAAATGAGTGGACAGTGCTATCAATACAATATCAGTTGCATATTCGTCCGTCTAAATTTGGTTATGTAACCTCCCGCGTAATTATACCCAATTTACACTGAGCTGTGTTTGCGTGCAAACAGTATTGCAACAAGGGTCAAGTTATATTGGATATTAGTGGTTGTAGTCACGAGGTATTATATTTATAGTTCATATTAGTTTGTCGACATAAATAATTTTTCGTCTAGCGAGCCAAAAGCGAAATGTCATAGCTTGATGCTTCGTTTTGCATTGATTTGGTGGTTAAATGCATTGGAGGGCAATAGAACATAAACTCATTTAGGTATGCATCAGCCTATTTAAAATATTCCTGAACACCAAACTAGCGACAGGAGACAGGTAGAGACACACTATTGTCAGTCATGCCTCAGCATTTTCTGAAGACTGTCCCGCCCTCAAACCCACCACTGTAACTCCTGTGTCACAGGATCAACAAGACGCATTGTAATGACACCGAGCATTGAAGCTCGCCGAGTCTCCGGGAACGTCTAACTTGTCTTTAACCCGCAACGAAATTAATCAGAATGTTAAATTAGTAGGAGTTAGAAATAAATTATTGTCTATTTCCCTTCATGATAAAACAATGAACTAAAGAGGTATATAACCTCACAAAATAAATAAAGAGCACGCAAAATTCACACACATAGTCCTGACCCCACAGTAAGATCGAGCCTTGTGTCATGGGTACCAGGAACTACAAGAGACTTTTCGCTCTCACAAACACCCAGACCCGAAAGAAATATTTGTGGGCCGCACAAACATTTCTCTCGGTGGCCTCTTGTTTCATGGGTGACCTCTTATCGACTGAGCCAGAGGCTGAGCCAGAGAAGCCAGCTGAAAAGCACCACGGATCGCATCATTATTACTTTTATATGGACCTAACTCAGTATGATTGGATAGACTCGTCCGGGATAGTAATACTGTCTCACAGGATATGAATACCAGATTCTGAATGTCCAATACATCTTAAGTCTTCCCTTTGACCCGCGCGTTGTGTATGTTAATGTGCAGCGATTACCAATAGGTCACCTGTTTGCTCGTTTGCCTGAACCTATGCTATAAAAAGAGACTTCGGACATACAACCCTGGTCTATAGACAAACTTCCATTGATTTAAAAATAGAATAGGTGTTTCAGTACATTTATGGTATTTATTCAGTACATTTATTTTTTTCAGTATATTTCACTGATGGTAGGTCTCTCATACGTGAGTAGCCGTCTATGTAGGTACCACTGCGATGTCTATTTCTCCCGCTAAACAGCAGTGTCAAATGCACTGTTGTGTTTCGGTTAGAAGGACATTGTAGCCAGAGTAACTACTGGACATATTGAGATACCAAGCATTGCTTTGTAAAAGGTGTTGTTTGGTTTTGATATAAAAAAATATAAGAAAAAATCTTACATTCTCTTTGGTATAGGTTTCCTCTTTATTAAAATTCATGATAATAATTGTACAATCGACCTAGAAATTAATGATGAATGTATAGTTTTATTTATATAGATTTATTTATTTAATTATGCAAAGAAATAAAAGACAGCCTTGTTGCCGCAGTTTTACTGCGATATGACTGCAAAACTAAGGTCTCGGTCTCTGTTCGAGTCCCGGGACGAGCAATGTGATATTGGATGGATTCTTTATTCATTATTAGCCTGGAGTCAGGAATTGTAATGTTTTAGTAGAACCTCTAACTACCCCTTCTGGGAAAAAGGCGTGAGTTTATGTACGTTAAATTAAAATTCGTTTTATTCGCTTCAGATGCAATTCACATCTTACCATCAGACGCATTGCAGTCACAGTTTTTTATTGCAATGAATAAAAAAATAAAAATAAAAATAAAAGTAGTTTATTTCTCACCACTAGTTACAAAGTAAGCGAATCGACCGCTCATTAACAGAAGTAAATCAAACTGCATGAATTACAATGCAATACTTGGCATTCCACGTGTACCATCATAAAACATTAGATGTTAAATACAGTGGGAAGTAACCTACATATTAAGTTAAGGACAGCTGTAAATTAATTCACCATCATCGTCATCTCAGCCTCAGAAAGTCCACTGCTGAACATAGGCCTCCCCCAAGGATCTCCACATCGACCTGTTGGAAGCGGCCTGCATCCAGCGACTTTATAGTAAAATGGGCATGCTCCTTTTAACCATTAAATACTCCAAGATATTACCATATATTAGTTAGTTTTCACTCGCAACAACTTTGCCGGCCCCGTGCGCGTCACGCTGTGTAATTGCTGACACCGCGCGCAAGGTCGACAAACAAACGATTGCATAATACCACACTATTGTGTTCGGTCGGTGAAGTGTTTTCTCTAGATGGGTTATTGAGCGTGGTTTATTTATTTATTTACAGCAGTGTAAATGCACTGTTGTGTTTCGGATCGAAGGACATTGTAGCCAGAGTAACTACTGGACATATTGAGACTTAACATCTTATGTCTCGGGATGGCGAGAGCAGTGGAATGTTGCTACGGTTTATGAGCGGTCGTATCGCTTACCATCGGGCGAACGGCTTGCCCGTCTCGCCATTCATTGAAATAAATAAAATAAAAAATCTTTATTGTACACATTAAAAAATAAAATACCAGGTATATCAAGACTGCTACCGAAAACGAAGCCGGGTGGTAGTTCAAGCGACTTCAGACACAACGCAACAGAAAAAGTAGCAAAAAAAAGCGCCAATTTTTTTTATGTTATTTTTTTCCTATAACCATATTTGGGTGGTAAATACATTTTTTCTTAAAATAATAGTGTATACCCTTTTATTTGTAAATAATCTAAGGTTTAAAAGAGTTTAAATTATAATTTTAGCAAAAACTATGCATTTACCAACGAAAAATGACGATATTTAAAAAATCATAAAAAATAATTGTTTCTTCTTTGCGAAATTTTTAGTTACATTGTGTTTGTAGTTACTAAAACTACCACCCGGCTTCGTTTTGGTGGCAGTCTTGAGATATCCAGTATGCAGAAACTAAAAAATAAGAAGTACAAATGGCGGTCCTATCGCTTAAAGCAATGTCTCACAGACAACCATATGATGGATTTAAAAAGAAGGAGAAAGAGAGGGCAGTGTAAAATAAATAATTAAAAGAGAAGAAACAAAATAATACTATGTGTAACTAACAAAAAAAATACATGAACATAACATACATACATACATAATAAATAGCATAAATACATAAACTCACGCCTTTTTCCCAGCAGAGTAGGCAGAGGTGCCAGAACACCCATATTTCGCCTTGTATTTCCGTCCAACGATGTGATATCCGAGCCTATCATGGCGATATATCAGGCACAAATTCCTGACTCTAGGCTGATAATGAATAGAAAATCCGATATCACTTTGCCCAACCCGGGATTCGAACCCGAGACCTTAACTTTATAACCGTACCCTAGTAAAACTACTAAAACATTTTTATATTTTCATATTTTTAACAACAACGAAAGTTTTGAAAGAAATTTGTGGAAATTTCCGCTTTCTAACTATCACGGATACAGCCTGGTGACAGACAGACGGACAGACAGACAGGGAGGCTTAGTAATAGGGTTTTGTGTTTACATTTCAGGTACGGAATCCTAAAAAAAAATTCATCCTCATGCCATATATTATACATACATAATAATATGTACATACTTTTACTGTATCAGCCCATATACGTCCCACTGCAGGGCACGGGCCTATTCTACGATTGAGAGTGGTTAGGCCATATAGTCCACCACGCTGGCCTAGTGCGGGTTGGCGGACTTACATACCATAGAAATTCGTATAAATCGCTATGGTATGCAGGTTTCCTCACGATGTTTTCCTTCACCGTTTTAGTGCGTGGTGATTGATTATCAATACACACATGACTCCGAAAAGTCAGAGGTGTGACCTGGGATTCGAACCCACGACCACCGTGAACATGTTGCCAGCCGCGTCTAGTCCGTTTTACCAACAGGCCACCACGCACTTATTTACTATTTTTACCTTTTTTACCTACTTTTACTATATTATGCAATTCTATATATCGTTTAGACTAAATTCTACGAATATTCACAGAAAACTAAATACATAATTCCAACTTATGTAAATTCAATGTCGAATCTAGTTTGGTTAATTTCGTGTCGTCTACTTCGCAACGTTGCAGTGAATAAAATTATTTGTGTCAAGTCGAAAACTATTAGAACTAGATTGTCGTCTGTGACAAGCCGGCGTAACAAGAGCAACTAGCAATTCAATAGTTGTATTTATACTTGTTTATTATGTTTAATTAGGTATTAATTAGTTTATTAGTCACGTTTTTAACCGGCTTCCAAAACGAAAGAGGTTTTATATTCGATTGTATGCATTTTTACTGAATATTCACGTAATTTGTAATTTCAATACCGATTTCGATGGTTGTAGCGCAGTGTAAAATTCTGAGTACATACATAAACTCACGCCTTTTGCCCAGAAGCGGCAGGCAAAGGTTCTACCTAGACACCCAATGTGATAGGGGGCGAGCCTATCGCCATATTGGATATACATATCTAACTCTGAAATGATAAAGTTTGGACAAAATCAATAGCCGAACCCAGACCTCAGCTAATTCAAGATTTTCTATGTCAAGTTGTCAAACTAGTCCAGAGTGGAATTTGTACCTGTATCAGCCCATATACGAGTATGTCACACTGCAGGGACGACTACTCTACAATCAAGATTACGATTGAGAGTGGTTAGGCCATATAGTCCACCACACTGGCCTGGTGCAAGGCGGACTGACATGGGTACCACATAAATTGTTACAAATCGCTATGTAATACAGATTTCCTCACGATGTTTTCTTTCATCGTTATGTATGGTAAAATGTCCTAATAAAGATTTTTGCCCAGGAGTGGGACATAATATAAGAATATGTAAATACGATATACAGGATGTATATCGTATAGGAAAACTGCGACCAAAAACAAAGTCGGGTGGTAGTTTTAGTGACAATAGGCAACAAGAAATTTTGATAAAAAACGTCATTTTTTTGTGATGATTTAAATATCATCATGCTTAGGTCATTAATTCTTAATTTTTAATAGCATAATAATTGAAACCCTTGCGTACCATAGCATTTTTAAAAATAAAAGACTGCACATTATTACTTTATTAGTATGTAGCACTCAAATAGATACTTAGAAATACGTCAAATAAAATCGTCCTGCTTTTTGGCGATTTTTTTTGTTACAATATGTCTGAAATCTTTTAAACTACCACCCGGCTTTGTTTTCGGTAGCAGTCTAGTAGCAGTTAACTATTAGAAAGTTCTTAAGAAAGGCGCCTGGTAGGAAATTTAAAAGAAGCCTGCTATACATTTTGCTCAGCGAAAATTTTCAGGAGTTTTCTTCTATCGTTACAATTTGTATATTATTTCATTAATTCAATACAGGAATAAAAAGTTTGAAAATTATATAATATTATAATAATTCACCCAACAGTCAAATCTGTATCTGTATCAGCCCATATACGTCCCACTGCAGGGCACGAGCCTCCTCTACAATCGAGAGTACGCTTGATAGTCGTTAGGCCATCTATGAAATGAAATGAAATGAAAATAATTTATTGAATCCATTAAGATGTTCTACATAATTTATATTCTGTCATTTTTTTATCTACCACCCGGTTCGGAAAGCGGTTTTCACTAGAGAAGAACCGGCAAGAAACTCTAGTGTTGCTCTTTTCAAACCAGTTTACAAATTGTTGATTATTACAAAAGTTACAAGTGGTTTAAATCAGAGCAGGTCAATAATTATAATTTGTTATAGTTCACCATGCGGGCCTAATGCAAGGCGGACTTTCTATACCATAGAAATTCTTACAAATCGCTATGGTATGCAGGTTTCCTCACGATGTTTTCCTTCACCGTTATAGTGCGTGGTGATTGACTATCAATACACACATGACTCCGAAAAGTCAGAGGTTTGCCCTGAGATTTGAACCCGCGACCACCGTGATTATGTTGGTAGCCGCGTCTGGTCGGATACCAACAGGTCACCACGCATTTAACTAAAGCACTAAAATATATACTAAAGCAATATTTATTAAAAAATACAACAGCGTGGCTCTACTACTCTACAATTTTTTTTTTATTTATTAACTTAATAATTTAATTAATTAATTGTTTTATTTCATGGAATGGCGAGACGAGGATGCATTTCACCTGATGATAAGCGATACGACCGTTCATTACCAGTAGCAAAACCAAACAGCACCATGAATTACAAAGCAATGCTTGGCATTCCACCACGCTCGCCATCCTGAGACATATAATTGGACATATTGAGACCTAACATCTTATTTTTTCTTTTTTTGCCTGCTCTTTGCTGGTTAATTATATGATATTCTTAATTAGTACTTCGTAATTGACGTATTGCTTTATGTAAAATCATTGTAATTTATGGAGACTATCCCGCCCTCACACCCACCTCTGCAACTCCTGTGTCGCAGGATCAACAAACATTGTAATGACTCCGAGCATTGAAGGTCGCCGAGTCTCCGGGAATGTCTAACTTGTCTAACCCGCAACGAAATCAATCACAAAGTTAAATTAGTATGAGGAGTTGGAATTATTAAGTAAATAACACCCAACCGTCACATAAATAGTCCTGACCTCAAACTAATATCGAGTCTTGTGACTTATCCGATACTACGAGAGACTTTCCGGTCTCACAAACACCCAGACCCAAAAGAAATATTTGTGGGCCATATTTCTCTCCGCGCGGGGATTGAGCCCGCGGCCTCTCGTTTCACAGACGGCGACCGACTGCGCCACGGAGGCTGTCTAATTGTAATATACAGGGTATATCAAGACTACTATTGAAAACGAAGCTGGGTGGTACTTTTAGTGACTACAAACACAGTGCAACTAAAATTTTTGCAAAGAATCGCGACATTTTTTTTTAATATTCTTTAAATATCGTTGAGTTTGGGTGGTAAATCTATAGTTTTTGCTAAAATAATAATTTAAAACCTTGCGTACCATAGTGTTTTCAAAAATAAAAGGGTGTACACTATTATTTAGAAACAAACTATGTGTTTACCACCCTAATAGGACGATAGAAAAAAAAATAACAAAAAAAAAACGTGACAAGTTTTTGCACAAAATTTAGTGGCATTGTGTCTGAAGTCACTAAAACTACCATCCAGCTTCGTTTTAGGTAGCACTCTTGATATACCCTGTATGAATTGTCAGCTGTAAATGATCTAATAAATGTAATAAATAAATTACTTATTCTTACCTTTCATGTGATCTGAAGTGTCGGCTCGCATTATATCTGTGAGATAATGTTCCAAAGACCTCATGTTTTCCAACCCGCTTCGATCCTGTAACAAAAGAGATTAATTTAAACATATTAGGTAAATTAAGATACTGTGTGTGTAAGTGCGTGGTGACCTGTTGGTAAACGGACCAGACGCGGCTGCCAACATGTTCACGGTGGTCGCGGGCTCGAATCCCAGGGCTGACTGACTTTTCGGAGTGATGTGTATTGATAGTCAGTCACCACTCACTAAAACGGAGAAGGAAAACATCGTGAGGAAACCTGCATACCATAGCGATTCATAAGAATTTCTATGGTATGTAAGTCCACCAACCCGCATTAGTGGTGGACTCTATGGCCTAACCACTCTCAAACGTACTCTCGATTGTAGAGGAGGCCCGTGCCCTGCAGTGGGACGAATATGGGCTGACAAAAAAAAAGAAAAAAAAAAGATACTGATCAAAAAGCGACACGACCGTAACATCCTTTTCTCGAAGCAGTTCAAGCCATTTTCGATCCTAAAACTTAGTTATGGATAAAGATAGTAGACTTTTTCCGGAATAAAATATAGTAAGAGATAAGGTCAATTTTTGTGTCGACATTAGGGGGGTTACGGGCACATAGCTCGTAGAACCGATGGCCGTTGGGGCCGAAAGGTTCTCGAGTGGAGACCACGTACAGACAAGCGAAGTGTCGGACACCCGCCTACAAGGTGGACGGACGATCTGACTAAGGTCGCAGGAAGTCGCTGGATGCAGGCCGCTTCCAACAGGTCATTGTGGAGATAATTGGGGGAGGCCTATGTTCAGCAGTGGACTTCCTGTGGCTGATATGATGGTGATGATGAAGAGATAAGGCTGCCTATTGTAACCATGCCTTTAGTATCTTAAGTATTTTGTATGCGTCTTTCATTTTGGTGTCGGTACAATAAAGCATATATAAATAAATAAATAAAATAAATCAAATTTTAAATCTGTTAATAATTTTCGACAATAGTTTTATCTAACCACAGAACAGATGAATATGGTTTTAACCTTAGAGTAAATAATTTTATACTTATAGAGGGAACTTAAAAAACGTAGATAAAAATGGTGGCACCGGGCCATCTTTTTCGGCCCTTCTATTGGCTTATATTTGACAGGTTGTACAACATACATGTCTTATTTGAAAAAAATAATCAATTTAGGGCTATTGAATCCTACTCAAACTCTTTTTAGACAGATTAAGCCTAAATATGCTTTTGGTAAGCAATTTATAGGAATTTATTGGTAAACACCTATAGGTTGGGCTCGCCACCTATCACATCGTGGGACGGAACATACAAGGCGAAATGTGGGTGTCCTGGCACCTCTGTCTACCCCTTCCCGGAAAAAAAGGCGTAGTCTTATGCATGTATCGCACAATTATATCATATTTCCCACTTATCTACTTCCAAAACTTTTATTTAATGTACAAATGTTCCATTTAGACATTTCAAAACATTTTTATGAATAAACTTTAAACTCAGAACTAAAAGCTACTAATCTATGAAAAACACTTTAAATGTTAAAAAAGAAAAATCCCTCATAGAATTTTCATACGAAATTGTTGAGACTCACTTCATTTTTCCCACAAAAGGACGCGTGACACACAATTCTCCACCTTACCCCCTTGGAATAAGGTCGCCAATGCTGTTTTCACAACGGGATGCGTGTCACACAATTTCCGACCTTAGCGTACATAAGTAAGGTCGAGAATGGCTCGTCTTGCACATTCAGCGCAATGGCGCAGTGACGTCAGACTGCGTAACCCAGAAATCGGGTCAGTGGGACATAATAGGGCGGGTGACCAATTTACAAAGACCTCCGCGGTTGAACAACATTATATACATAGATGTACAAGTAAGGGTCATGATACGATGGACCGACTAGGTGTTTGGTTCGATTGATTTATCAATTATAATATTTAAGCGGATGTGCGAGAGGGATGGGGACACGTGACCCCTGTAAGAGGGAACGAGACAGCGACAGCTCTAAGTCAGATTGTTCCAGTTTCTCTATTTTCACCCATTTTCCGCTGCTATTCGTTGTCCTTTGAAGGAAATTCTGTATAGTTTTCGTTGTACGTGTTTTAAACTATAGTAGATTCTATTTCAAAGATTTAGGTCATTTTTATTCAAGAAATCCTATATTTTATCTCAAAATAGCATCATAAGTCAGGTATTTTACATAAACACACCCAACAGTCACATACATAGTCCTGACCCCATACTAAGATCGAGTCTTGTGTCGTGTCAGAAAGAGAGACTTTTCTATGTCATAAAAATCCAGACCCTTACCTTGCTAGTTAAACAAAATCAATTTTCAGACTATTACAGCAAAAATAATATTTTATACTAAAAGAGGCAAAACAAATTGGTACGTGTCATCAAAGGTCCCAACGATACAGAGAAATTGGATTCATCTTTATTCCCTAAAATACATTTACAGATATTTTTAAATAGCCTATAATGTGTCCCACTGCTGGGCAAAAGCCTCCCTTTATTACTCCACTTAACTCTGTCCTCGGCAAGCTCTTGCCATTTTGGCTTGAATGCATCCAACTCAACAAAATTTAGAAACATTAAAAGTAATAATTGTTTTTTCATTAAAATATCTCTTATACTCTATACTAATATTATAAAGAGGAGAGTTTAGATTTTTATGTATGCATGGCGTGACGAGTATGTTATTCGCTTGAAGGTAAGCGATACGACCGCTCATGAACTGTAGCAGAACCAAACGAATTAAATTACAAAGTAATGCTTAACATTCCCCTGCATTCGCCATCCTGACACATAAGATGTTACGTCTAAATATGTCCAGTAGTTACTCTGGCCACAGAGTACATTTTACATACTCTGGCTACATTTTTTTTTCAAACCGAAACACAAAAGTGCATCTACTGTTTGAGGGTAGAAATAGACATTGCGGTGGTACCTACCTAGGCAGCCTCTCACATGAGAGATTAAATTGTGATCAAATATTAATATAACTTCATGTACTAACACCATTCCTACAATATGTTTTGAAACTCACATGTAAACTTTGGAAAACAGGTTGCCTGATAACAGTCTTTATCAGATAAACTGACAATTTTGATTGACAGTTAAGATTGATATAATGTTATCTGCCGTATGTTATAGATTTCCGTAGAATAATTCTGTCTGCCTTATTCATAAGGAATTAAAACAGTTTTGAAATGATGTTAATATGAGCTGACTCAATAATATTATTCATAACCATCAAAAATCTTAGTTATCTGGTCTCTCATATGTGAGAGGCTGCCTCGGTAGGTACCACCGCAATGTCTATTTCTCCCGTCAAACAGCAGTTTAAATGCACTGTTGCGTTTCGGATGGAAGGGCATTGTAGCCAGAGTAACTACTGGACGTATTGAGACTTAACATCTTATCTCAGGTTGGCGAGCGCAGTGGAATGTCGAGCATTGCTTTGCAATTCAAGGTGTTGTTTGGTTTTGTTTCTGTTCATAAGCGGTCGCATCGCTTACCATCAGGCGAACGGCATGCTCGTCTCGACATTCACTCCAATAAAAAAAAACACTAATCTAAATAATATACTAGAGCGGACATTGGGAACAAAATCTCTACGTATTGTGCGTGCACACGGGTACACAGTGAAGCGAGAGGGAAGATGTTACTTCGTAGGCGTGGCAGAGACAGAAATGAAAGTATCCTTCATTTTGTTACAAACATTTTGTTTGAAGTGTCCCCTCTAGTATATTATCTCAATGCTAATCAGTTATTTAACAGCTCATTAATTTTAAAATGGCCGAGAAAAAGTAAGAAAATTTTATGCAGAAAAATGGCGGATTTCTGTCAGCTGATCGTTTGATATTAATAATGTCAAATGAATGAAATCACTTATTTTCTAAAGTAATATTCGTTAAAATATGTAAAATAAAATCTATTCTGAGTAGCAAAACCTTATGAACGTTTTATCATCTCTCAACATGATTTAAGTAATTTACGTTTCTGTGGTTTATAAGTGGTTTCTTATGAAAAAGGGAGTGTTTATTAATTATTCCTGTCTTTAGGAGATGAAAAATATACCCTACATTTATACATAGACCTAACCTATATCAGCCCATATACGTCTCACTGCAGGGCACGGGCCTCCTCTACAATCGAGAGTACGATTGAGAGTTAGTACAGTCCACCACGCTGTAAGGTAGAATTTACATGGAGAAATTCTTATAAATGCTATGGTACCTATGTAGGTTTCCTCACATTTTTTTCCTTCATTATAGTGCGTGGTGATTGAATATCAATACACAAACTTGACGTTTGGACAGGCTCTGTGGCGCTGTTAGTTGGACACTGACTGGAAAACCTGAAATCGCAGGTTCGATCATCGCAACGAGACAAATATTGATAGAGGATGATCCTATCGCCATATTGGGCATAAATCTCTGACTCCAGATTTATAGTGAATTGAAAAATCACTTCCTCTGACCAAGGATTCGAACCAGAAACCTCAGCTTCCTTTATAATTCATCATCATCATCATCATCATCTTAGCCACAGGAAGTCCACTGCTCAACATAGGCCTCCCCAAAGATCTCCACATCGACCTGTTGGAAGCGGCCTGCATCCAGCGACTTCCTGCAACTTAATGATTTCTTAGATTTACGCGAATGTTACTCATTGAAATAAAACTATTATTACGGATCGCAAATACAGACAAATTGTTTAAATTAACTTTTTAATTTAATAATTGTATTATAAGGGTAGTTATATTGTAACAGTCACAGAGCGGACGACTAATAAATACCTCATCCGCCCCGTGACCACGAAAGCTGTAAAGTAATCGAAACGTCGGGAAGTGAAAAATGTAAAAATTAAACCAAATTCGCGATAAAATCCGTAAATAATAGTTTTATTTCTGCAACTTTATAATTCAGTATGGCAGAATTCAGGTCAATCTTCCCAAAGGTCATTCAGTTACAGTCAAGCCCATTCCGGGCCACCTGAAACGCCAAACATCTCTTATCTTATCAGCGATTTGTCAAGATAAGACACACGACGCACCAGTCACTAACATGCTAAAAAACTTGAGATCAGAATACACAGGTGTAAGTCATGGTAAGAAAGTTTACGAATATACATTCATTTTTTATTACACTGAATCGTAGTGTGTGAAGTGGAATCAATAATAATAGCAATCACAAATAGCAAGTGAAGTCGATAAGGACATTTCACAAGCTATACCGGGTATCTCAAGACTGCTACCGAAAACGAAGCCGGTTGGTAGTTTTAGTGACTACAAACACAATGAAACTAAAAATTTCGCAAAGAAACGCGACAATTATTTTTTATTATTTTTTAAATATCGTCAATTTTGGGTGGTAAATCCATAGTTTTTGCTAAAATAATAATTTTAACTCTTTTATACCTTAAATTATTTACAAATAAAAGGGTATACACTATTATTTTAGGAAAAAATGTATTTACCACCCAATATGGTCATAGGACAAAATAAAAAAAAAATATTGTCGCTTTTTTTTTTGCAAAGTTTTCTGTTGCATTGTGTCTGAAGTCACTAAAATTACCACCCGGCTTCGTTTTCAGTAGCAGTCTGGATATACCCGGTATTGTCTAGTTTTTGTTTACAAATTCTGGTGGGAGGCAATTAGAAATAGCATATAGAGCATGCTAAGGCTTCAAAAATAACAAGGTGGTGATATTAATTTAAAATAGCAATTACTACTGAATGGCGAGACTAGCATGTCGTTCGCCTGATGGTAAGCGATACGACCGCTCATAGACAGAAACAAATCCACACAACACATTGAATTACAAAGCAATACTTTTCCACTGCACTGGCCATCCTGAGACATAAGATGTTTTATTTTTTTATGGCAATTGTTGAAAACAATATGCCAATGTCAAGTTTGGGAAACTGGACAAATCTTAGGAATTTGGAAAGGATCAGTAATGTAAGATATGAATTACATAGGAAGAGGAAAGGAAATAATTAATGTAGTTAAATTTTTATATTATTTTGAATTATAAACGTACATAAAGTTTTGTATACTAGATAGCATAAGATGTTAAGTCTCAATATATCCAGTAGTTACTCTGGCTACAATGTCTTGTGTTCGGTTATTGTCAAACCGAAACACAACAGTACATTTACACAACTGTTTGACGGGAGAAATAGGCATTGCGGTGCTACCTACCCAGGCGGCCTCTCACATATGAGAAACCTACCACCAGTATTTTTTTGTTTGAAAAGTAAGAAATTAGAAAATATGTCAATGTCTGAAATTACGGTATTGGTCTAAACTCTAAATTGTACCTCTCAAGGATCCGGTACAAAGTGATTGAAGACCTAAATTGGTTTTGGCAAAAGTAGTATAAAATATTATTCTCATATTTCTTTTTCTTTGACTACAATGAAGGAAAATATCGTGAGGAAACCTCACCAATTGTGCCACGGAAGTTGTCGACCAAAAGACGTCTCGAAGTCGTTATAATTATGCCGGCCTTAAGCAATAGTTAAACTTCGTGACTATGTCATTATCATGTATGAAACATACGTCGCACACAACAAAATCTAAAGACCTTGGTGACATTTCAACAAAATAATACTTTTTTCTCATTGTAGCATTCTTATTCCGTCTAACAGAGTTTATATTCATCATCATAATCAGCTTATTCGCGTCCACAGCTGGACATAGGCTTCTCCATTTTTTGTCTTAAATGGCGAGACGAGCATGCCGTTCGCCTGATGGTAAGCGATACGAGCGCTCATGAACAGTAGCGAAACCAAACACCTTGAATTACAAAGCAATGCTTGTCATTCCACTGCGCTCGCCATCCTGAGACAAACTGGTGGAAGGTCTCTCATATGTGAGAGGCCATCTAGGTAGGTACCACCGCAATGTATATTTGTCCCGTGAAACAGCAGTGTAAATGAACTGTTGTGTTTCGGATTGAAAGACATTGTAGCCAGAGTAACTACTGGACATATTGAGACTTAACATGTTATGTCTCAGGATGACGAGCGCAATGGAATTTTGCTACTGTTTATGAGCGGTCGTATCGCTTACCATCAGGCGAACGGCTTGCTTGTCTTGCCATTCATTGCGATAAAAAAAGGACATAAAATGTTAAGTCTCAATATGTCCATTAGTTACTCTGGCTACAATGTCCTTCAATCTGAAACACAACAGTGCATTTAAACTGCTGTTTAGCGGGAGAAATAGACATATACTATACATATATACTACAATCAAATAAACCACACGCTTATTTGTTCTCTTATTTCTCTTGCCGTAGGCCGTTACTTATAATTTAATGTATATGTAACCAGAGTTCAACCTACATATGTAAAAAACCCAATATCATAACACCTTATATGTCACTTCTCCAATGACATGTCCTAAGTAACTCACAAAATTTGCAACGTTATCGTACATTGACCTGCCTTGAATTGAGTTCTGGTTATTTACCTCTGAATAACCTTGCAGCATTTAATACCTTACAGCATTTAATAAATGAATATAAAAAGAAAATTGTAGTGTATTGATATATTCATACTCTTTGCATCTGTCGTCTCGAACTACACACAACGCGAACCAGGGGTGAATGAGAACAGAGATAGATGTTGATGACGGAACGGTGTGAAGACGTGTATAGCAAACGAGCCGATAAATATTAATTAATAATTGTATTCTACTACAATATTACACATATTAAACATAAATAGTGACTATTACAAAAATATTTATTGAACCCTTAAAATGTCATTATTTAGATCTTTACTTTTTTTTTCACTACCACCCGGTTCACAAGGCTGTTTTCGCCAGAGAAGAATAAAGAAACTAGCGTTGCTCTTTTTAAGACAAGTTTACAATACAGTGGTTACAAGAGTCACAGCTTATTGAAATAAAACTATTATTTACGGATTTTATCGCGGATTTGGATTAATTTTTATATGTTTTGACTTCCTGACTTTTCGATTATTTTACAGCTTTTGTAGTAAAGTGGTGGTCTGTAAAAATAAGTTTGGGACCGAAGCGGTCTCTCTCTTTGTAAGCCTCTTACCAACAAACTACGGAGGCTCGAGTTTTGTTAACCGACTTCAAGAAAAAAGGTTGTATATTCGATGAAAGTTTCTGGTGAAAAGTCTCTCGTATGTTAGACGAGCATGGCATTTGCCTGATGATAAGCGATACGACCGCTCATGGACAGTAGCAAAACCAAACAATACCTTGAATAATAAAGCAACGCTTGGTATTCCATTGTGCTCGCCATCCTGAGACATAATATGCTAAGTCTTAATATCTAGTCCAGTCCAGTATGTATTCTGGCTACAATGTTCATCAAATAGGAAAACAAGAGGCCATTTACACTGCTGTTTGGCGGGAGAAAATGTCATTGCGGTGGTACCTACCCAGGCGGCCTACCTACCTCTCACAAATAAGAGACCGACCAGTGAAATGCGTATTATTGGTTTAAGTTTAATATTTCATCGTTTTCGGCGTCTTGTGTGTATTGATAGTCAATCACCACGCACTATAACGATGAATGAAAACATCGTGAGGAAACCTGCATACCATAGCGATTTGTAGGAATTTCTAAGGTAGAGATTGTCACGCCCTCACACCCACTACTGCAACTCCTGTGTCGCAGGATCAACACGCATTGTAATGACACCGAGCATTTAAGCTCGCCGCCTCTCCAGGAATGTCTAACTTGTCTTTAACACGCAACGAAATTAATCAAAAAGTGAAATTAATAGTAGTTGGAAATAAATTATTGTCCATTTCCCTCCGTGCAAAGCGGGTTTTTAAGCAAAGAATTTCTATGGTATATAAAGTCTGCCTTGCATTAAGCATGTGATGGACTATATGGCCTAACCCATCTCAATCGTACTCTCAATTATGTCGAAGGCTAGTGTTTCTATAGATATAGTTAAAAAAGGCTCCGAAAACGCTTTAAAATGACATAAATAGAAAAATTAAGAAAACCGACGGAAAATTGTAGGAAAACATTATTTCAGTGTGCTAGCCTTATCACTGACGCGAGTTTCAAGGTCCTTTTCGCTTACAATGGTTCGTTTTCTCGCTCACACATACACGAGAGAACGGGACGGATAACCTATTAGAAAATGGAATTGAAATGATGTAAAGATCGGTTGTATGATCTTCATGCTGCGAGGATATAAACTATGTATACAGCTATATTTAACGATGGTATGTATTATTTACTGGAACAGGCCAGTTGGAATGGCCTAACCCAATTTGATCGTGTCGTCAAAACAGTGAATATGTGTATATTAATCTAATATTGTCTATTGAAATAAAACTATTACCTAGTCAGGTCATAAATTCTGTCACATGTTTAATATAAAATAATTGAAACAAGTTTATTCATTATGAAACCATTTATATACCAAAATGAACTTAACAAAACATAAATTCTTATGACACTAAAGTTTATTCAATATGACCTCCGTGATTTTGTATACAGGCCTTCAATCTGCGCGGCCAGTTGTCTATCGCAGCACGAACGAGGTCCATGTCAATATCGGCGGCTGCCTTAATCAAGGATGTCTTGAGTGACTCCAAATTGGGATGAGACTTTGAGCACGCCTTTTCCTCTAAGTGTTGCCATATCTTGTAATCTAACGGATTCAAATCTGGACTGGAGGAGGGCCAGTCTTCGTGCCGGATGAAGTCGATTTCACGCGCCGCCAGTCAGTCTTGTGTGCTCTTCGCTCTATGAGCTGGCGCCGAATCTGGTTGGAATACCCAGTGCCTGTTATTGAACATGGTACCTATGAGAAACAGGTTCCACAAGGTTCGTCAGGACTGTATTTTGATACACAACTGCATTCTTTTTTACACCTTTCTCACAAAAATGTACCTCTGTTAAGCCCCAATAAGAAACTCCCAACCATACCATGAGCGGGGATGGAAAATGACCTCGTTTGACACGCGGAATACGGTTGCTCGCTTCTTGACTACTGTGTGCGTACACCTTATCATTTTGTTTGTTGTAGCTCTCTTCTACGGTAAATTTTTTTTCATCTGAACAAAGAATTTCCCGATATTTTTTCCCGCGTACCGCTTCAACAAAGCGCGGCATCTCTTCAGTCTCAGGTCCATTAAATAAATAAATAAATATATATGTCCTGTTTTTCTTCGATATGCCCGAAGCCCTAAGTCTTAATTTAACACCCATTTCACCGTGGTTCTGCTTAACCCCATCTGAAGGGCCAACAGTTTCTGCTTACGTTTGGGATTTCTTTGAATTCGCGCCTTCACAGCTTTTATCACTGCTGGAGTCCTAACAGACCGAGGGCGACCACTTCTTGATCTGTCATCTACACTAGAGTCTTCATTGTATCGTTTGATGGTACGATAAACGAATCTTTTGGTTATATTCAAATTTTTCAGTATGTCAAAAATTTGAATTGGCGCGTAACCGCAACGATGCAACGCAATAACTGCAACACGGTCTTCTTTAAGCGTCCACTTATTATTTATTTATTTATTTATATTTATTTATTTAAAAATGAGTAAAATTCTAAAAAGTATGAATTTTTATTTTCATGAAAAATTCGAAATTCGAATTCAATAAACTTTTTTGTGACCAGCATTCTAAAAGAAAAGTTTTTACTGTGTGACAATACTTATGACCTGACTATGTATTTACGGATTTTATCGCGGATTTGGTTAAAATTTTATTTTATACTATTTTACTATGGGTCTTTTATTTGTACTAATATTTAAACTGTGTAATTTCTAATTAGTGTCTCTGTATAATGCGAAAACGGATTAAACACATAAATCCGTGAATATGGAACTATATAAGAGATAAATCGCGGAAAATTAATCTGTTCTTCCATACAAAAATAATCTTTTAATCTGCAAAATAAAATGCAAAATAAATAACGGTCCTATAAAATATGGATTAACGTAAATAATGTATATTTTTGAATATCATTTTATTTACCATAAATATTTATAAATAATAAATAAGACGACTACCAAAAACTAGAACTAATTATTTTGTGAATACACGACTAGAATAAGTTCTATGTATTGACTTGCCATAAGAGCTGTTCAATTGACTACATGTCAAAAGAACCATTTTCATTTAATTTAATTTAAAACTGTTTAGAGCAGCCGATTTTTGTAAATGATTAATCCCTTATTCATAAGAAACTGCTTATCACCCCTGTAAACGTAAATTAGTTACGTCATGTTAAGACTGCCTTGGTGGCGTAGTTGTACTAGGGTACGGTTTCAAAGCTGAGTTCTCGGGTTCGAATCCCGGGTTGGGCAAAGACTGGTGGTAGGTCTCTCATATGTGAGAGGCCATATGGGTAGGTACCACCGCAATGTCTATTTCTCCCGTGAAACAACACTGCGTAAGTGCACTGTTGTGTTTCGGATTGAAGGACATTGTAGCCAGAGTAACTACTGGACATATTGAGACTTAACATCTTATGTCTCAGGATGGCGAGCGCAGTGGAATTTTGCTACTGTTTATGAGCGGTCGTATCGCTTACCATCAGGCGAACGGCTTGCTCGTCTCGTCATTCATTGCAATAAAAAAAAAAAAAAAAGTGATATTGGATTTTTCTATTCAGTATCAGCCCAGAGTCAGGAATTTGTGCCCGATATGGCGATAGGTTCGCCACCTATCACATTGTGGGACGGAACATACAAGGCGAAATGTGGGTGCCCTCGCACCTCTGCCTACCCCTTTTGGGATCAAGGCGTGAGTTTATGTATGTATGTTAAGAGGAGATGAAACGTTCATTAAGTTTTGCTATTCATAATTCTATCAAAATATTTATAGATATATTGCTTTCACAGAAAAAAGGAATTTCAATCACTTGACAGTAATATCAAACATCCATCTGACAGGCATCCGCCATTTTCCTGCTTAAAATGTGCTTAAAGCGTCTCGGCCATTTTAAAGTTATTGAGTTGTTAAATAACTGATTAGTGATTAGATTAGTTAGTTTTGACAACTATTAATAAAGTTTTTGAATAGGCACATATTAACAGCATTCGAAAACAGCGATAATTCCTTATGAAAATGAATATATTACACTTCTACTGATCTCTCATATGTGAGAGGCCATATATAAGTACCTAGCAATTACTATTTCTTCAGCTAAACAGCAGTGTAAATGCACTGTTGCAAGGACACTGTAGTCAGAGTAACTACTGGACATTTTCATAACATCTTATGTCTCAAGATGGCGAGCGCAGCGCATTTACACTGCTGTTTCACGGGAGAAATAGACTTTGTGGTGGTACCTACCCAGATGGCCTCTAACATATGAGAGACCTAGTATGTATGAAATAAAAAAAGAACACAAAATCATAGATTTATAAACGATGCAACAGGAAGAACAAAATCACAATACAGCTCTTATCACAGTTGTAAATATAAAAAAATTGTGCCAGATTTGTTTTGATAACACAACAACTGATAAGGATTATACCAAACATAATTAATCAACGCATCGTCATGCATAACAATATGTTGTAACGTATATACGCAGTTTAAAAAAATACATACTGGGTATATCAAGACTGCTACCGAAAACGAAGCCGGGTGGTAGTTTTAATGACTACTAACACAATGCAACTAAAAATTTCGCATAGAAATGCGACAATTATTTTTTATAATTTTTTAAATATCATCATTTTTGGGTGGTAAATCCATAGTTTTTGCTAAACTAATAATTTAAACTCTTTTATACCTTAGAATATTTATAAATATAAGGGTATACACTAATATTTTAGGAAAAAAAATATATTTACCACCCAAATACGACCATAAGAAAAAAATAACAAAAAAAAAATGTGGCTTTTTTTTCAACATTTTCTGTTCCATTGTATCTAAAGTCGTTTATACTACCACCCGGCTCGTTTTCGGTAGCAGTCTTGATATACCCTGTATATACCATAGAGGTATTATACTAGAGAGGACATTGCAAACAAAATGTTTGTAACAAAATGAAGGGTACATTCTATTTCTGTCTCTGTCACGCCTACGAAGTAACATATCTTCCCTCTCGCTTCAATGTGTACCCGTGTGCACGCACCATACGCACAGATTTTGTTCCCGATGTCCGCTGTAGTATAATATCTCAATGATACATACATAAACGTCACGCCTGTATCCCATAGGGTTAGGCAGAGTCTATAAATCAACAATCTGCCCGATCCTACCTTCGCTTCGTCCACGTTTATTAACCTCTTCATGCATTCAGGTCGGTTCAGGGTACTTTGTTGTTAAAATTATTATGGTTACGAAAAACATCTCGAGGAATCCCGCACTATGGCGAATTGTAAGAATGGTACTCCTTTGGCTACTCCTTTGGCTACTTTGGCTACTCCTAATCGTAATCTCGATTGTAGAGAAGGCCCATGCCCTGCAGTGGCACGTATAAGTGTTAATACAGATAGAAAAACGAAACATTTTGTGTGAATTTGTGAAATAAAAACACGAATTGTGAAATAAATAATAATGTGAAAGTAATACGTATTTATTTTATATACTTCAATTCCATATTCAAAATCAATAAAAACAATAAAAAGAAGAATCATTTTTGAATTTGGAAATAAATTTCGTGAAAAATATGTTTTCACTTTTCTTCTAGATTTAAATTGAAAGAGTCTTTGAATTTCGAAATAAACAATATGCAGTGTATTTTATGTATTATTTTATTTCAATTCCAATTTGAAAATCAATGAGAACAATGTTTCAATATCGATATAACATAGTATTCGTAAAACAATAGTTTTTTTTTAATTAAAAACAATATTGATGTATTTTGAAAACTTAAACGTATTTTTTTTTTGAGATAAATTGCGAGACGAGCAAGCCGTTCGTCTGATGGTAAGCGATACGACCGCTCATAAACAGTAGCAAAATTCCACTGCGCTCGCCATCCTGAGAAATAAGACATAAGATCTTAAGTCTCAATATGTCCAGTTACTCTGGCTACAATGTCCTTCTATCCGAAACACAACAGTGCATTTACACTGCTGTTTCACGGGAAAAATAGGCATTGCGGTGGTACCTACCTACCCAGATGGCCTCTCACATATGAGAGACCTTCTACCAGTAAATATCCACCAGTTAATATACCAGTATTGAAAATATTCTGTCGCCTATGTTCAACAACAATAATGTAAGATTCTAATGGTGAAAAATAATTTTTCAAATTGGCCCAGTAGTTTTAGAGCCTAATGCAAACAAACAGTCAAATAAATCCCTTCATAATATTAGTCTAGATAATAAATCAGAGATAACTAATATTCCATTATTATTTAGAAAAACAATTCAAGCCTAACCTGGCAGTCGAATCTAAGCTTTCTCAATTTACAATCCATGCATTAGACAGCCTCCGTGGCGCAGGCGGTTAGACGCCGCCTGTGAAACGAGAGGCCGCGGGTTCGATCCCCGCACCGAGAGAAATGTTTGTGCGGCCCACAAATATTTCTCTCGGGTCTGGGTGTTTGTGAGACCGAAAAGTCTCTCGTAGTTCCTGATACCCACGACACAAGACTCGATCTTAATGTGGGGTCAGGACTATGTATGTGACTGTTGGGTGTTATTATTATTATTTCTCTTTATTTTAAATATTTTTTTTTACATTTTTATATATATAGTAAAAAACAAAATACATATAAAAATATAAAAAGTTATCCAATGATGATATATTATTATTATTATTAGTCAACCAATTTTTTTATTTTATTGCGTTGAATGGCGAGGCGAGCATGCCGTTCGTCTGATGGTAAGCGATCCGACCGCTCATGAACAGTAGCAAAACCAAACAACACTTTGAATTAAAAAGCAATGCTTGGCATTCCACTGCCCTCACCATCCTGAGACATAAGATGTTAAGTCTCGATATGTCCAGTTACTCTGGCTACAATGTCCTTCAATCCGAAACACAACAGTTTAACATTTAAACTGCTGTTTGACGGGAGAAATAGACATTGCGGTGGTACCCACCCAGGCAGCCTCTCACATATGAGAGACCTACCAGTTAATTTTTTTAACCTACTCATTACTTTACACTTTCAAACCTCCTTGACTTTATTTATCCAGCTGTTCATTTATTATTACTCAGTTTAAACTTATCGTTTTATTATGGAAAATAATAAAGGAAAGATCCTAAAGAAACCTGTATATATCTTCCCATCCTTTTTCCTTCCCGCTCCCCTCCCAATTTGATTCACCAGAGTTTTCACCAGGGAAGAACAAAAAAAAAACTCTAGCGTAGCTCTTTTCAAATCAGTTTACAATACAGTGAATAAACAGTACTTGCAGCTTGGTTCAATTCATAGCAGTTTAATATCCCGTAGGCTTAATAAAAAAGGTCCAAACAGGCTATCTAATGTAATTATGTCATTGCCATAAGCATTTACAACACTAGGATAGATGCTTTGCTTCTTAAAAGCGACGCATGGACGTGACATTAGGAACTAAATAAAAAAATATGTTTTTAGCGTGGTGGACTATATGGCCAAACCCCTGTAAGTGGTACTCGCGATTGTAGAGGAGACTCGTGCCCTGCAGTGGGACGTATATGCGCTGATACAATACAAGACCATTTAAAAAATAAACACGCTTTAGTTTAGTTTTTTAGGCGGTTGCAAAAGCGGCATACTCTCCAAACAACACGAAACTAAATTGTACACCAATTCACTTTTTAAAAAACAATATAAATTGTACCAAAACAGAAACATTTCTCTCGTCTGGCAACACAGAGGCAATGAGGGCGCCGCACTGCGCACGGAAAGTAGGTCACGACCCGGCATTGCGGCGCGCCCGGCGTAGGGCGCTAGGTGTTGGCGCGGTATTATACAAAAAAACTACCATTTTTACGAATACTGTTGGGTAGAAGGATTGATTATAATCCTTCCAACATTGAAGATGAATGATAGAAGCAAAATTCAATTATTTAGTTCATGATAGATTATGCGAAGAAACAAATGAAACGCCGGGATGTTAAAACAATATGTAAAAATTTAATACCATTAAAATGAAACTTGAACTTATGATAGCTAACATCGACATAAAAATGTGGACAGTGTGGAAAGCGCGTAGTGTTCCTCTGTAAGTGGTGCACGCTCCAGTACATCTCTAGTGGAGCGTTACTGAAATTAGTCGTCGCTCGCAACGATTTTGAAAAGGCTTGTGTTATGACGGAAAGTTTAATAAAAATTAAGATATTGTGTTTTCTCACCGATTAGACGAAATCAATTTTCGCGGTCATCTTTTTGAAATTCCAAATGAAATGAAGGGCCTATCCTTAGGTTTTAAATCAAGCATAGCTATAGTCTTAAAACACGGACACAGCTTTAGAATTTTATTTATGTACCTATGTTATGTTATGCTGGATGCAGGCCGCTTCCAACAGGTCATTGTGGAGATCCTTGGGGGAGGCCTATGTTCAGCAGTGGTCTTTCTGTGGCTGAGATGATGATGGTGATAGAAAGTTTATTGTATGATAATAGTAAAATATTTCTTTTCGTCACAAAAATTAGTTCAACAGACATATTTGTTATTATCAACAAAATTATCTGTTTGTGGTGGAATGTTAACCACATTTATGTATTAAAACGTACATACAAAGATATATTTTACAACAAAGATATTTTAATATTACATTTATAAAAAGTGTCATGTTAATAATGCCCAGATATTGTACATAAATAAATAAATAACACCCTACAGTCACATACATAGTCCTGACCACACACTAAGGTCGAGTCTTGTGTCGTGGGTATCTGGAACTACGAGAGACTTTTCGGTCTCACAAACACCCAGACCCGAAAGAAATATTTGTGGGCCACAAAAACATATGGAGCATTTGAATGTATGATCAAAGATGAGTAGAATGGAACGTTAGACGAATCACTGATATGGAACGTGGTTTGTGTGAAAGAGATGACTAATGAAAGTATTAAAAATGGAAAGAGTTAGAAGATGAATGATTAAGATGTTGAATTATGGAAGGACGGAATAGGAGAGAAGAGTCTGGAAGACGATCGAAGACGTTGTGAACGGAAGATGAAGGCATAAATAAAATGACGAAATAGAAGACGAAATTATATTTTAAATTATCCAAATAATCTTCGTTTGATTTGACCCCTTAGGGAACTTCCCACATATATGTATGAGGATTGATGCCTTAAACCTGTATCAGCCCATAAACGTCCCACTGCAGGGCACGGGCCTCCTCTACATTCAACAGTACGATTGCATTCTGGCCAAAACTAAGCGTAGGTCACACATAATCTTGGTATCAAACATTTAACCAACTGTGCCAAAGAAGCTGACATTCAATGCAAGGTTTATATAAATCTTTTTTTTTTATTACAACGAATGGCGAGAGGAGCATGCCGTTCGCCTGATGGTAAGCGATACGAGCGCTCATGAACAGTATCAGAACCAAACAACTTGAATTACAAAGCAATGCTTGGGTTTTCACTGCGTTCGCCATCCTGAGACATAAGATGTTAAGTCTCAATATGTCCAGCAGTTATTCTGGCTATCCTACAATCCGAAACACAACATTGCATTTAAACGGCTGTTTATAAAAAACATTATTTGTAAGTATTGTAACGGCTTCAAGAATGTAGCCTGTTTTATGTAACTCAAAAAAAAAATCTGTTGGATAGTCCATTTATCAGCGTTAGGCTGTATAATATCACACTATTTCCAATAATAGCGAAGCACCAATGAAAAATATGAGAAAACTAAAAATATTTAATTTTCCGCGTCAATCCGCATAGATAACAAAAATTATGCTCACGGGCGATTATCAGGCCGAGCCAACTTACAAACCTTAAAGTATTTATAATATAGAGGGAGCGCAGTCATTATTATATCATTCATACATTCGCGTCTTGAAAAGCGTAGATATTTTCTTGTTCGTAATGTTGGTAGCGCTCCTACCAATATTAATGAAAATTGAATTAATTATCTAGCAATAAATTTCTGTAAATTCCTATAATAACCAAAATTATACTTACATAGAATTAAATAGCTGTAAACTATTTATTTTTACTGTTTTTTTTTAAGTAATTCATGTATGTTGGACAACCTATCAAATATCAGCCAATAGGAGGGCAGAAAAAGGTGGCCCGGCACCACCATTTTATCTATGTTTTTGAAGTACCAGCGCTCCCTCTATATTATAGATACTCTAAGTTACTAACCTTGTTTTTCACTCCATAAGAGGTCAATTTAATAATAAAATGTAGCCTGAGTGCATCTTCAAGACTAGAACCATCCCTACCCAAATTTCATTACGATCCGATCAGTAAATTATATAAGGCTTCTTGAGTTTATAAGTTGTTATTTCTTAGGAAGAATGTTTTTATGCATATAAGATGCTCTATGTCCTTTTGGTGCAAAAGTGGTAAAGTGCGTGGTGGTCTGTTGGTAAACGGAGTAGACGTGATTGCCAACATGTTCTGGAGACTGTCCCACCCTCACCCCCACCACTGTAACTCCTGTGAGCCAGGATCAACAGTGGCACGCAATGTAATGACACCGAGCATTGAAGCTCGGCGAGTCTCCGGGAATGTCTAACTTGTCTTTAACCCGCAACGAAATGCCAACATGTTCACGGTGGTCGTGGGTTCAAATACCAGGGCACACCTCTGACTTTTCGGAGTTATATTTGTATAGTCAATCACCACGCACTATAACGGCGAAGGAAAATATCGTGAGGAAACCTGCATACCTTAGCGATTTGTACGATTTGCCGTAGGAGTATGACTATAGTAGAGAAGCTCCTTAACTTTTCTTTGTATTTTTATGCTAAAGGAAAGGTGTTGAATACCATTTTCGGTACCATAAGGGAAATTTTCTCTATACAATACATATGTGTGCTAAAAATATCCGTCAAAATATCTACCAATCCGCTAAATAATTCATAATCTAGCTGGATATAAAAGAGAAAAATAAGTAAATAAATAAAAGATAATGTAAATTATAAAATGTATTCTTTTGTAAATATAGAATAAAGTACTATGTATTGACTTGTCATAAGAGCTATTGAATTTCCTACATGATCAATAAACTAATTTCATTTCATTTCAAAACACTTCTGTTTATTATTCCATTTTTCAACTTCCCGACCTGTCGAACCCCTTACAAATTTCACAGTCACTGCTTTCTTCGTGTTAAATAACAATCACTACATAGTTTAAAACAAAGTCGCTTTCTCTGTCCCTATGTCCCTTTGTATGCTTAAATCTTTAAAACTACGCAACGGATTTTGATGCAGTTTTTTTAATAGATAGAGTGATTCAAGAGGAAGGTTTATATGTATAATACGTACATATTATTATACAGAAATCTATTTGTATCCGGGCGAAGCTAGACCGGGCCGCTAGTTGAAATATAATTGTAATTTTAAAATTAAATAAATCCAAAATGTTCTTAACCGCCTTTGGTTTTGTTTAAGTAAAATGTTTTTACAATCGAATTCCCCGATTAGGAATCAAACCAACACAAATAACACGTAAGCCAGTATAATTGTGAGAAGCAATTGACTACATTTTTGTACCGTACACATCCGGAGTTAAGGAAAACAAATGAACAATGGATTACTTACCAATACTGTGAAAGGCGCATTCTTGAAAAGCATTTCATTAAACCAAAAATTAAGTAATTTTTCTTTTAATATTACATGACTGTAATTTCCTTTCTTTTATATCTGTAAATGTAAATTTAAATTTAATAATAAATGTAATTATAATGCACCTAATTGCAAAAAACTACAGACTTTTACTACCGGTAAAGAAAAATCATTCGCAATATAGTCTTATTGAGTTACAGCAAGGTTCTACAGCTTAATATGTGGACATAAATTGGACTATGGTAAATTACAACGCTGCAATCACGGGTTTGAATACTGACCAAAGTGATATTGTATTTTTAATTCATTATCAGCCAGAAATTAGGAATTTGTGCCCGATATGGCGAAAGGGTCGCCCTATTACATCGTGGGACGGAACATACAAGGCGAAACGTGGTTGGTCGTACCATTGCCTACCCTTTCTGGGACAAAGGCGTGAGTTTATGTATGTATTTTTGTGAACTCTGGTAAATTTCACTAAGACATCACTATGTATTTGTTAGACACAGCGAGCGAAACTAAACAACGCCATGAATTACAAAACAATGCTTGGCATTTCACTGCTCTCGCCATCCTGAGACATAAGATGTTAAGACTCAATATGTCCAGTAGTTACTCTGGCTACTATTTGCTTCAAATCGAAACACAACAGTGCATTTACACTAATGTTTGGCGTGAGAAATAGACATTGCGGTGATACCTACACAGGCCTCTCACATATGAGAGACCTATCACCAGTAAAACGGGGTCGATCCCTACCGACTCGTCTATTCAAACTCGCCTCATCTGTTTTTTGTTAATCAGACAGGCAGTCGGTATCTATAAAAATTATATTAAAAAACTGAAATTTTTGTTTGTTACCTCTAATCTAATAAAACATATTTTTGTGTTCGTTAGGTCATTCATCAAGCAATGCTATAGGCTATACATAATCGCGCTATGACCTATAGGAGGGAAGCAGTAGTGAAAAATCTAGCTATACGAGGAAATTTTATACGTTTTTCGCTAGTATTTAATATAGCTGAGTGAAGGAAGTCGAATGAACGAAGAATCAGTATAGTCTATTCTTCTCCATGCTTTCAATTATAGTTTTTTTAGTTGCCGTATAAAGCTGATTGAATTTATAATTATTTCTTAATAAGTATCTTATTAAGATCCCGCTGTATTTTTAATTTTACGTTTATGGTAGTCAGTAATACAATTAATTTTCAATTACATTTCCGAAAATGGCTACTCGTTTCCATGAACCGCTCAGGTGCAGAAAAACTTTTTTGAAAATATTCTTCATTTTGTCTTTTGCATTCATGATATTATGTTAGAATTTAGACTCTAAATATAAGTAAAATAACATTATATGTGTGCCATAAAACATGTAACTTCAATTAACACTTTTCTAAAAATAGTACTTGTCACTTGAAGATGAAAGTAAAAATTAAGGTCACGTAAATTTAATTTCAAGAGTTAAAAATCTGTATCTGTATCAGCCCTTATAAGTCCCACTGCAGGACACGAGCCTTCTCTACAATCGAGAGTATGATTGAGAGTCATTAGGACATGTAGTCCAAAATGCTGGCCTAGTGCGGGTTGGTGGACTTTACATACCATAGAAATTAGAAATATCTACATAATACTCCTTTTAGACATGTTTCTTTGTCTTAAAACTTATTAAATGAAAATAATATTAGCCATGTAGGATAGACAAATAAACATAGTGTTTTTTTTTCTACCACGGCATAGCGATTAAGGTAAGCGCAAAGCCGTCCAGGCAGAGTATCGACGTCATCGACGCATCAGACGGCAGTCTCATACCATTCGTACAAGCATGCTGGCCTGCTAAGATACCTCTTAACACTACAACCGAAGGATCTAGGATAATAGAAAGAAGGGAATACTTGTGACGTCAAACCATTCCACACTTTGACAGTGAAACTAAAAAGAATTGACAAGCCTTTTGGTTCAGGCTGAAATAATTGTATTGCGTATCAAGATGTGTCTTCGCAAGCCAGCACCCATTTCTGTTAAGGCATGGAGAGGAGGGGATGAAATTGAACAATTCCTCAGAGCATTCGCCGTGATACAGGCAGAACACGCTTAGAAAGGCGACATCCTATGCAGAATTCTAACTATGATTTCCAGTACATGATACATCTCTAATGGAGCGTTACTGAAATATTATGTCGTCGCTCGCAATGATTTTAAAAATGCTTTTTTGTATTATGACGGAAAGTTTAATAAAAATGAAGATAAATTTTTATCACCGCTAAGACGAAATCTAATGAATTAAGTTAATGTGATATTAATTTTAATACCGTTATCATCTTTTTGAAACTCCAAATGAACTGAATCCTATCCTTAGTTTTTTAACCAATGAGATATATACAGAACATTCGATAGCTAAAATAGCTTTTGAAATTTCCTATGAATATGGCTGTAAGGCTTAATTTGAATGCAATTCTTGTTACTAAAAATATAGAATTATGAAACACAAGTACAACATACAACCGGGGGCAGAATTATATGAACCCCGCACAAAAATGACTTTTATTTTACTTTTTTGTGTGTTTATATAATTTTTTTGTTTTGATATGGCATTTTTTCAAGAAAGTAGAGTATATACAATCATACATACATAAATTCACGCCTTTTTTCCCAGAAGGGGTAGGCAGAGGTGCCAGAACACCCACATTTCGCCTTGTATGTTCCGTCCCACAATGTGATAGGTGGCGACCCTATTCGCCATATCGGACACAAATTCCTGACCGATAAAGATTCTATAGATTAAAGATTCTACCGGACCAGACGCGGTGGCCAACATGTTCACGGTGGTCGCGGGCTCTAATCACAGGACACACCACTACAAGCACTGAGATAATAAAGCAACTATTTGTAAAATTTTCTCAAACCTATTTCGCTTTCGTTTGAATTGCAGTACAGCTAATTTTTCCTAATAATATTGAATTCAATTTTTTTATTAAAAATGGCGCGTTGATAAATAACGATTCGCCATCCCTAGAGTAAAGGAATATCTGGTTGGGCCGTTAATATTAACTCATATTCGAAAGCTCATCCTGTCCATATACATCCCACTGCAGGGCACGGGCCTCTTCTACAATCAAGAGTTTTCTTTACCCTTACTGCGCCTGATGGTAAGCGCAAATGCCGTCCAGGCAGAATATCAGACGACAGTCCCATGCCATTCGATACAATTATGCCACCTATAATGAGATTTAATAATATGATTCACCATTCTTAGTTTACATGGAGACTGTCCTGCCCTTACACCTACCACTGTAACTCCTGTGTCGCAGGATCTACAAACATTGTAATGACAAGGAGCATTGAAGCGAGCCGAGTCTCCGGGAATGTCTAACTTGTCTTTAAGCCGCAACGAAATTAATCAGAAAGTGAAATTAATAGGAGGAGTTGGAAATAAATTATTGTCTATAAGTGGACCATTCTTAGTTTGTGGACTCTACATTTTTCTATTGATTAAATTCTGCAAACGTGCAAACAGGTCACCTGATGGTAAGTCACTGCACATCCAAAATGGGCAGATAATAGATGTGTTGGAAAATAAAATCGGGAGGAGTGTCTGAACCAATGAGCATGGGAAGAGAAAAGGGGTATTGGACATCCAGCAATCTAACTTACATATAGAAATTATTATGAATATTTATTGTATTCAGGTTTCCTTACAGTGTTTTCTTTGACGTTATAGTGCGTTGTATTTATGTACTAGCGGCCCGGCCCAACTTCGCCCGGATACAAATAGATTTCTGTACAATAATATGTACGTATTATACGTATAAACCTTCCTCTTGAATCACTCTATCTATTAAAAAAAACGCATCAAAATCCGTTGCGTAATTTTAAACATTTAAGCATACATAGGGACATAGGGACAGAGAAAGCGACTTTGTTTTATACTATGTAGTGATGTATCAGCCCATATACTTCCCACTGCAGGGCACGGGCCTCCTCTACAATCAAGAACACGATTGAGAGTGGTCAAGCCATATAGTCCACCACGCCAGCCTAATGCGAGTTGTTGGCTTACATACCATAGAAATGCTTATAAATCGCTATGGTATGCAGGTTTCCTCACGATGTTTTCCTTCACCGTTATAATGCGTGGTGAGCAACTACGTGTCATTTTTTTTATTAGGTAATTATATATGATAGATTATTTTACATATTTAGGTCGAAAATATTGATTTTCCACTGATGTAACATGTTATTTTAAATTAGGTATTTTACTCAACTCTTGGCGATCATAAAGATTTGTATCTGTATCAGCCCATATACGTCCCACTGCAGGGCACGGGCCTCCTCTACAATCGAGAGTACGATTGAGAGTGGTTAGTACAGTCCACCACTGGCCTAGTGAGGACTTCACATAAAAAAAAGCCTCTAATTCACTATGGTATGCAGGTTTCCTCACGATGTTTTCCGTTTTAATGCGTAATTGATTTTCGATATACACATTATATTTTTATTAGAAAAAAATATATACGACAATAAGATCTAACCCCTGTCAATCGTACTCTCTATTGCAGAGGAGGCCCGTGCCCTGCAGTGGGACGTGTATGGGCTGATAGTGATTAATAAATCAAATAATATAGTAGTTTCTAAGAATTAACTAAAATAGCTAATTTAAAATGACATGTTAGGTCATCAAAAGAGTACAAAAATAATTATTTTCGATCTGTGTCCGTATCAGTCCATATACGTCCCATTGCAGGACACGGGCCTCCTCTACAATCTAGTGTACGATTGAGAGGGGTTAGTACAATCCACCTGGCCTGTTGCGTTGGCAATCATAATTGATAATACAATGGTTTTAATATTATATTCTACTAGACTTTTGAATGAGTAATTTTTAAACGCTTAGTTTTTTTTCATTTTATTAATAATTGTAATTGTAATTATTTTCATTCTTTGTTATGTAAATAATTATTTTACAACACATCATCGTTGAGTTAAAAATATGTTTTTTATATTGTAGCATAATTAATGCTACTTCATAAAATAATTTATTAAAATGTTTTTTTTTTCAACACTTTTGTCGCGGTGGCGTAATTGTACTAGGGTACGGTTATAAAGCTGTGGTATCGGGTTCGAATCCCGGGCTGGGCAAAGTGATATTGGATTTTTCTATTCATTATCAGCAGAATCAGGAATTTGTGCTCGATATGGCGACAGGCTCGCTATCACATCGTAGGACGGAACATACAAGGCGAAATGTGGATATCCTGGCACTTCTAGCCTATCCCTTCTGGGAAAAGGCGTGAGTTTATGAATGTATGTTTTGCTCATTAAAAAAATATTGCAAAATGCTTATATTTACGATTGGCTTAAATAATCCTTTTAGTCCTGAAGCATAATTTAATAGTAATTCCGATTGTAGAGGAGGCCCGTGCCTTGCAGTGGGACGTATATGGGCTGATACATACAAACATACAGACAGACATACGTATTAGGTATTTTCCTTACTATGTTTTCCTTCACCGTTTCTAGTAGAATAATTTCTCAAACAGAAAACTTGATTCGTAATTGTGAAATTCGTTTCGTTTTTCTATTTCTCTAGAAAATATACTGTTACGCATTTCTTTTATCTTATAAAACATTATTTGACATTAAAAAATCTTACAAAAAATAATGTTTAATATGTACGTAATCATTTTTTACAATATAAACAATAGCTTACAAAAATCCTTGCTCTACTTCGGCCTTTAGGGAGCTAAAGGCCAACTCATAAGTCCACGTGTATTACCCGTCCCTTAATACGGGCTTTAGGTTCTCCTCCCGAAATGGAACCCATGCTTTCCCATCAATGTTTTTTTTGAACAAATTGAATTTGCATTAATTGCGTCACTCATGCTATTTTTGCATATATTTTATTGTAATTTTGTACATTAAGGTCTAGTTTTTAAAGGCCAGTCTATAGAAACATCATATGTAGGTCCAGACTGAAAACCAAAAATTGCTATTGGTGTTATTTCTAAAACAAATATTTTATTTACATTACGTCATTTTGACTCTGTTTTTCATGAATTTGATAGTCTTTTGTATACTTAAGTCCAGTTTTCAAAGGCCAGTGTATAGAAACTACTAATTTACGTAAACGTAAGCAAGTTAAAGGGACGTAATGCTTTTGACAACCCAATGCCGTGTACATCATTTCAGAGTTTTAACTGTTTTACGTGTCAACCGATTATAATGAGTTATGAAAGATCTGACGTAAACTATTGTTTTATACTTTTATTCTCACCTGGTATGTGTCGTCAGGTTTTCCAGGGTAGGAGGCACTGCGTCGGTAATCGGGCGGCCGCGGCGGAGCAGGAGCCCTACGCCACGGGGCGAAGGCCGAGGGCTGCGGGGGCTGCGGCGCGGGCCATCTGTACTGCGGGGCGCGCCTGAATGGGGCCCGGTACTGCCTCTCGTCGTCGGCAACGCTAGGAGCGCCAGAATACTGTAGTTCACCCATGGGCAGCGTCCGTCGGCTATGAGCGCACGACGTGAACTGGCGATAAGGTATCGCGGGTCGATCGGCCATGCGCGCGCATGTTGCGTTCCGTATTCGAATTACAAAAAAATATTAAGCGGCCAGTGTTATTCCAAATTCAAAACGTGGCGGGATTTGCGGTTTGACGTAGTTTTTTTTTTTAATTTTACTTTTTTAATGTAATGGATTAGGCGGTCATGGAGGTTGTATATGTGTACTTATATGATAGCATTAGGGTACTGCGCTGCGCCATTTTTCTCTGCGGATAGTAGCGCAACACTGGCTGTGGCGCAACGGCAGCGACGCATCGGCGCAAAAACAAGCGATATACCAAAATTTAAGTAAGGCAGTGTGTCAAATGTATATAGGTATATGTAGGTGTAATGTAATCGTTAACTCAGCTGACTTGGGGTCGCTCTGCGCTTGTAAACAAAACGCCCCTCTTGTAATAGTACCTATGTTTTTACACAGATGGCGCTTTTTAAAAATTTACGTATGAAATTGAAATTAGAATTATATAAATGTGCTTAGAATATTTTTTAATTATAAATAAATAGCGATAGTAATATACTTTATAATTGGAAGTAATGTTTGAGGAATTATGTATAAATCCTTTGCGTTTAGTGACATCTAGCGGTATTTTTGTGGAATTAACATAAATACAACCCCTAAGTGCAATAAAACACAGCTATATGAATGAAAATGCTGCATAATAATCAAACTTAATTGAAATTATGTATTTATCAACATTAAAGTTTAAGTTTTAGTACATGTTACGATTTTCAGCGTCGTTCGGAAAACAGCAATATCTGTTATCCGGTTTGGAAGGATGAATTATCCGGTTTGGAAGGACCACATCATAATCTGAACTGAAAAAGACAAAGCTTTTGTTAAAATACTTGGTTCTTTTATTTATTGCAATATATATATAGGTCAATAATGTAGGCTTCTAATGGTGAAAGAATTTGTCAAATCGCTTCAGCAGTTTCTGAGCCTATTCAATGCAAAATTAAACAAATAAAAATATATCATATACTAGCGGTCCGGCCCAGCTTCGCCCGGGTGCATATAGATTTCTTTACAATAATATGCACGTATTATACACATAAACCTTCCTCTTGAATCACTCTATCTATTTAAAAAAACTGCATGAAAATCCGTTACGTAGTTTTAAAGATTTAAGCATACAAAGGGACATAGGGACAGAGAAAGCGACTTTGTTTTATACTATGTAGTGATAATCTTTTTTTCTTCTTTATAGTATAGATGTATGGCAAAGGAGCAAAGAGATGATGGTAAGTGAACACTGCACATGAATATACATAACGCGCGGTCATGGATGTGTTAGTCTTCAAATCGGGAGGGGAGCGGAAGAAAAATAGATGGAAAGAGAAAAGGTATTAGGCATCCGGGAATCTCACTTACCGAATGAAACTAGACATCAAAGCTGTCGCTTCACGTGGATCTATCCACCGTCATATATTTCTTTGCAAATGCACTGTGGTGTTCCGTTTCGAAGGATATTGTAGCCAGAGTAACTACTGGACATATTGAGACTTAACATCTTTATCTCAGGATGGCTAGCGCAGTAGAATGCCAAGCATTGCTTTGGTGTTCTTTGGTTATGCTATTGTCCATGAGTTATCGTATCGCTTACCATCAGGCGAATGACTGGCTCGTCTCACCATTAACTGCAATTTAAAAAATCTTTTGAGTCCACAAAAATACAGCAATTTTTTCGCGTATATAAAATAGTAAAAATCATTCAGTAACAAATAACAATATTCTCAGCTTAAAATCTTCTTGCAAAATACAACAAATTTTTCGCGATTTCCCGGTATATAGTAATTTTTTGCACCTTTAAAATTAAAGTGACCCAATCCATAGAAAATAGATTTTGGCTTTTAATTATATATTGGGTCTAAATTACCCATAGACCCGTTATTAAAGGACCTACTGACGCATGTGAGGCAGAAAGATGTATACTTTGGTCTTCTAGATGGATCTTACATAAGTAAAAAAATTCTTTTGTTACAAATCCTTAATTAACGTTTCCCAAAAAATAAGATTTTTTAGTTAAGTGTTTAATAATTCTAAAGGTGCGATTTATGAAATTTTTATCTTAAAATATCTGACTCTGTATATGACATATTGCAGTAGAAATGCGGTCTGGTGCGGCAGCATTGTATATATTATCTGTATTTTGGCAGTCAGGGTCTCCCGCTGCGGTCTCCTTGACCCCAATGACCTTTATTCAATGTATAAAGTCATTCGCTCAAGGGCGTGGTTCGGAATGAAAGTGAAAAATGAACATTAAATGCGGGACTTTAAAGGGATTTTTAGCGTCTTAATAAATACAGTTAAAAATATTATGTTTTGGGGTACTGTAGAGCTATTGGATATTTTAATTATTTTATTAGAGTTTTAGGATTTAAGGACATTGTAGCCAGAGTAACTACTGGACATATTGAGACTTAACATAAATATGTAGATAAATTCTAAGGATGGCGAGCGCAGTAGAATATTGTTTTGTAATTCAAAGCGTTGCATTGTTTGGTTTTGCTACTGTTCATGAGCGGTCGAATCGCTTACCGTCAGGGGGACAGTAAGCACGCCATTAATTGCAATAAAAAGAGAGATTTTAGGGATAAAATAAATCATGTCATAAACATCCCAGTGATGGCACGGGTCTTCTCTTCAAATCATTAATGAATTGTTCTGAATTAAACCAAGCTGCGACTCCTGTACAATCACCGTATTGTAAAATTGTTTTGAAAAGAGCATCGCTAGAGATCCTTTATACTTCTATTGCGAAAACAGCTTTGTGAATCGGGTGAAGGAGAAAAAGTGACTAAGTCTAAAAATGTTTAACATTTTAAATAAATAAAAATAAAAACATATTATTTACTTTATTTTAAAACGTGCTATCGCATAATGGTTTCTTAAATTTACGCGAATGTTACACATTGAAATAAAACTATTATTTACGGACTGTGTTGCGGATTTGGTTTAATTTTTACATTTTTTGAGTTTGGGCGGACTCCGACCACTAAAGCTGTAAAGTATTCGAAAGGTCGGGAAACGAAAAAATTTAAAAATCAAACCTAATTCGCGATAAAATACGTAAATAATAATTTTATTTCAACGTGCTATCGCTTGAAACTATCAGGGTATCTCTCTTTCTCTTCAGCTACAGGAACTCTACTGCTGAAAATAGGCTTCCCCCATGGATCAACATATAGAATAGAGCTGTTGGAATCGGCCTGCATCCTGATTGAGACTACATATTAATTGTTTCTTGCTTCTTAGATGTACGAGAATGTTACACATAAACATTATTTACTCTATTTTATTTCGACTCCGGTTTAAATTTTGAGTTTTAAACCTGTAAAGCAAACGGTAAGTAAAAAAAAGTAATTTTTTTTGCTTAAAATTTTTTATCCGATAAGTATATTTGGTATGAAAACCTACCTGCCTATTGACTATGTTTTTTTATCAACACGCCGAAGTGATCTCTCAAACACCTGATGATAAATGTGCTGTCCAAGTAGAGGATTGACTAGAAGAAAGCCTCTCGCCGGACGATATTATAATTTATAATGCCAACGGCTGACTTATCCGAAACTGGATATATTCAATTTTTTTATTGCTATTAGTGGAGGGACGATCTGCCTTTCGTCTGAGGATAAGTGATACCATCACTAATAAATAGTAACAAAACCAAACAACGCCTTAAATTGCAAATCAATGCTTGGCAATCCACTGCGCTCGCCATACTGAGACATAAGATGTTAGGTTTCAATATGTCCAGTAGTTACTCTGGCTACAATGTCCCTCAATCCAAAACACAATGGTACATTGACATTTTACACTGCTGTTTAATGGGACAAATAGACAGGCGGTGGTACCTACCCAGCCCCAGACGACCTCTCACACATAAGAGACCTACTAGCAGTAAGCATCTCTCATCTATTGTATTGCTCATGTTTTTGTAATAATTGTCGCATCTGATGGTAAACATCAGTGCGACGTTGAAATTAGGTAAATTATCCATTAATAAAATACGTCTTATTTATAAATAAATAAAACCTAACAGTCACATACATAGTCCTAACCCCACACTAAGATCGAGTCTTGTGTCATGGGTATCAGAAACTAATATAAATATTTCTTTCGGGTCTGGGTGTTTGTGAGACCGAGAAGTCTCTCGTAGTAAGTAGCTGATTTCCACAAGCCTCGATCATAGTGTGGGGTCAGGAGTTCAGGACTATGTACCTATGTGACTGTTGGGTATATTCGTTTATTTATCACCAATCGTATTAATGGTAACGGTCTACAAAATAGTAAGTGTCACTAATCGATACTTTAAATCAAAGACAGAACCAAGTATTAAAAACAAATCAAAGACTGGGTCGGAAATTCTCCACTGACCACTAGTGAATTGACTGCAAAGTCTGAAGCCATACACGGCACGGTGACACAGTCAGCCGCCGCAACGGGGAGCGAGCGGCTCACAAGAAAAAAAATATGCCGGTGACAGCGCCCGTCGACATATTGGCGCCGTTTCAAGAGCTTAGTTTTCCGGCGAGACACAACAATGTCACGAAATTCATGTTTATGTCATGTTGAGCCTCCAACTCACTCCAACTAAACCGCCAACGAAAAGTTGTCGACATTGACCAGTTAGTGGGCAGCTTCGGTGTCTACGAGGAGTATACTTTAGTGCGCTAACTATAACTAAAGGTGCTTCAACACAATTGCAATGATCAATCAATATAGTTGGAAGTTTATATAATTGCCTAATTATCGAAAGTATAATATTTATTATCTGTATTATTTTTAACGGGCAACATTACTCTGCTAGTGTCAAAAAAAACATCGATTGAAGGAATTACTTTCCATAGAACAAAATTCAGTATTTCTAACATAATAGAAGGGGAAAACATATATAGAAGAACACGAGAGCAAGCGGAACAGCTATACAACACACCAACTTACGCTTCTTGTCAAGACGAGAATTCAGTAAGAATCAGACAACTTTCTTTTTTAGTATAATAAAACAAAAACAATAACTTTTCATAAATACGATCCACAACGTGTTACATATTTAAACAAGTACTATAATGTGAAGTTAAGTGTTAAATACAGTGACTGAAATAACGGTATTTGTTTACTGTCCAGCGCCGACCGAATTTGTAGCATTGTTTTAATCTCGTATTTGTTTATTAAACACAAAAATGGCGGATAAAGGCCCGTACCCCGTGGCAGTTTACGAAAATAACGTCAATAAATACCCGATGGACTATAGACAACTGGAGCCGCCGAAAAAAGCTCCAGAACCGAGATACTTCGAAAATCTGAGCCAGTTCTGCCCTCACTGCAACCTAACTTTTGTCGATAATGCCGAATACGAGCACCATAACACAGAAATGCACGCCGGGCGTAAAATTCTAACTTGTGAGGTATGCAACGCGATTTTCGGCAGACAAGACCATTTGAAAAGACATGTGAAAAGTCTACATCATAACCAAAAATACAGCCGTTGCCCTGTTTGCGGAATGGACTGTAAGAGACAGGACCATCTCCTGAACCACATAAAAACAAAACACTCGGAGAAACCAGAAATATACCACTGTAGAGAGTGTAATTTTGAGTGCGGATCATTCTCCGATCTAGACCGTCATGAATCAATCCATATGACTACGGAAAGGCATCTGTGTCCTCATTGTAAGACTAGTTTTAAGCGACGTGATCATATGCTCAGGCATGTGAAATCGCAACATCTGAACCAATCCATAGTCTGTCCTATATGTGAACAGAATTTCAAACGGAAAGACCATGTTGTGAGACACGTCAGAGAGAAACACAAAATGGGATTTTTGAACGGAAAGTTAATTAAGTCTAGCGATATTATTTGAGTGTTATATTTGTACAGTTTTGAAATAAATGATACTTAATTGTAAATAAGTTTATATGTGGTTCAAGTACAACCATTTGTAAAATATATTCCTTTTTGTAACAAAGAGCTTTATAATAAGAATAAACATGACAGCCATTGTGATATGGCGATAGGCTTGCCACCTATCACATCGTGGGACAAAACATACAAGGTGAAATGTGGGTGTTCTGGCACCTCTGCCTACCCTTCTGGGATATAGGCGTGAGTTTATGTATGTATGTATGCCTTTGTTGCAATTGGTTAATAGCAGATGGTGAAATATAAGGCCATAGGTTCAGACCCCAGTTGAAGAAATATGTTTAAGCATCCCATATAAATTTTCTTGGTTTCTGTTGCAATACTGTCTCTTGTATTTTCTGATACCTACAGCATAAGACTTGTGTTTTAGCATGAATTTGGTACTGTCAGACTATTATTATTTATTAATTTATTTTATTCAGTAACATGTTTCCACAATGGTAGACAAAATCAAATTTTACTTATTGAAAGTTATTATTTCTCTATGTTCAATGTTACACATAAAATATACTAAAATGGTTGTATTTGACCCTAAGTTTATGCAAAGAACTGTTGGATTTATTTTAATACAAAATATATTAGAAATTGATATAAATTATTGTACCATTTGTGCTCTTGCAAAATCAAAAATTTTGTGGAATATATTTTACTTAATTTGATAATAGTATGAGGTCAGAAAACCTTAAATTTACAATTCATTGGATGTATTCAACAGATTTCTATTGGGATTCTTGGAGGAAGCTTTTGTTCCACAGTGAACTTCCTATTAAATATGATATAATTAATTTCAAAGTGCATGAAATGTGTATACCGGGTATCTCAAGACTGCTACCGAAAACGAAGCCGGGTGGTAGTTTTAGTGGCTACAAACACAATGCAATTAAAAATTTCGCATAGAAACGCGACAATTATTTTTTATGATTTTTTAAATATCGTCATTTTTGGGTGGTAAATCCATAGTTTTTGCTAAAATAATAATTTAAACTCTCTTATATCTTAGAGTATTTATAAATTAAAGGGTATACACTATTATTTTAGGAAAAAATGTATTTACCACCAAAATATGGCAATAGGAAAAAAATTACAAAAAAAAAAATTGTCGCTTTTTTTTGCAACTTTTTCTGTTGCATTGTGTCTGAAGTCGCTTAAACTACCACCCGGCTTCGTTTTCGGTAGCAGTCTTGATATACCCTGTATTTGCTAAAAAGTAAATATAATCAATTGTTCTTTAATTTTGTATGTAAAATAAAATATGAATTCTCATGACACTGTTGGTTAGAACCCAGCTGTCAAACGAAAAGCCTTGGGTTCGATCTGCACACCAAGACAAATATTTGTGTGATCCACATGCATTTGTTTTTGGTGTAGGTGTTTGTGAGAGCGAAAAGTCTCATAGTTTCTGATACACGACACAAGACTCGATCTTAGTGTGGGGTCAGGACTATGTAAGTGACTGTTGGGGGTTTTTATTATTGTTATATTGAGAAATTGTTCTATGGCGATTTTAAATTTTCAATATTTTGTTGTGGGGATCCATTGGCTATGTCTACATTCAGCAGTTTAATTCATATTTCTACTTCTCATTTTCATCAAATATTTTTCTGATTCTGCAAGAGCATTTATGATGAATGTGTAAGAAATGCTTTAATAATAATATTAGTTTGAAAATGCATTGGCAATGTTTTGTATATTTGTAACATGCATAAAACTGGTTAGGAGAAATGTAAATAACTGGAAAATCTAGTGGAACATAGATCAAGGCGCATAAAAGCTGTTTAAAAGACAGTCTGTTAAATAATAATTTTAATTATGAAGAAATCACTTCTATAAATTGAAATAAAACTATTATTTAATTTAACTAGGACAGCCTCCGTGGCGCAGTTGGTTAGACGCCGCCTGTGAAACGAGAGGCCGCGGGTTCGATCCCCGCACCGAGAGAAATTTTGTGCAGCCCACAAATATTTCTTCCGGGTCTGGGTGTTTGTGAGACCGAAAAGTCTCTCGTAGTTCTTGATACCCATTACACAAGATTCGATCTTAGTGTGGGGTCAGGACTATGTATGTGACTGTTGGGTGTTATTTATTTATTATTTATTTATTTGCGGATTTTAACGCGGATTTGGTTTAATTGTCAAATAGCCGCCTAGATAGGTACCACCGCTATGTGTATTTCACCCGCCAAACAGCAATTTAAATGCTCTGTAGTGTTTAGGATTGTTGGACATGTAGCCAGAGTAACTACGGGACGTATTGAGACTTAATATCTTATGTCTCAGGATGACGAGCGCAGTGGAATGCCAAGCATTGCTTTGTAATTCATGGTGGTTTGGTTTTGTTACTCTTCATGAGCGATCGTATCGTTTACCATCAGGCGAACTTTCATGCATTCTCATGAACGGCATACTCGTCTCGCCATTCACTGCATTAAAAAAAAACTTATTTAATAAACTCACGCCAATGTCCAATCGAGGTAGACAGAGACTATGCGGCGCGTAGTGCTACGATCCACACCTCTTTCGATTCAACTGTGATTAAGCTCTTCGTACACGCTCGCCAGTTTCGAGAAGTCCATCCAATTATAATACACAATATTAATTAATTAAATTGGAACCCTAAAGATCAACTGTCGAACCTTCAGACACAGTGACACCTGTGTATATCGTAGCACGAAAGCCATTTTTTTATCAATAAAAAACGAAGGTAGTTGTATCAACAGTGAGCTCGTGCGTAGATTGTATAATAAATGGATTTAAAAAATCTTGAAAATAATAAATGAAGTTGAATCAGTCAATAAACGAATGATTAATACCTCAGTTCGCCTTCAGAACACAAAAGCTTTAAAGTATTTAAACCGCGTGCCGGAAAGGTAAAATAACTTAGAACTAAACCAAATCCGTGATGAAATCTTTATAAATTAGTTTATTTCAATAAATTCAACTCGCATAGGTGTCGAATATAAAAGTGTTTGATTGAAAAGAGGAAATTATTTTATTTTATTGATTATTTATACGCCGAAAAAAACTATTTTGTACTTTCATAAAATTCCCATCTTCAGCCACCTATATGTTTTCTTTTGTTCAGGATTTTGAGTATTAATTCCTGGTTTAAAAATGTATTTATTTTAATCCGATAAAAATCATGAGCTTTATTTTATATTTAAGCATTACAATTTATTTATTGTCATACTGAAATGTAATCTTTGGTACTGATTTTTTTATTTTTTAATGCCATTATGTATGAATTTTTGGTAATTTATGTGTTGTAATATAATTGAGGTTTTGAAATGGAGTATGCTTGATATGAAACTCGAATATCTAAAGTATCCGTATTGGAAAATGGACTAAAGACAGTTCCTTATTCAAAAGCCTAACGGCCATATGCAGTTGTAAAACCTATTTTATCGAATAGTTTGTCTTCTGAATTCGAATCGATCGAAAGGGAAATGCATTCGATAACTTAATATATTTTATTTCTATTGATAAAGCCGTATTAAAATATGTCCTATAACACATACCGGGTATATCAAGACTGCTACCGAAAACGAAGCTGGGTGGTAGTTTTAGTGACTACAAACACAATGCAACTAAAATTTTCGCAATAAAACGCAACAATTTTTTTTTATGATTTTTTAAATATCTTAATTTTTGGGTGGTAAATCCATAGTTTTAGCTAAAATAATAATTTAACTCTTTTATACCTTAGAGTACTTATAAATAAGAGGGTATACACTATTATTTTAGGAAAAAAAAGATTTTACCATCCAAATACGACCATAGGAAAAAATAACAAAAAAAAATTCGTCGCGTTTTTTTTCAACATTTTCTGTTGCAATGTGTCTGAAGTCACTAAAACTACCACCCGGCTTCGTTTTCGGTAGCAGTCTTGAGATGCCCTGTAGGTACCTAATGGAACCATTCGTATACTCCTGCAAACAGACAGACAGACATCAAACAGCAGTTTAAATCCACTATTGTGTTTCGAATTGAAGGAAATTGTAGACAGAGTAACTACTGGACATACTGAGACTTTACGTCTTATGTCTCAGGATGGCGAGCGCAGTGGAATGCCAAATATTGCTTTGTAATTCAAGGTGTTGTTTGATTTTGCTACTGTTCATGAGCGGCCGTATCGCTTACCATCAGGCGACCGGCATGTTCGTCTCACCATTCATAGCAATAAAAAAAATACACCTGGATAGCTACCACTATACGTAGTTTAAGGAGGCGTCAAAATGAGCCACGTGTGTAGCGTTTCTGGTTCTATATATCCGGATACAATCACGCATTGCATCGAGAGGTGAACATCTCATATTTATATTATATCTGCTCTGCGCTTACCATCAGGCACAATGAGATTTCATGCCATTGAAAATAGAAATGGATCTGTAACGGCCCATGGACTATAGAAATTCATTCAGAGTAACTGAAATGTTTGTTACTCTCTCTAATTTGTGGAGTGGAGACCACGTACAAGCAAGCGAAATATCGGATGCCCACCTACAAGGTGAACGGACGGCCTGGCTAAGGTTGCAGGAAGTCGTTGGATGCAAGCTGCTTCCAACAGGTCGATGTGGAGATCTTTGGAGGAGGCCTATGTTCAGCAATACACTTCCTGCGGCTAGGATGATGATGAACTGAAAGAAAATATTAGATCCAAGTGTATTGGATGTTCATAAGGTGACCTGTTTTTTGTTTTGCCAGGCTTTTTGTATAAAAAAACGGCAGCTTCTATTTAAAAGCTATAATTAGATATCAGCTGTCAATTTGATTATCCATGATTGATAACAGGAGGATAATTCTTTGATTCGAAACGAAATTTGAATGTTCGGACGTTACGTAAACTGTAAGGCTGCGGGCACGAAACTAGCGATGGCGGAGCGGTGGCGGGGCGACGCGGCGGCGGAGCGGGGCGATGAAGAGTAGTATTTCGCGTGGGCACGAAACATGACGGTCGATCAGTCGCTTATATACCAAGAGCCCGTGGCCGTCAGACCTTTGTTATTTTATAAAAGCTGAAAGTTTGTCAGCGCATGCCTCTAACATAGGCATCACACGATCACCTATTATGAAGTTCCGATCGTGGTTGCTTTGGAAGTTATGAGCTTTAATGTTTCTGGCAAGATGAAAGAACCATCAAAAGTGTCTGAATACCAAGGAAATATTTGTTTGTAGTTGCCTTAATAACATATATAATTTTTTTTTATTGCAATGAATGGCGAGACGAGCAAGCCGTTCGCCTGATGGTAAGCGATACGACCGCTCATGAACAGTAGCAATATTCCACTGCGCTCGCCATCCTGAGACATAAGATGTTAAGTCTCAATATGTCCAGTAGTTGCTCTGGCTACAATGTCCTTCAATCCGAAAAACAACAGTGCATTTAAGCAGTGTTGTTTCACGGGAGAAATATACATTGCGGTGGTACCTACCCAGATGGCCTCGCACATATGAGAGACCTACCACCAGTAAAAAATTCGGCTTTTATAATATAACTTCGGCAAAATTACATGTTATTAAATATTACGCTATTTTTAAACTTTAACATAATGCAATTTTGTCAGCGTCTGACCGTGTGATGCTTATGTCAGAGGCATGCGCCCACAAACTTTCAGCTTTTATAAAATAACGAAGGTCTGGCGGCCACGGGCTCTTGGTCTATTAGTTATTACAGGGAAATATAGATCAAGTCGGCATTGCTGCAGATACTACACATCATATATTTGTTACATTTCTACCTACTGTTTCAGAATAATGTAAAATAAAATATAAAAACAAAATATGATAATGTATGTTTAACAACTTATAAATTTTTAATTATTTCTAAGGCTACAATATTAGATAGATTTTAAAAACAACAGTACCTATAATTGATGTATTCTACTAGAATATCTGCATCAGTCCATATACGTCCCACTGCAGGGTACGGGCTGTTGGACAGTACGATTGAGAGTGGTTAGGCTATAAGTATATTCCACCACGCTATTAGATTATACTTTTGTTTAAAAAATATGGTTAATTTAAACATATATTTACAATTCCCAATGTATGTAAATAAACGAAAACTTCGATTTTTACCTATTTGTCCGTAACATTAATCTTATTCGTCACACCCGCGCCGCTGTCGCCCTCCTGCCGCCTGTGCAACGCTCGATCGCCCCGCCCCGCTGTCGCGTGTTTCGTGCGCGTCACCTATATTGTCCATGCTTTTGAATGCATCGCCGCCGCTCCGCCGCCGCATCGCCCCGCCACCGCTCCGCCATCGCTAGTTTCGTGCCCGCAGCCTAAGAATGTGCTTATGTACTCGTTCTGTGGTCCGTCGTAAATATAAGTTCGGAGTTAATGACAAACGTCACAGCTGGTTCACTGATATGTCTCTCATATGTGAGGCTGCCTGGGTAGGTACCACCACAATGTCTATTTCTCCCGCCAAACAGCAGTGTAAATGCACTGTTGTGTTCCTGTTTGAAGGACATTAGAGAATATTATTGATTTTAGACTTCGATCAAATATACACTAGATACACAGTTCCCTGTAAATGTTCTGTTAAAAAGTGGCACCGATGCATTGAAACAAAAAGATAACATATTCCAAATATATTAAACACAAATTCCACCTTATTCCTGGAGCTTAAAGTAGCTTTTCACATAATATTGTCTTAAGTTCTGCGACGTTCGGTGCGTGACTGAAGGCGAGAGTACTTAAATCACTCTTTTTTGGTGCCATTTTCTAAGCGCTCATGTTGTATCTAGTGTATATTTGATCGAAGATTTTAGAAATGGAAGACTTATAATTTACTTCGGATATCGAACATTCAAACTTCGTTTGGATCGTAGTGTAACCCCCCAGAACAGCACCAGTTTTACAGTAATTGTAATACCGATTGTATTGTTTTATACAGAAAATTCCATACTAAATATTGTATATATTTATCAACTGTTAAGAATAAATATAATTTTATTTAGTTGTGTTTTTAATTTTGGAACTCATTTAATAAAGTACCTACCCGAATGAAAGTGCGTGGTAGCCTTTGGTAATGGCCCTGACGTGGCTGTTAACAATTAACATGTTTACAATGGTCGTGAGTTCAAATCCCAGGGCACACCTCTGACTTTTCGGAGTCATGTGTGTATTGACAGTCAATCACCGCCCGGCGAAAATATCGGCGAAGAAAAACATCGTGAGGAAACCTGCATACCATAGCGATTTCTAAGAATTTCCATGGTTTGTAAAGTCCGCCAACCCGCACTTGGCTAGCGTGGTGGACTACTTAGTATATACTGATATACCTACGCGCGAAAGTTATAAAGTTAAAAATAAAAATCAATTATAAACAATTATTACATTTTAATACTTAAATAATACAATTTTATCATCAGGTTTTTGGAAACTTATTTTTACTTAATCTTAACTAAATGTAAATTAAAAAAATATTTTCTTAAATACAAGCGTGTGTAACGCTATTTCATAAGACAAAAATACGCTGGTGTGAAGAAAAAGGAAATAGCTTCCTTAAATACACATATGAAACCATTGAGATAATATACTAGAGGGGACACTGCAAACAAAATGCCTTCATTTTGTTGTACCGTACCGCTCCTTCTATTTCTATTTCTGTCACGTCTACGAATTAACATTATATTCGCTCTCGCTTCACTGTGTACCCGTGTGCACGCACAATACGCAGAGATTTTGTTCCCGATGTCCGCTCTAGTATAATACCTCAGTGGATGAAACATTCATTTTATTAAATACCAATCATTTAGCCGGTCTTAAAGATAGATAAATAAATATATTGATAGTTATACAAATACGCGTGCTTATTTATCTGTTTTCACTGCACTCTGAATTGTAGAGACTCGCGCCCTGCAGTAAGACGTATATGGGCTGATAAAATACAATTTAGTTAAATGTCATTTATATTACACAATAATATAACTTCAAATCCTATTACCCCGTTATGATGTACATTGTCCAAAATGCCAATTTTAACAAATTGGAATTACGGTCAAAATTAACGAGCGATCTTAATCTAGCTTGGAAAAAATCATGGGACAAGCAATCCGTGAAATTTAATTTTGCGTCATTTTCCATTAATGCTACTCTACTATTGGTCATAGCGTGATGGTATATAGCCTAGCCTAGCTCAATAAATGGGCTATTCAACACCAAAATAAATTTTCCATTCGAGCCAGTAGGTCCTGAGATTAGCGCGTCCAAACAAACTTTTCAGCTTTATATATTACCAACTTCGCCCGGGTACAAATAAATTTCTGTACAATAATATGTACGTATTATACATATAAACCTTCCTCTTGAATCACTCTATCTATTAAAAAAAACCGCATCAAAATCCGTTGCGTAGTTTCAAATATTTAAGCCTAAAAAGGGACATAGGGACAGATAAAGCGACTTTGTTTTATACTATGTAGTGATTAGAACCTATAGGTACACACATCTATGGTACAAAACAGTCACATACATAGTCCTGACCCCACACTAAGATCGAGTCTTGTGTCGTATAAGAAACTACGACACTTTCCGGTCTCACAAACACCCAGACCCGCAACAAATACCAGTGGATCACACAAATATTTCTCTCGGTGCGGGGATCGAACCCGCGGCCTCTCGTTTCACAGCCGGCGTCTAACCAACTGCGCTACTGAGGCTGTCAAATCTTTATCGACAAGCCTGCATTTAACTTATTTTAATCAGTACATTTTCAGGATCAATCTTTAGATAGATATTAACATCGTTTATTAATTCAACACAAAATTTTCGCTAGTTAAATTTGTTATCAAGTAATTCGAGGTATTATATTACTGAAGAAAATGTTTTTTTTATATAAATTACATGCGGCTTACAAAAAATATATATTTTGTTCTGTTGTGCTAAGCGCACTACACATCAAAGTCGCCAACCCTTTGACCTATAACATGACAATCAAAGCTCAGTTGCCTGGCGACAATCAACATTATAAAAAAATTACTTATGTTGAGTCACCAACATATCACCGCGAAAGATTTTTTTATTGCAATGACTGGCGAGACGAGCTTGCCGTTCCTGATGGTAAGCGATACGACCGCTCATAAACAGTAGCAAGACCAAACAACGCCTTGAATTACAAAGCAATGCTTGGCATTTCACTGCGCTCGCCATCCTGAGACATAAGATGTTAAGTCTCGATATGTCCAGTAGTTACTCTGGCTGAAATATTCTTCAAACTGAAAAAAAAAGCAGTACGTTTACACTTCAGTTTGGCGGGAGAAATAGAAATTGCGGTGGTACCTGCGACCTTTTACATATGAGAGACCTGCCAGTAAAAAGTAGTTTTTTAAGTTTTATAACTTGCATCCAGTGAAACTGCTAACGTCGACAAAAAGTTGCCGACACGGGCCAATGAGTCGACGATCATGTACTGTGCTTTATGTACCCTTATCTCTAACAATGGGATTACTTTATACTCCAACACGACGACGAATGTTCGAAAGTCCTATAGGTTGGCAAAAAAGTCTAGAAACAGAATTAACCCTTTATTTCACCTGTCAGCACTATCATATCTTTCACATTTGTGAATTTTGATTGTATCTTGCATGAAAGTTTTCGTTTTTATTGACATATTTCCAGTGCAATTTTAATTATTAACTTATTCAATTTAATTCTTTATTAATTTATATTAATGTCAATTAATATTAATTTCTAACCTGTTTGTAAACGGACTGGACGCGGCTGGCAACATGTTGACGGTGGTCGCGGGTTCAAAACCCAGGGCACACCTCTAACTTTTCGGAATCATGTGTGTATTGATAGTCAATCACCACGAACTTAAACGTTGAAGGAAAACATCGTGAAGAAACCTGCATACCATAGCGATTTATAAGAATTTATATGGTATGTAAGTCCGCCAACCCGCACTAGGCCAGCGTGGTAGACTATATGGCCTAACCACTCTCAATCGTACTCTCGATTGTAGAGTAGGCTCGTGCCCTGCAGTGGGACTTATATGGGCTGATACAGATACATAATTTATATTAATAAGTATCAAAATGAAAATTCGAGCCTTAAAGAGATGCCAGGAAAAAGGCTCAATGGCGCCTCCATTTATTTCTACATTTTTTTGCCAATCTGTACATAAGACTGTAAAAATATGCCTGAATACTTTACAAAATGTTGGAATCATCTAACATATGTCGGAACATTACACTATGTTCGGAGTGCATGATCAGTTTCAGAGAGAATATTATTGATTTTTAGAAGTGAAAAACTTTTTGTTATACGTGGATGTCGACCGTCCGAACATTCGATTTCGTGTCGGAGAATAGATTAAACCCCAGGTTTATTCAACAACAAAGGATTTATATACAAATACAATTAAACATATACACCGCGGCGGTAGTCAAATAAAAAAATAAGTACCTACATTTACTTAAATAATTGTCTAAATATACTTAAAATTATCTATACAAGCGGAAAATATGTCATAATATTCGAGAAAAAATAGCAATTAGGTTAATATTGGAGAAAACGTAAGATTAACTGGAGAATCATAAAAAAATCTGCGCGCATCTACGAACCACAAAAAATATTCCGTCGGCACAATAAGGCCCTTAACTCCATTTTTATTATATTTATCAAAATGTATCCATATCCAAAATATAGCAAACAAAGAATTTTGTAAGTCCGTTCGGAACTATACAAGTTAAAAAAGTTTACATCTCGCAGTAAAAAGAAAAGTGAAAGCAAAATAAATCTGTGACGTGACATGTCTTAATAAGCATTAGTGTGCGCGTGTAAGAGAGACAGTAAGATATGCCCACTACGCTCACACGCATTCTTTTTAAAATGATATTTGCTTCAAGTTACAAGCTAGTTTTGTTTTAATGTTATTTGTGTTTATTATGCAAAATAATAAAACCAATCGATCATAATCAAGGACCCTATTATGTCGACAGACAACTAAGCAATCTCGTGTCAGTTAAACTTTATCAGATAATAAATACACCCAACAGTCATATACATAGTCCTGACTCCACACTATGCTCGAGTCTTATGTCGTCAGAAACTACGAGGGACTTTTCGCTCTCACAAACACCCAGACCCTTACGAGACAAATACCTGTGGGTCACATATTTGTCTCGGATATATCACATATGGCGTCTCACGAAATGCGCCACGGCGGCTGTCAAGATAAAGTACCAGAAGTAGGTAGCAGAATTTAAGAACTATACATATCATTAGATGTATTCTAATATTTATTTTACTAATACATAACAAAAACACATCAAAATATGTACAGTTTGTTAATAATTAGTCTAGTGTTTTATTAACTTTAGTAATGGACATTTTTTATCTTATTAATTTTTCTATACATAATGATCTAATATTAGATTTGTATTTTATATAACAGGTAAAATGACAATACAACTTGATAGTAAGTAGTAATTTAATGAGTTACTTTTCATAGGTAATTTTAATTGGATTGAACTAAAATATTATAGCCATTGACATAAATATGGACAGGGCGGAAAGCGCGTAAAGTGTTCCGACGTAAGTGGTGCGCGCTCCAGTACATCTCTAGTGGAGCGTTACTGAAATTAGTCGTCAAACGCAACAGTTTTGAAAATACTTATATTATGACCGAAAATTCAATAAAAATGAAAATAATATTTTTTATCGAGACAAAAACGAAATCTATTAAATTAAGTTAATTTTATATATGTACCACTATCAGGATATAGTTTTATTAAACATCTTCTGCCCTATTCATAGATATATAACTATTTTAGCTATAAAATTTTTGTCTTCTTCCCTCAATCTGAAATTAAGTCATTTGATAGGGGCAGTGAAGGAAGACATTGTGAGGAACCCTGCATACCATAGCGATTTATAAGAATTTCTATGGTATGTAAGTCCACCAACCCACACTAGGCCAGCGTGTTGGACTATATGGCCTTACCACTCTCAATCGTATTCTTGATTGTAGAGTAGGCCCGTGCCCTGCAGTGGGACGTATATGGGCTGATACAGACTCAGATAGGGACAGAACAATCAATAACTATAATATTTTTATAAACTATGAATAAGACTGGTTATATTTTGGAATATATCTGGTAAAATCAAGAAGATTAACACATAAATATTGAGTTTTCATTTAAGAAATGTTAAAATTGTTAGTTGTTTATTGAACACAAATCTGAAGAATTAAATAAAATGGCTTGCTAAATGATACTGCACTTATTTCAAATATTATTTAACTAAGAAAAAAACTGAGTTATGTGGTAACAAAATAGTTTTAGCATATGAAAAAAAATGAACAATGTTTTTGTAATTTAATTTTTATGTAATTTGTACAATTGTCATTTTAAATTTTATGTTGTATTCCAATTGATAATATCATACTACAGAGTATATTGTTGAACATAGGCCTCTCCCATAAGGCATCCTAAAATGCCCTAAAGATGCTAAATACAGGCATTAAGCATCTTCCTGTATCATATGTTTTCCACATAAGAGTGGAGAAAAACGTAACTAATAAAAATATTGCACACCAAATTTTTTTGTTTCATTTTGTTGAAATCAGCAATCAGTCACAAGACTTTAAGAAGTTTCTTATGTGTTTCAATTATAATCTTCTAATTAAGTACTGGTAAAAATAGTGATAGTCAAAATGATAAAGGAAAACATTGTGAGGAACCCTGTATACCATAGCAATTTATAAGAATTTCTATGGTATATAAAGTCCATCAACCCGCATTAGGCCAGTGTGGCTATATGGCCTAACCAGTCTCAACCATACACCCTATTGTAGAGGAGGGCCGCGCCCTACAATGGGATATATGTGGGCTGATACAGTACAAAACAGTGGTATCAAAACTCAAAGATGGATATCTAAATGGTGTGAAATTGATGTATTAAATAAATTATTTTCATCTAATAATAAATAGAGAATTGACAAAACAAATATTTGTTTATATCAAGAAATAAAAAGTTTTTAGTAATAAGTTTTTAAGATGTGCAATAGTATACCTAAATTATTAAATTATTACTTACTTAATATGTACTTGGACAAACCCATTGTTAAATTGTACACTAAATACTAAAATTATAATTAAACTTAATTTACATAGAGACTGGATTATATGCAACAATTAGAACGTAATTTTTCACTTTTAAAAGTTTTGTATTTATAGTCAATTACCACTCACAATATTTAGGGCAATTATAAGGAAAATTACATATTTAACAGATCACAAACATTTTAAGAGTATTGATTATCAGCCTTATTCATAGACAAAATCTATATTAGTTATAAAATGATTTGTTTTTTTTGCTCAAACTGAATTCATAATTCCTTTGAACGAGGCAAATCAGTATGAGAAACTATGACAGACTCTTTAGGTCTCACAAACACCCAGACTTGAAACAAATACTTGTGGCTCACACAAATATTTGTCTTGTTGTGAGGACTGGTGGCCTGTAGTTTCACATAAATGCACTTAAGTAATCTTTAGGCTTTTCATGGTTATAGGAAAGAGCCTTTTGCCCCACTCCAGTGGCTTAGGGAAGATTGTAAATGGTATATTGTCTTAGGCATTCCTTAACGGAGGTCACAACCCTTAATACTGAATAAAATGTAAGCATAGATATGCATTCAACACTATATATAGAATAGGATTGCTTACACTGCACAAATTAGTCTCAAATTTAGCTTTAATATGCATAAAATCCTGTCTCTACTTAAACACACTTAAAACAAACTTATTTAAATCATAATCTCTTGTGAATACGGTCCAGATGACTGTGCAGAGATTCTTCAGCTTTAAACTTCAATGAACACATCTGACACTCAAATATAACATTTTTATTTGTGTGTTTGTTATTGATGTGTTTAGCGAGACCATCTTTGCTCGTGAACTTTTTATGACATTTTAGACACGCATTCTCTGCTAATATCTGCTTCAGTTTAAGATGTCGTCTTAGACAGTATCTTGATTTGAATGTAACTGCACAACTCTCACATTTTAACTTACTTTTAGCCTGATGATGGGTCTGGCAATGAAGATCCAAATTACTCTTCTTGTTAAACACAATTTGACAGTCATTGCACTCAAATGTGGCGGCTTTTTGCTGCGTCTCGTGGTTAGAAGTCATGTGGCGAAGGAAATGATGGTTCGTTGTAAATTTTAGACGGCAGTATTGACACGGGAAAATGTACTTTTTCTCATCAAATTCGTCGGGTTTGCGGTTGCGTGTCCTCGTTATTCTGATCCTGGGACCGGTTCTAGGCTTCTTATTCATAATAATACCGTTTGTGTCCAGTTTTTATCAATCAGTTAACATTTTTTCACGGAATACACGTAGGCAAAAAAAGTGTAATTGTTTACAAAAATAGTAGAATAATACTATTATTTGTCTGTAGTTAACGTTGTTTTTCAATTTTCTCACGAAAGTAACGTTTGTTTGTACTTTTAATCAAAAAGGTAACATAAAATGAGTATTTTGTGGTCAAAATAACTATGATTGTGTTGTGTCAAAATACGTTTGCAGTGCGTTTTGATACTTCATTTCAAACTTTCACTTTAAATAATATTTTACATGTCGATGTATCATATAAATAAATTAAAAATAGTAGAATGCAAATATACATTATTATTATGATTAAAAATCACTTTTATAACTTGAGAAAAAAGTAAAATTATGATGACGTGTGTTGCGTTTAATTTATTATTTTAATAATGAAGTTTTTGAACGTGTGAATATTTTACAATTTCATTTAAAAAAATCTATGTAAAATTACCTTCTATACTTGCTAATAACAATTATTATCTTATGTAAGTTCAAATATAATTATTCTAGACATCTATCTCTATAATATTGGTAGAGTCACCTGTACTAGCTAGGTACCTACTAAAATTGAATTGAAAAGGCGTTGTTATCGTGTTTATGAGATTGTCGGAGTGCCGATACTGAATTTTCTTCTATCATTTGTACCTTTCCTTTCCCGCTCTATTTTGACAGCCTCCGTGGCGCAGTCGGTTAAACGCCGCCTGTGAAACGAGAGGCCGCAGGTTGGATCCCCGCACCGAGTGGAATATTTGTGCGGCCCAAAAATATTTGTTTCCGGTGTTTGTGAGACCCGAAAAGTCTCTCGTAGTTCGTGATGTCCCAAGACATAAGACTCGATCTTAGTGTGTAGTCAGTACTATGTGAGTGGCTGTTGGGTGCTTGTTTTATGTTGAAAATTCAGCTATTCACTTAAGTACGATCCAAAAGTTTTAGATGATGTCTTTTTCAACTGCTTTCAGAACTATAGTACAGGAAACTTAAATCTAGCGGCCAGTAGATACTTAAGATATAAGGATGTTCTAAAACGACACATGAAGACAGTGGCGTAATTACACCATTCGGGGCCCGTGGCAAAATCATCGGATGGGGGCCCCCCTTTTTGTATGGAGAGGAAAACTGTTAAGCTTATTTTCCGGTACCCCGGAGAAGACCGAAAGGAATATATAAGCGAATATATAACCGAAAGGAATATATGGAGCAAGTTATAAATATGCAGCTCTTGACGTATCTTGAGGATCACCAACTGAGGGTCGTTCGGATGGTGATCTTCTCGTTTATCTCACTCACCATCAGGTGGAGACATTGCATAGTGGCGGTGAGGCGATTTCGGTAGGCCTTGAAATTGTCATCTAGTGTGGCATGGCGTCGTTTTGGGGAAGCTACCTGCCTGGTATTTCAACCTGAGGAACTCTGAAAGTAGATTGCCATCTTTCTGGATGATCGCAGCATAAAAGTCGTATTGGACGCTTTTGCATCGAGACCAAGACCATTAATTCTGGTGTTCCATAAGGCTCGGTGCTTTCGCCGACCCTATTTATCCTCCATATCAATGACATGTTGTCTATCACCAGCTGGCATTGCTGCGCAGATGCTTGTGCAAGTTAGGCAAGATACATCTGACTACAGAATCTCTATCAGGGCGGATCCCTTAAGGAAAGATGGTCTCAAATTTTGTCGGAAATTGAGACCTCTCTGGGGCAGGCCTCTCAATGGGGTAAATTGAACATAGCACAATTTAACCCCACGAAGATATAAGTATGCTTGTTTACAAGCAATAAGAGCCCTTTTGTCATGGAGACACTCTCTCTAAGCATCCGAGAGTATTCATTGACCTGAATTATTGATAAAATTTGTTTGGGTGTCATTTGGAAGGCAAGGGAAAATTGGCCAGCAAAAAGTTAAGGGTTCTCAACAGAGCCAAGCAGTACTTTTCGCCGGATCATCGGTTATTGCTCTATAAATGCGACGATCCAGCACGACGTGGAGTTCTGCTCTCACCCCTGCATACAAGCCCTAAAATACCAGCTCGACCCACTTGACTCATGACAGCGCCGAGCTCTTCGAACCATCGATAATCCCGATCTCACGGAGAATGTGGAGCCGTTGGGATTGCAGTGAGACCTTGGGTCTCTCTGTATAATCTATCAATTGTTCCACGGAAAGTGTTCTGAGGAAGATGGTGCCACTATCGCTATTCTCCCATCACACTTCCCGTCACCGCAGTAGAATTCATTCTTACTACTTGGAAACTATCCCTTCCCGGGAAGTACGTTTCCAGTGTTCTTTTCTACCACGCACGTGCAAGCTCTAGAATGACCTCCCTGCTTCGGTATTCCCTGTGCATTATAAACTATCCTTCTTTAAACTAGGCTTTAAGAAAGTGCTCTCCTTACGGTAGGAAGTGACTTCATTTTGGTGGATCCCTGGATCTGCAAAAGTCTATGAGCGGCGGTGACCGCTGACCGTGAGGCGGGCTGTATGCTCGTATACCTACAGGCCATAAAAAGATCTCCACAACGAGACCAATTAGTCGTCGTAATATCTTTACTACGTGGGCGGAGCCCAAACGCAGCAATGGAGATGGGGCCCCCTAAGAAGCCTAATATTGAAGTTTCGTTCTTTTATAAACCAAATCCGCACTATAATCTGTACATAATAGTTAAAAAAAAGTTAGTAAAATGCGCGTAAATCTAAAGAACCATTATTATTATTTTTATGTATCAAAAATAAGCCTTGGTATCTTTAATGGAAACTAAGAAAATAATTTTTGATTACCAATTTTGTTGGTAATAAATTGGCTAGGTTCTTCTCTTCTTACGGCCTCTCGGGCCTAAGAGTGAAAAGTGGCAATAAAAAAAGAGATAAGCTGAAGAATCACTTGTGTCTGTTATGTCAGCGGGGTGTTGACATGTACAAAATGCACTTGTACTGTTAATAACTAACTTGGGTTCTAAATCACCCAAGAACGTATCAGAGTACAAAGCAGCCACGTCTAATTTAAGAATCATTCGTCTGTCCTATGTTACAGTTCTGTATCAGCCCATATACGTCCCACTGCAGGGCACGGGCCTACTCTACAATCGAGAGTACGATTGAGAGTGGTTAGGCCATATAGTCCACCACGCTGGCCTAGTGCGGGTTGGCGGACTTACATACCATAGAAATTCTTATAAATCGCTATGGTATGCAGGTTTCCTCCGAAAAGTCAGAGGTGTGCCCTGGGATTCGAACCCGCAATCACGGTCTAAGCAACGTTCGGTCCGTTACCGATTGGCCATCACGCATTTTTAGCCTAGCCCTTCTCATTGGAAGTATCGATTGCAAAGGGGTCCCATCCTTGGTAGTGGCCGCTTATGGGTCGTAATTTTAATAAATTTTAACTGTAGCAAACTATTCTAACGTCTTTAAAGTTTTAAATCTATTTTAGTTCTCCAATGTTTTGTCTTCTTCGCTCATACTGACTTCAAAATGTGGTCGAAAGGGACAGAATATTCGAAATCTAAAATAGATTAGGCCGTAAGTATTATATCACAGTATATCACAGGCACATTATGAAATAATTACGTAACATTGATTGCAAAACGTTTTATTGAAGAAAATCACGTATTAATCTGATAATAGATATAACATCTCCATTGTTAAAATCACGTTCGTTTTCAAATAAAAACACATGACATGTAACTCGCTCATTCAAATTTCGAACGAGGCATAGACAATTATTTTCGAAGGATATTTTTTTAAAATGAGAGCTTACAGCCTTGTGCTGTTGGGCGCATTCAGCCTAGCTTTCTGTGAGGGGAAGACAAAAATCGTTGATACTAAATATGGGAAAGTTGAAGGAGCTTTGTCGTTTAGTGAAGGTTATTATGAATTTCTGGGCATTAAGTACGGCGTTCCTGTGATGTTTAAGGTGAGTTTTTTTTGTGATATTATTGTTGATAAATTTCACTACTATAGTCTAATGTGATTCGATTTCACAGTAGGATGATTCGCTGTTTATGAGCAATTATTATCGTAATAAAGTGCAGTCCAGACAAAATTTCGACTGGTAACAAACTATTCTCCTCGTCTAGTTTTGTATGATATAGTAATGGAGCTTGGTAAACAGTTTTAGCGATTGCTTCTTTTACAATAAGACTGCCGTTTGTTAATATTTTTGTCTGTGTAATAACTTTGAGGTGTTTTATAAAAAAAGATCTTATTAGGTATACGATTCCAACGTAAAAGAATTCACCTTGTATGGAATATTCGGTTGTAAATGTCTTGTTACAGTGACTTAGGGATGGAATTTGTATTCATATATCCTCAAATAAACGCTATTTCTATTTGATTTTATTATTATACAGACTGCCTCTGTCTGGAAGGAATGAAAATAATTTTATTGATTCTGCAAAAAGCACAGCTTAATTTTTTCGGGTTTTCAGAGTTGAATCTCAAGTAAAAACTGTTCATTATGATGACCTTAGTATTCCCCTTTCCGTCTAACCCTGTATTTGATTGCTTAATAATATGCTAAAACTTCTCATTCCCTACAGGCACCAGAAGAACCTCCAACACTCAAAGAGGTCTTCAAAGCGGATAACAGAGCAGTACTTTGCCCTCAATTTCCCTTCCACGACCCTTTGACAGCTCCAAGCGATAATCATGACTGCCTGGTCTTAAACATCTATACTCCAACGGTTATAAACAGCAGTCTGCCAGTCATGGTCTTCATACACGGAGGAGGTTTCGGAGTAGGTTCGGGATCACCAGCGTTCTACGGCCCCCAGTATTTACTAACAAATGACGTCATTTTAGTGACAGTTAATTACAGACTGAATGTCTATGGATTCCTTAATTTACACACTAAAGAAGCGCCCGGTAACGCTGGTTTGAAAGACATAAGGGCAGCGTTACGTTGGATCAGAGATAATATAGAAAATTTCGGCGGTGATCCCGATAATGTGACTGTTTTTGGACAAGGAACGGGTGGTGTTGCAGCTCTTTTACTTACTATGTCGGAGTCTACTAAAGGGTTGTTCCATAGGGTAATATCAGAGAGTGGGTCCTTATTTACTCCGCAATCTTTTGACCCAGATCCCTTAGCTACAGCTAGCCAAATTGCGAAGTCACTTGAAGTGAATTCTGAAGACCCTGAAAAACTATACGAAGTTTACTCAGAAACGTCAGTAATTAAATTAGAAGAAGCTATTATGAAACAAATGAATTCTCGGTCTGTTTTCGTTCCGTCTGTAGAAACGGTGTTTGAAGACGAAGAACCGTTTTTAACGGACACTCCTTATAATATTCTTAAAAATAACAAAACCTACTATGTACCGGTTTTAATAGGTCTTAATACAGTTGAGGGTTTAGCAAGTACCCTAGACTATTTCACAATAACAAGTTTGGTTGATAGAATCATGAACGATGATCTATCTGTATTAGACCAAAGGAATTTAATAGTGCCCAAAGATGAAAAGGAGGACTTTAGAAATATTATAAAAGATACATATTTCACCAACAACACAGAAGAGGCGTTAATCGGTGGTCTTATAAATTACAATTCAGATTTCAGTTTTGTTGGTCCGATGTCGTTCTTTGTAGATACATACGCCAACAAATCGGATCAACCGGTGTTCCAATACATTTTCAATCATATTGGGATGAGGAATTTGGGTAGGTTGCTAACCAATTCAAGCCTGCAAGCGACTTGTCATTATGATGAATTGTATTATTTGTTTGAGTTGGAAAGACTGCCCTTACCAATGGATGAGGATGATGCCAGAATCATCACTTTCATGACAATGCTTTGGACTAACTTCGCTAAGTATGGGTAAGTGTATTTATCGCTACATGGTTTTTGTATTGCTATGAATAACAATGATGTGTTCGCCTGATGGTTAGCGCTGTGACTGCTCATGGATAGTAGCAAAGCCAAACAACACCATGAATTCCATGCCCAGTAGTTACTCTGGCTACAATGTCCTTCAAACCGAAACACAACAGTGTATCTACACTGTTGTTTGGCGGGAGAAATAGACATTGCGGTGGTACATGTACATACACGCGTTGTGCTAAGCACAGACTCTTCTACAATCGAAAGAGATCCATCCGAATCCATAAGCGTGCATAGGCCATAGACGCGAGAAAGACAAGTAATAAACAACATTTTCTGACCTCACGTAGTGCTAGATAGCAATGTGCTTTGGTGTGTTCTTCGAGAGATCCCAAAGTCCCTTATTTGTGCTAAAGGTGTTCATGGGATTTTTAGCCGGTAAAAGTCCGGCTTACCCTGTTTATCAACCCCAGAATAAACAGGGTTCTAAGAGGATTTTCCACATGAAAAAAGGCCATACACTATGGTGGTTGTGATTTTAATTGTGTAATGGGTATTATATCAACAGCTTGGTAACTTTAAAAAGGTTATAATCGTATTAAAAAGGATTATTTAAATTGAGACAGTCGCGCGGAACGTTACACGCAATGTTTTGATTTGGATTTACAGCCATAAAACATTTTGCATTGATTAATTAGAGTTACCAAAAAATTATGAGATTTTACAAAAAAAATATTTAAAAAGTCCATGTCTTTGTTTGCTATAGTGCCTTGAATAAAATTGCTTGGCTACGCAAACATCGCTACATTGCTTTGCCATCCAGATATAAATGCAATAAAGCACATTAAACCAATTTTTAGAAATTCATTAATAAAGATTTCGTCCTAGTTTCTTTTCAATCCAGTCCATCTAATGGATGTCTGGAAGAAATCTCGGTAAGCGATAAGTCCGCAAATTGTCACATTCATTTAACTGAGTTTTCTTATTTTTTTGTCTCATTATTGTATGTTGTGTTTAGTAACGTATAAATAAATAAGTAAATAGTGTGGTGGACGGCTGGTAACGGATCAATAAGAATTTCTATTTATGTAAAGTCCACCAACATGCACTAGGCCAGCGTGGAGGACTATATTAATGGCCTAAACCCTCTCAATCGTAATCGCATTGATTTTTGAGGTTCTTGCGCTGCAGTAGGATGTATAGGAGCGGTTACAGATACTAGGTGAACGTTCTTGTAATCCTAAAACCCCATTTAAACAGGGAGAGTTTCTCGCCTCGAATATACGATCAACGTTAGAATATATAAGTGCATCGTGTAAACAATTGTCAGAACACGATAATATATAGCGATTATATCATGATAATGGCATATGATTCTCGCCGCGGAAAACTCACTCTTTGTAATTGGGCTGTATGAAACGTTTCCATGCGCTGTAACTGACTGCATTATTCTTATTTCAGAACTCCAACAATAGATCCTGGCAATGGAGAATGGCTTCCTTATCCTCATAATTTGGCCATTGCCATCGAGCCTCAATACGTCGCGCCTCTCACACCGGACAGAGCGAACTTCTGGCGGGAAATATTCAAACAATATGGCGCCGAGATTACCGATAACCTATAAATATTTGGTGTTTGATCATTCAGAATAAATAGCTTGTTAGTGTTTGAAATTATTAAGGTCGATTAAAGTTTGGGGGTATATCTTGTTTTGTAATGAAAAGTTAATTGAAAGTGTCATTTTTAATCATGGAAGTATTTATAATATAGAGGGAACGCTGGTACTTGAAAACTTCTGGGTCACCTTTTCTGCCCTCCTATTGGCTGACATTTAACAGGTTGTCCGACCCACCACGAATTATTTGAAAATAAAAATTTAAAAATAACTGTTTAGCGCTATTTAACTTTCGGTTACCAACAGAATTTACCGCAGTTTGTTGTTGGACTCTATCACCAATCTCGTTAAGTTGTTATAAATATTATTTAACTAATCATTCTTATATTTTACACAGGGCAAGGGATATTGTAAGGCCCCTATCCTCTAACTAAAGAAGTTCATTACAAAAAAGCTAATTGAATTTCATTGAAAATTTAAAACAATTATTCATCCAAAATAATGTCTGTTTTTTTTATGTAAAACAATTTTAATGATAAAGCTATTTATTTATATTATCAATTACCATGTTTTTTTTAACAAATAACGCTATTTCAAATTCAAATTGGCGGTATTTTTGCTTTTTATATTATGTTTAAATCGTTTCTGTTAATTTTGCATGCTATTTCTTTTCATAAAAATTACAGTTCAAATTCACTTTGATGATTGATAGCATTTCTTATTTATAGTATTTATTTATTGTAAATAATTTAAGTAAATTATATGTTTTTAGATGACTTATTAATTTCCTTGTTTGATTTTTAATACTGACACGCCAGATATACATCTAAATAATACCTATTTATGCACTTTCTTAATTTACCTTTCCACCGCAAATTCTTAACTCCCGGCGTATATACCGGGTATCTCAAGACTGCTACCGAAAACGAAGCCGGGTGGTAGTTTTAGTGACTACAAACACAATGCAACTAAACATTTCGCAAAGAAACGCGACAATTATTTTTTATGATTTTTTAAATATCGTCATTTTTGGGTGGTAAATCCATAGCTTTTGCTAAAATAATAATTTAAAACACTTTTATACCTTAGATTATTTATAAATAAATGGGTATAACTATTATTTTAGGAAAAAATGTATTTACCACCCAAATATGGTCATAGGAAAAAAATAACAAAAAAAAAAATTGTCGCTTTTTTTTGCAACTTTTTCTGTTGCATTGTGTCTGAAGTCGCTTAAACTACCACCCGGCTTCGTTTTCGGTAGCAGTCTTGATATACCCTGTATATTCAATATCACTTTGTTCAAACCCAGGTTGAACCCGAGACTACAGCTTTACAATCATACAAAAATAGGTAATATTTTATTATACATATTACATACACTCCAACTTTTATTTAAGTTGAAGGAAAAATAACAGTTATATTAATTTTAAAACATTTTTATTATAAAATCTATAATTAACAAAATATTGTGCGCGCTGTTACAATACAATACTAATTTCTAATTTAATGTAGTCCGGTTTTAATGTACAAAAATAAACAATACTGTAGGCACTTGATTCGATTTTTATTGTTTTAAACGAAAGATTACGTCACGGGGCGGACTGGGCGGTCCGCCCCGTAACGCCGAGAAGTCAAAAATGTAAAAATTAAACCATATCCACGATAAAATCCTTAAATAATAGTTTTATTTCAATGTGTAACATTCGCGTAATTCTAAGAAACCGTTATAAAAGATTATGTTTACCATTTTCTGCCTTGTCTGTCTTGGAGTATCTTTAATATTGAGGGAGCGCTGGTACTTCAAAAACGTAGATGAAAATGGTGGTGCCGGGCCACCTTTTCTGCCATCCTATTGGCTTTTACCTAATTGACAGGTTGCCCAATATGAGACAATCAAGGTATAATTTAGGGCTATTTAATCCCCCTCAAACTCGTTTTCAAAGAATAATAGATAAATATACTTTCGGTTAACAGAATAAGTTATAGCAATTTGTTAAATAATTAATTCTAATCTAATAAAATATTAATAAATACAATCCATTCGAAGGTTGTATGGAAGATATCGCTGACAGCGAAAAGACCGCCGAAATACCCGTTTTTCACAATTACTTTTATTTCCAACTTAATACTTCTCAACGCAAAGGCAGTGATTCTTAATGCTATATAACAATACATCGCTGCTTTAATTTGATAGTGGCACATAACGAAATGTGTATTTTTATGATAATGTTATCATTAAACACAAATTAATCTAAAATACTATGTGAATAAAACTCATATTTTTGATAGATTATACGTTGATTTAAGCAACATTCAAAGAGTTGTCATTATTAAAATAAAATATATAAATAATTAATTATTTTGTTTTGTTTAAACTGCTCTCCTGAAAAAAGTTCATTTTTGAGATATGTCGTTATCAAATTAAAGCAGCGACATATTACATAACAAAGTTTTTATACTCTGAATTTTAATATACATACATATTACAGTATATACTATAGATTTATATTTCTCCTTATACATATTATATTAATTGAATTCCTTAAACCCTACAATCTATTGTAGGACAAATTCAAATCCGACCTACATTCGTCATTTATTTAAGAAAACGGCATTATATTTGCCATAACCAAAGGCTGATTTTCAACCAAGAATATATTATACTCTGTATTCATAGCCAATTCTCAATTTATTTACACAAAACAACACCTTACCATCAATCTTACAAAAAGACACCAATAGTTACATGTTTTTTCAATTTTTCATTTGTTACCGCCATCTCGACAAATCATAGACAATTATTTATCAGGCGCCAACGGCCACCAAACCACAGACAACATATTTCACGCAAAGGTCATTCTCATAAATCCAAGTTTTCAACTGGAGCTGTCAGAGGTGTCGCTAGTGTCGCGTTTTCGTTTGTGTTTCCTGTCTTTATGTTTGTCTTTGTGTCTGGGGCTCCGTTTGGGGCTGTGGCGGACGCGGTGATGTCAAATGCCTGAATCATCTGTCGTGTGATGAACGTTTACCGATTCCTCGGACGTTTCCGATTTTTGTTTCTTTTTTCCGCTGAAATTAGGAAAATAACATTTTAAAAATCATAAGAACTAAACAGTAGCAAATTATTTGTGTTAGTTAATTTTGACTCAAAAACGAAAGGAGCTGCCAACAGGGTGATCGCGGATTCAAATTCAGATGTGTGCCCTAGGATTTGAACCCGTGAACACCTTGAGCATGTTACAAGCCGCGTCTGATCCAGGTCGCACTAGACCAGCGTGGTGCACTAACCATGCTCAATGGAACTTTCATTTGTAGAGGAAGCTAGTGCTCAGTAGTGGCCGATTAGGGGCTGATATTGTAATTAATAATAATTAAATACACCCAACAGTCACATACATAGTCCTGACAATACACTAAGATCGGGTCTTGTGCCGTGTATCAACAACACTACGAGAGACTTTTCAGTCTCACAAACACCCAGACCCGAGACAAATATTTGTGGGCTTCGTAAAACATTTGTCTCGGTGCGACGAACCCGCGGCCTTACACTATATGTTTAACCAACTGCGCCACAGAGGCTGTCAAAACATATAACTAACATATACTCACTTCTTTTTCTTCTCATTTTCAGTGGAAACTTGATCGTTGAATAGTTTTGTAAGTTCCAATTCCTTTATATCGTCAGAGTTTGTCAGTATTATTGCTCTGAAACAAACATATTAGTGAATAGACAAATGCATATTGTGCCCGATATATCGATAGGCTCGCCACCTACCACATCGTGGGAGGGAACATACAAGGCGGAATGTGGGTTTCCTGGCACCTCTGCCCTTTTGGGAAAAAGGCGTCAGTTTATGTAATGTATTTTATGTAATTTCCATTGATTTGATTATTGATTATTAATAAAATAATTTTCATAAAGTATTCGTAAGCGTTGTCATTTTGCGTTTTCAAAAACGTAGTTATGTTCTTTTTCGTAAAGTCTATATCTTATCCTTGTGAAACGAGTTTGAATGGAATTAAACAGCCCTAAAATATTTTATTACCCAAGTACTTCTTGCATGTTGAACAACCTGTCAACTATCAGCCAATAGGAGGGCAAAAAAAGGTGACTCGGCACCACCATTTTTATTTACATTTGAAGTACCAGCGCTCCCTCTATATTATAAATACTTCAAGATGTAAACCTTACGCTTCATAGTTTTAGTACCATATTTATCTGTACTGTGGTTTTAGTATTAATATTTGACCGGGAATATAATCCAATGGAGGGTAGGTAGTTTGTTCTTCGCCTATTGTCATATTTTATGGAGTCTCGTGTACGCTCCAGCATCGAGATAAATATTTGTGTCTTAATTTTTAGTCTGAGAATTTCCGAAAAGTTTATTAGTTTCTGATTCATGACATTAGACTCGATCTTAGTGTGGGGTCAGGACTATGTTTGTGACTGTTGGGTGTATTTATTATTCGTTCGTATGTCGTGAAATATTTGGTAATTTATTGGTGAATAGAGAAATGTTTGTGATCTACAGGTATTTGTCTCCGGTCTGGGTGTTTGTGATACCGAAAAGTCTATAAGTTTCTGATACGACACAAGACTCGATATTAGTGTGGGGTCAGGACTATGTATGTGACTGTTGGGTGTATTTATTATTATTTCATTTGGCGTGGACTATTTGGTAATTTATTGGTGAATAGAGAAATGTTTGTGATCTACAGGTATTTGTCTCCGGTCTGGGTGTTTGTTATACCGAAAAGTCTATAAGTTTCTGATACGACACAAGACTCGATGTTAGTGTGGGGTCAGGACTATGTATGTGACTGTTGGGTGTATTTATTATTATTTCATTTGGCGTGGACTATTTGGTAATTTATTGGTGAATAGAGAAATGTTTGTGATCTACAGGTATTTGTCTCCGGTCTGGGTGTTTGTGATACCGAAAAGTCTATAAGTTTCTGATACGACACAAGACTCGATGTTAGTGTGGGGTCAGGACTATGTATGTGACTGTTGGGTGTATTTATTATTATTTCATTTGGCGTGGACTATTTGGTAATTTATTGGTGAATAGAGAAATGTTTGTGATCTACAGGTATTTGTCTCCGGTCTGGGTGTTTGTGATACCGAAAAGTCTATAAGTTTCTGATACGACACAAGACTCGATGTTAGTGTGGGGTCAGGACTATGTATGTGACTGTTGGGTGTATTTATTATTATTTCATGTGGCGTGGACTATTTGGTGATAAATATTTGGTCTACTCAGCGTCGGTGACGTCATCCAGCGGTGGGACTGGACTGCAGTGAGTTAACTTAGTTTATTAACTTTTTGCATTGATTTAAAAATTAAGGAAAAGCCCTTCGGTACATTTGAAGTTTCAAAAAGATGACCGTGAAAATCACGTTAAAATAAATATTAAATTATCATAATTTAATAGATTTCGTTAAAACGGGGATAAACATTATTATTAAACTTTCTGTCATAATACAAGCAAGCATTTTCAAAATCGTTGCGAGCGACGAATCATTTCAGTAACGCTCCACAGAGATGTACTGGAGAGTGCACCACTTAAGTCGTGGGCCCGACTATATTCATCCGAAACGAAGTTCGAAACTTCGGACGATCGGATTTGGACGGACGAAGTTTTTACACGAAACAAATGTATCTACTCTGTAAAAGTTCGAATTTGTATAACGAACATCGTAATTATAAGTCTATGGTTACCACCGTAAGTCAATAACGATCATAAGGTACATTCGTAACGTATATAAACTTCGATCATCCGAAGTTTCGAACTTCGTTTCGGATGAATATAGCAGGGCCCCGCATCATTTTACGCGCTTTCCACCCTGTCCATATATTTATGTCAATGCCTTTCTGCTGTTTTTTTTTGCAATGAATGGAGACGAGTATTCCGTTCGCCTGATGGTAAGTGATACGACCGCTCATGAACAGTAGCAAAACCAAACATCTTGAATTACAAAGCAATGCTTGGGATTCCACTGCGCTTGCCATCCTGAGACATAAGATGTTAAGTCTCAAAACCCAGTAATTACTCTGGCTACAATGTCCTTCAAACCGAAACACAACAGTGCATTTACACTGGTGTTTGGCGTGAGTGTTTCTCTCTCTCTACATTTCTTTAGACATGTTATAATTAGATGATGAGTATAAATCCTTGTTTAAATTATGAAAGCATATCTCAAACAATGTGTTGGGCAGATCTATTTTTTGAAGTTATATTATTTTGAGAAACTTAAACAATAATGAGGATAATGAGGTATATTTACGATGTCTGTGCACACCGACATCCAAAAAAAGCGACATTATGAAGTCTTACCAGGAACACATATATTTGGATATATTTTTGTTCTATGCTGATAACTTTATATTGACGATAATAACAAATTTATCAATTTTATTTTTTACCTTTCATGTAGGTACCAGGAATGCATGAAGTTGGCGGATATCTATTTGATTAATATTTTTCATGGAACTATTCATTTCGGATATATTATCAAAGTAACACATTTTAAATTAGACTGGATTTCATCTTTCAAATACCAGGAACACATGAATTTGACGGATATATATTTTTACTACGCAATATTTTGGGTCTTTCATCATAATTCAATATGGTCATTTCTTTAGTAATTTATTTATTTATAGTAACAAATTTCGCCACAAGCTAACAAAGTTATATGACATACGTAAAAGTCAAATCAGTAACTTTGCTTGTCTGCTAATGATCAAACGCGTAGATTTGGTAATCTAAACCGCCCGTGGTCGTGCGTATAAAATTGGATTAAAGCGGACTCAGAGAATGTTACGGGGCCCATTGCCCTAAACTTTGTTTTTAAATAAAAATACACATTTTACAAGTATATAATGTAAATCGGGGACCATTGCATATAACTTTGTTTTAAACAAAAATACACAATTTACTAGTATACCGGGTATATCAAGAGTGCTACCGAAAACGACGCCGGGTGGTAGTTTAAGTGACTACAAACACAATATAACTAAAAATTTTGGAAAGAAACCCGTCAATTTTTTTTTAAGTATCGTCGAGTTTGGGTGGTAAATCCATAGTTTTTGGTAAAATAATAATTTAAAGCTTTAAGTTCCATAGCGTGTTTAAAAATAAAAGGGTGTACACTATTATTTCAGAAAAAAAACGATGTATTTACCAAACAAATATGACGATAGAAAAAAATAACAAAAAAAAATCGTCGCAATTTTTTGCACAAAATTTAGTTTTTTTTGGAGACTGTCCCGCCCTCACACCCACCACTGCAACTCCTGTAAGCCAGGATCAACAGTGGCACGCAATGTAATGACACCGAGCATTGAAGCTCGGCGAGTCTCCGGGAATGTCTAACTTGTCTTTAACCCGCAACGAAATCAATCAGAAAGTTAAATTAATAGGAGGAGTTGGAAATAAATTATTGTCCACTTCCCTCCGTGCAAAGCGGGTGACAAAACGATGAAATAAAGAGGTAAATAACCTCGCAAAAAGACTTTTACAGCCGGAGAAGCCAGCTGTAAAGCACCACGGATCAAATCCTTATTACATTTAAATGGGACCTAATATGTGAGCTGTTACACTTGATTCCAGTAATAGGTATGGCAAAAACGCCGGAAAGCACGGAAATTCGTCCTAGTCTCTACAAGGTCCGTGTAGTATACAACTCCAGATGATATTTGCATACTATCCAGCATGGTTTTACGCTCATTCTGCCAAAGACTACACTCCCAAAGTATATGATGCGCGGATTGTTCATATTCGCAATTTGCTGTTGAACATGGGCACGCAGGCGATTCCACAAGCTTAAAAGAGTATAGTTTAGACTTAAAGTTACCATGGCCCGTGAGGAACTGTGATACGCAATAATCGACATCTAGCCATGTCTTCGTCAAACGATCACGCACGCAAGGAAAATATTGGTATAAATGCCGTCCCTTCAAAGATACCTCCCATCTATTTTGCCATTCATCTAATAGTTCGCTATATACCATAGAAAGCGGTTTAAATAATCTGTCGACTTTTAAGAGTTCACGTGCAGTTAAAAATCTTTGATCCATATTCTCCTTAGTAGAGTAATACATGGCGGCGCGACGTTGCACCTCCAGATCGACTGGAAGTACACCCGCCAGGACAGGCAAAGCTTCGGTACTAACAGTTCTATATGCCTTGCACAAGAATATCAACGCCAAACGTTGGCTCTGGAGTAGTTTTCTTCGCACAGCACCGATAGTAGCCCTATCAGCCCATACGGGAGATCCATAACAAATACATCCTAAGTAAGTTGCTCCATAGATGATTTTTAGTGTATTAAAAGATAGCCCCCACGTTGATTTCGATATTCTTGTCAAAACAAAATTTAGTTGCATTGTGTCTGAAGTAACAAAAACTACCACTCAGCTTCGTTTTCGGTAGCACTCTTGATGTACCCTGTATAATGTAAATCGGGGCCCATTGCCTCTAACTTTGTTTTTATGAACAAATGTACACAATTTACATTTTCATGTTTAACAATATAATGAGCCATTTTAAGTATACATAAATGGATTTAAATAAAAAGAAAAAATGATGGAACCAAAAAAAATACGTCGCAATTTTGAATGTCGGTTTGTGCGCACATCGTAAAATTTTATTCTCATATTCTTTTCAAACTCAATCACCACCACTCTCAATCGTACTCTCGATTGTAGAGGAGGCCCGTGCCCTGCAGTGGGACGTATATGGGCTGATACAGATACAGATTCTTTTCTTACAATTTGTCTTACAATGAAATATAACTACAAAAACAAACATATGATTTAACATTGCCTTGGAAAAAGGAGGGATTTCTGGATTCTTTAATCTCTAATACACTGATATTAGGTAAATTGGAACACTGGTGTTAGGGATCTCATATGTGAGAGGCCGCCTGGGATAGATACCACCGCAATGTATATTTCTAAACAGCAGTGTAAATGCACTATTGTGTTTAGAATAATGGACATTGTGGCCAGAGTCTCAGGATGGCGAGCACAGTGGAATGTCAATCATTGCTGTGTAATTCAAAGTGTTTGGTTTTGCTACTGTTCATGAGCGGTTGTATCGCTTACCATCAGACGAACGGCATGCTCGTCTCGCCATTCACTGCAATAAAAATAAGTTCAGTGTTATTTTGTATGCAAATAAAAATATGGTATGCCATATTTTGGTTAAAAAAAATGGCTGTTACTGTTTTGTACGAGTATATTCATCTGTTTTTTTACCCATATTTGCAAAATAAATACACATATCTTTATCTAAATATATTCATTACACTTGTACATGTTGATTAATTTGCTGATTGAGTTGGCCAGCCAACAAATCAAAATATATGAGTTACTTATTGAAGGTGGATCGCCAAGTAATATCTATCTATATATATAAAAATGAAACCCGTTTCGCGTTGTCTCGGCATCACGTGTGAACGGCTGAACAGATTTGGCTTATTTTGGTCTTGAAATATTCGTAAAAGTTCTGGTAAGGTTTTAGGAGTGAGAAAAATTGGAAAATTTCTAAGGAAGACACTAAAAACCTTTTTTTTGGGTATCGTTCAAGCGTGATGCGTCCAGCCAATATAGGATGATCTTTGTTTATTTGACGGGAGATGTAAAAGACGGTCCAGCTTCAACTACCATCCAACGTAAAATGATTTATCTTTCCATTGTCTTTCATTGACGGCTGACGAAATAGAACAAAATTCAAAAAATGTGTACAACGTGTATATAATATTATCTAGATACGGCGTCTTGCGCGTAATTTTGTTAAATGTAAAATAAAACGATGTCCATATCTACCAAAATAGCCCATTGTTTTTTTAGATTATTGCAACAGTTTTAAACAAGGTATACTCTATCGTAGCGTTTTGCCGGAGTACACCAAATATATCTAATTATAATTTTTCGTTTTCATAAACGACATTGTTTTTTGAATTGATACTTTTAGATGCGCTGGGGACAAATTTAAATTCCGCATTAGTATTGTTTTCAGACTCAAGAATTAAAAAAAATGGTACGTTGATGCCGTATCTAGACATTATAATGAAACGATATGCAGTTTTATATTTTTAAATATTTGTTTTATTACTTAAGGCAGTATATCTTCTTCTTCTATAATATAAAAATGAATCGCAAAATGTGTTGGTAAGCGCAAAACTCAACAACTCCTGACCAATTTGGCCATATCTTTTTTTAAAGGTTTATTATTACTTTATTACTAACAAAAAGTAATGGCGTGCTATATTATTTGGAAAAACAGCATTTTGGTGCTGAATTAAGGGAAGGAATATTGGATGAACAATAAAAAACGCTTAAGTTTTTAATGTCAAAATGTCATAAGGCAATCTTTATATGTACATGTATATGGAGAGACGGGATTTATTAGAGTGGAAGGTACGGGAGAGGACTGGGATAGCTGACAGATTTGATAGGACCAAATGTAAATGCACGTTATAAGACGGGATGGATAATAAAGAGAAAGGACGGGACGGATCGGGAAGAGATTGAACAGACGGATGAGACGGGATTGAGCCGGACAGTAGGACAGCTACGTCAAGTTTAGGTATACAAGAGTTTATACGAAAAATAACATGTATTTGGTGTGGAGTGGAATCAAAAAATATATGCACCCAGGCGAAGTAATAAATATTATACATAATTTATGAACTGCTCTGAATTGCAACTCGTGTATGAACACTGTATTGTAATTTTATTTTGAAAAGAGCAACGCTAGAGTTTCTTTCCCGTTCTTCTCTGGCGAAAACAGCCTTGTGAATTGGGTGGCAGTGGAAAAAAGTGAATCTAATTAAATAATATATTATGACATTTTCATTCAATAAATATTTTCATTTCATCTCAAGAACCAAACATGTAAAAATTTATATATAAGGCATAGGCTCTAGGCTCCTCTGTTTTAAGTCGGCTAATAAAAAGGTCTCTGACCTCCAGTAAATGTTCTATCAAGTAAATTAAACCCCGTAGTACATGCCTGAGTCCGTCCAGTTACTTATACATTTTTATTAGTCGATTGTGCCGCGCGGTCATTCTGCCACACCCTGTTAGGGACGGGGAAAGTATCGATAGTCTATAGATTTATATTGAAAATGAAGTGTATTAAGGCTTTCGAAATTATACACTGCTTTTCCGAAAAAGAGTATACTGATTCTTCGTTCTGGGCGACTTCGCTTTACTCAGCCATATTAATTATGAATAAATTCGTATCAAAAAAAATATTGTAAATTTTTTAACAAATGATTAATGAACTGCTCTGATTTAAACCAACTTTGTAATAATCACTACATTGTAAACTGGTTTTGAAAAGAGCAACACTAAAGTTTCTTGTCCGTTCTTCTCTAGTGAAAACCGCTTTCCGAACCGGGTGGTAGGTAAAAAAAATGACTGAATCTCAACGGTGTTCAACATTTTAATGGATTCAATAAATTATTTCCTTATTTTCATTAGGTTCTCATACTAAATCCTTGTACATACTCGTAAATATATTATGTTAATAAGATACGTAGCGGTGACTAGTTTTATGTGAGGTCCCCTCATGAGTATTATATAAATATTTAAATTGGAAATCCACTTAAAAACATAAAGAGAAAATAAAGTATATTAGGTTTGTCGGCGGAGGAAAACATTATGAGAATTGAGGAATTATGCATATTGCAATATTTTATAATAAATTCTATGACATATTATAAAGTCTGTACTTTGTTAGCGAGGTCTGTTGTGGCCTAATCCTTCTCAGTTAAATTATCTATTACAAAGAGGCACGCGCTATATTAGGCTGGATTATTGTTATGTTAGCGAAAATTGCTATACCTAATATGTGACTTGCCTGATGAGCAAATTTGGAAACCTCCTCTCCTTATAATCGTGTACATCAATACAAAAAAAAATCAAATTAAAACTCTCCTTTTTAAACTGAAATGAGTCATCAAAGAGATCGCTAAATTTTAATCCAATTGAAAAAATACTCTTCCTATTTTGAAAACTTAAACACCAAAAAGATAACTTTAAACCTTCAAAATATTAAGAAAATAAAACTCTTCCTTTTTTTAAATCCAAGAAAGGCACCAAAAAGGTTGACCAACATAAAACCTCCTTTTGACAAAAAACTATCGACTACTCCCAACCCTTTCTACGCTTTGGCCAGTGAATCCGCCGTGTCAAGGTGACGACCCCTGTACCTAATACACCCTTTGTGTATCAACCCACCCCTAACTATCTATACGTTCCAAACCTTCGCTTCGTTTCGTTGTTTGTGACAAATCTCGACGTTTGGCCGCGCTTATTTTTACACTTTTTTAAATTATGAACTTAGTGCCTAAGGCATTTTCTAACAGCCAACTTTTTGAGAGAAGAAGAGTTTAAAAGATATTTAAGAATATGAAAAATATTTAAATAAGATTTTGTTGTATAAAAGATAACTGTTAATTATTTAGGTTTTTGTAATTGTGTGGGTGTGTATTTTTATTTTAAAAACATAATAGTTAACAATTCCTTGTTTTTCTTCTAATAATATTTCGGTGTATATTATTGCAATAAAATTTTTAGTTTTAACATTTTGATGGTAGTTCTCTGTATGCATTTCATATTCAAAAACATGTTATTGACTACATTATAGGTAATTAATTTTAAGTATAATACTTTTAAATACTAACGGTCCTATTTATTACACCTTCTACAAAATATTTTAGCTATCGAATTTTTTGTCACTGAGCGGATGAATAATAGTCACTATAGTTTTTTTTCAATGTGTAACATTCGCGTAAATCTAAGAAACTATTAAGTATGAAGTATCTTACAAGGGCGGATCCAACCTTCAAAAATGGTTGAGGGCATGTCAACCCGAAATTCAACGAAGTGGGAGTCTGTGTATGATCTTGCTCCTGATCGTTAGGTATACGTAATAAAGATTTAACTCTGCGATTTTATTATAGAGGGTATATCAAGACTGCTACCCAAAACGAAGCTGGGTGGCAGTTTTAGGGACTTCAGACACAATGCAACTAAATTTTGTGCAAAAAATTGTGAAGAATTTTTTTTGTTATTTTTTTCCTATCGTCTTATTAGGGTAGTAAATACATAGGTTTTTCTTAAATAATAGTGTAAAACCTCTCATTTTTAAATACGCTATGGTACGCACGGCTTTAAATTATGATCTTAGCAAAAAGTATGGATTTACCACCTAAATACGACGACTAAAAAAAAAAAGAAATATTGTCGCGTTTCCTTGCGAAATTTTAGTTAAATTGTGTTTGTAGTCACTAAACTACCACCCGGCTTTGTTTTCGCTAGCACTCTAGATATACTCGCTATGGAAGTATGACGTCTTACATCTGTTAAGGTTGTGGGCATGCCCATAGTGCCCACTACGGTGGATCCGCGCTTGGTATCTTACCTTATTCTTCCTCCGTCCACTCTATCATGTTTTCTTGGATCACTAATTACCGATACTGTTGTTTCAGCGACTTCTCTCTTCCTCTTGTGCCGCTTCGATTGTGATCACTGAAACAAACATAAGTGGTATTCAGTAGGATGATGCACGTAATTTCTTTACGCGCCAATCAAGTTGCATTGCGGTTGCAATTAAGTTTCCGTTTTAATGCAAAATGGTATTCTTGTAATTGTTTAGCTGCGCGTGCGCGTGTTTCCTTACGATTAAAATCGAAACTGCACATGTGCTGCACGTAGTTAGACTAAACTGTTATTTGAGACGTCAAATGAATAGGTAGGGCGACCAGGTTTTAAGGAAAGTGAAGAAAAAAATTAAATTTAATTAAAAATTTGCTTAAAATGACATCTTTCCTTTTATTTGACGTATGTCATTTCTTCCCAGAATTTGATTCCTATTAGCAACATTATCGAATGTTGTAATAATACAGCAAGTGTTTTTTTTTTTCAAAATCTTTGGGTTCGATTCCTAGCTAGGCATATTGATTTATTAAAACTCAAAGTATGCAGTTTTAGTTCTCATCAAAATCGGTCTCGTAAGTCGTTTCCGCATTTTTCGATATTCCTCATAGTTTTCGGATTTGGCCATTGACGCCCACTTGAAAAACTTGCCTTGTTTATGTAACTTACGGAGAAATGTTATTATCGACTTCACTTGCTATTTGTGATTGCTATTGCAATTTATTGCAACATTAGTACACAAAAAGTGCGTGGTGGCCTGTTGGTAAACGGACTAGACGCGACTGCCAACATGTTCACGGTGGTCGCGGGTTCGAATCCCAGGGCACACCTCTGACTTTTCGAAGCCATGTGTGTATTGACAGTCAATCACCACGCACTAAAACGGTGAAGGAAAACATCGTGAGGAAACCTGCATACCATAGCGATTCATAAAAATTTCTATGGTATGTAAGTCCGCCAACCCGCACTGGGCCAGCGTGGTGGACTATATGGCCTAACCACTCTCAATCGATTACGATTGTAGAGTAAGCCCGTGCCCTGCAGTGGGACGTATATGGGCTGATACAGTACAGTACAGTACACAAAAACTTGAAAGTCAATAATACTCACGTATGCCTTCTAGATCTTTCCTTCTTCTCTTTAGATCTATGCGTCCTTCTCTTCTTGTATACAGAACCTCCATTTCCCTCATCAACTGTTTCCAAATGCAAACGTAAAGCCTGTATATTTGTAATAAAATTACCTGAAATTAAACATCTATGAGAATAATAGTTCCTTAAATTCACGCAAATATTACACATTGAAATAAAACTATTATTTACGGATTTTATCACGGATTTGGTTTAATTTTTAAATTTTGGACTTCGAGATTTTTCGACTATCGAACTAAATTATTAAAATAAATACATCTAATAGTCACAAAGTCCTGACCCCACACTAAGATCGAGTTTTGTGTCGTGTATCAGAAACTAAGAGAGACTTTTCGGTCTCACAAACACCCAGACGGGAAACAAATGCTTGTAGGTCACACAAACATTTGTCTCTGTGTGGAGCAAACAAGCGGCCTCTTGTTACGTTTTAAATATGGCCTACAGCTAATAGCCTGCATTATTTTATTTTATTTATTTGGGAAAATAAACAATTGTACATTATAATTTAAACATAGTAGTAGATTAACATAGGAATATAGGCAATATAAAATTCACAACATTTTCCACGAATTAACAAATACACATTAAACAATGAAAAAGCACACTACAGTGTAATTAATATGATTACGACTAAAAAATATTTAAATTAATAAAAAATAAAGGGGTTTTAACAGTTTGACGTCATAAAAGATTTCCTTAATATAGTAAAACGGTTAAAAACTAAATAAATGTATACAATTACACAAAAAGGAGAAAATAAACTTCATCATCACCAATCATTAATTAATGGGCTATCCAAACTACAAGAATGTAGTAGTATTTCATGAAATTAATGGTTTCAAACAAATAAACAAACTCTACAATTTTATACATAGAAAAACACTTACCAATGTATTCTTGCAAGTGAAAAATATATTCATATAATTGATTATCTTGTAGTGACAGATTATTAAAAGCCGGAACGCTAAAAATGGCGCGTCTTGTAAAGCAATATTCATTATTATGGCACACACTTCGATCGTGCAACAGCAAGCTCGACTGTTCCTGAAATGAAAAGATTATTGGTAGTTCGAACTAACCTTACAGTATTTATGATCTAGACTTCTAGAGGGAGCGTTTGTACTTCAAAGACGTTGATAAAAATGGTGGTGCCGGGCCACCTTTTTCTGCCCTCTTATTGGCTGATATTTGACAGGACAGGAGACTGTTAAATGTATTATTGAAATAATAAATGGACCTAACGGCCACATTCATAGCCATGACCCCAAACTAATATCGAGTCTTGTGTCAAAGAGAGACTTCGAGAGACTTTTAAGTCAAATATATAAGTCTACGTTTGTATTTATTGCAAACATACAAAAATATACTTTAGTAGTAAAATATACAAATTAACGCGTATACAAGCAGAGATCATACAATCAGACGAAGTTTGCACATAAGTTCCTTATTGTAAACATTTTAACATGTTCCCCTAATAAGTAAGCATGGCTGGATAGCGGGCACCAAACATACAAAACATTTACAGCCTCAAGTTGGACATTCACAAATCATCATCATTGAAAATAAGGCCTAATAAGTTCGATCAAAATATTATTGTATGTTACAATGTTTAGAAGTAAATAAGGAACATATGTGCAAAAAATATAGAGTTATTGACACAGGTCTATTTGCGAAAACACTTAATGGCCCTTTTATATCATGTGTCCATGTTATTATGTAATCTAGCTGTATTTTTTCCGTAATTAATAAATAAAAATAAATAACAATTATTGTCCCGATTGTCGTTTCTGCCCATGGGTTGATACCAAAGAACCTCGACCAACATCTACAGAGGCTCTCAATCGGCTGTTGGGTCAGGAGTCAGATTCAGAAGGCAGTATTGCTTGACACGGCACGTATTGTGAGGCGGTTCCTCACTTTGGGCTCCTAACCACCGGTGGCTTGGGTCTCGAGCCTCGCCATCGTTGGATAACTTTTATATTTTTATATGTATTTTGTTTTTTTACTATACGTATATATATATAAAAATGTAAAAAAAAAGATTTAAAATAAAGAGAAATAATAAAATTAATATATATTACGAAAAAAACAACAAAGTTTTCTTTAGGTTCTCATAGGCCCAGCACCCTTTACCTGTTCTCATTGAGATAATATACTAGAGGGGACTCTGAAACAAAAGAAAATGAAGGATACATTCTATTCCTGTCTCTGTCACACCTACGAAGTAACATTATCTTCGCTCTCGCTTCACTGTGTACCCGTGTGCACGCACAATACGCAGAGATTTTATTCCCGATGTCCGCTCTAGTATAATAAATACCTCAATGTCTGTTCCAGTGCCTTTTTCTTTGTAGGGCAAACGCTTAAATTTTAAGATGCAATATAAGATCTAAGAGTATATTTATATACGATAATCACTTACCATCAGATGAAACAATTCCTAAATGAAATTAAAGAATAAGCATTTAAATAAGATATAATATATACCGGGTATCTCAAGACTGCTACCGAAAACGAAGCCGGTGGTAGTTTTAGTGACTACAAACACAATGCAACTTAAAATTTCGCAAAGAAACGCGACAATTATTTTTTATGAATTTTTAAATATCGTCATTTTTGGGTGGTAAATCCATAGTTTTTGCTAAATAATAATTTAAACTCATTTATACCTTAGATTATTATAAATAAAAGGGTATACACTATTATTTTAGGAAAAATGTATTTACCACCCAAATATGGTCATAGGAAAAAAATAACAAAAAAAAATTGTCGCTTTTTTTTGCAAGTTTTTCTGTTCCATTGTGTCTGAAGTCGCTTAAACTACCACCCGGCTTCGTTTTCGGTAGCAGTCTTGATATACCCTGTATATACATCTAACTTGTGCTTTTGATGCTATTTGCTCTTGTATGCAAGTGTGTGTGGTTGTGTATGATATAACAAAAAATATGATAAGCGTTATTTTTATGGAGATATATAACAATGATTGAAAAAGAAAACTAATAGCGTAGGTTAGAAAATATATATACAATATCTATTATTTATATTTTACGTTTCTGTGCCAGTGTGTGTGTGTGTTATGATAAAAACTTATGCTTAAATATACATGTGTTTTACAACATTCAGTATGCAAATCAGATTATTTTATGCCTGAATGTACATGTGTTATACAACGTTTAGTATGAAAATCGGATTTTAAAATAAAATAATAAACTTACAATGCATTAAGTATTTATAATTTCACGAATAGCAAAATAGAATAATTACGTGTGTATGAATGTTCATGAGACTATATACATTATACACCATACAATATACGTGAAAAAGTGTATCAAAATTGTCTCTGTAAGCTTGTGTTTTTCTGTGTGTATTGATAGTTAATCTCCACGCACTGTAACAATAAAGGAAAACATCGTGACGAAACCTGCATACCATAGCGATTTGTATGAATTTCTATGGTATGTAAAGTCCGTACTAGGTGGTGGACTGTATTAACCACTCTCAATCGTATTCTCGATTGTAAACAAGGACCGTGTCTTGGGGGCTACTCTATGATTTGAAACGAAATTCAAATGTTCAATAAAGTATCGACTACTAAAAATGTACACTATTCTATATTATGATACTTATCATTTTCTCCAAACTTAGTATATGATTGCGACGTACGATAGAGGGATCCAACATTTTGTAGAAAATTAAATGAAATGAAAATAATTTATTGAATCCATTAAGATGTTCTACATCATTTAGGTTGTCATTTTTTTTTATTTACCACCCGGTTCGTAAAGCGCTTTGCACTAGAAAAGAACGGGTATGAAATTCTAGTGGGCACATTAGTGAAGTTTTACATACATACGTCCGAAAATTCCAAGTTCGTATCTTTTCATAGAGTAACCCCCTTCAATGAGATGTACATACTGGGTATCTCAAGACTGCTACCGAAAACGAAGCCGGGTGGTAGTTTAAGTGAGTACAAACACAATGCAACTAAAAATTTCGCAAAGAAACGCGACAATTATTTTTTATTATTTTTTAAATACCGTCATTTTTGGGTGGTGAATCCATAGTTTTTACTAAAATAATAATTTAAACTCTTATACCTTACAGTATTTATAAATAAAAAGGTAAACACTATTATTTTAGGAAAAAAAATAATGTATTTACCATCCAAATATGGCGATAGGAAAAAAATTCCAAAAAAAAATCTGTTGCATTGTGTCTGAAGTCGCTTAAACTACCACCCGGCTTCGTTTTTGGTAGCAGTCTTGATATACCCTGTATATGTGCTGATAGAAATACATACATAGAGGTGTTTAACAAAAAAAAAATATAAAGTAGCAGTGGGACGTATATGGACTGATACAGCTGCATAAATAGATTTGTAACAAAACAAATATCTTGTGAGATTGTGTGTCAAAAGCAATGTGCAGTGCGTTGCTTCACATACATGTCAGACCTATTGGCAGCTCCTCTTGACTTCCTGGACTTGGTGGCTGTCAGGACCACGGTAAACTGCATGAGAGACCACGACCAGATCGCCAGGGTTAGAAGTACTAGAACTTTCTCAGTCGCCACCTTCTCGTCTTTGAAGGAGTCAAAGAATTCTATTATGTCGGCAGCTGTGCCTGAAATTAAGAGGTTAATCAGCTAATTGTCACATACATCCTGACCCCAAATTAAGATCTGGTTTTGTGGGTATCAGGAACTGGTAGAGAACGTAAGTCTCGCCAACACAAAACAACCTGTGGATCACCCGATTTCTCGTACCGTTATATCCCGTTCGGTCCCACATTCAGTGTAATGAGGAAAAGCATTCAATCCTGTCCTGTCCTATCCCATGCTAACCATTCGAAGTTGAATGAGTAGAAAATACTTATGTATATTTGGTTTCCTGGCTCATCCCACGGGAATACTACATTTTTCGGGATAAAAAGTAACCTATATGTTAATCCAGGGTGTCAGCTATCACTATACCAAATTTCGTCAAGATCAGTTGAGCCGTTTTTTGCGTGAAAGAGTTACAAACATCCATACATCCATAGTCACAAACTTTCCCCTTTATAATATTAGTAAAGAAATTTCTACATCATATTAAGTGAATCGGATCTTTTAAATAGACCACATTAATGATACCTGATAACACCTTTCATCGTCATCATCATCATATCAGCCACAGGAAGTCCACTGCTGAACATAGGCCTCCCCCAAATATATCCCCATCAACCTGTTGGAAGCAGCCTACATTCAGCGACTTCCTGCAAGGTCAGTGGAAGCCAGGTCGTCCTCCCACCTTGCAGGCGGGCGTCCGACATTTTGCTTGTCTGTACGTGGCCTCCACTCTAGAACCTTTCCGCCCCAACGGCCATCGGTTCTACGAACTACATATGTGCCCGGCCCACTGCTACTTCAACTTTCTAATTAATATTTGTTCTCCTACAGATCTCCTCATTTCTGATTCGATCTCGTAGGGAAATACAGAGCATAGCCCTCTCCATAGCTCGTTGAGCCATGATGATGATAAAACCTTTACCAATTACCAAATAAACACATTTTCTTTCTTTCTCTTTCTTTCAATTTAACAGAGTTTTTGTCACCCTGTTTGCCAATGGACTTACCAATATAAACCAGAAGGAGTCGCCTTTACCAATTACCAAATAAATTAATTTTCTTTCTCTCTTTCTTTCAATTCGACAGAGTTTTTGTCCCATGTTTACTAATGGACTTACCAATATAAACCAAAAGGAGTTGACTCAGCTGATCCCTGGTTAGATCTCCCTTCGGTAGCAACCACCGTCCGACAATAAGGGTTAGCATCAAGAACTGTTCGATCAATGTCACCCACATGTCGGTCGGAATCTTGGTGGCTCCTGGTATGAGAATCTCCGTCTAAAAGAAAGATTAGATAAGTTTTAAGGTTGCAAGGATGTAAGGTTGAGGATTTAAGTTTGACTGGTGGTAGGTCTCTCATATGTGAGAGGCGATTGGGTAGGTACCACTGCAATGTCTATTTCTCCTGCCAAACAGCTTTTTAAATGCAAAGTTGTGTTTTGGATTGAAGGACATTGTAACCAGAGTAACTACGGGACATATTGAGACTTAACATCTTATGTCTTAGGATGGCGAGCGCAGTGGAATGCCGAGCATTGTAATTCAAGGTGTTGTTTGGTTTTGCTACTGTCCATGAGCGGTCGTATCGCTTACCACCTGGCGAATGAACATACAAATCAAATCAAATGTTTTTTTTTGGCCGTATGTTACATAAACTGTTTCAATTTGTTTATCATTCAAACTCACTTCTATATAAGTCATATTTATAATTTTCTTCTGCAGTCTGAGGTCCACTTTGTGAAGTTCTAGCAGCCATATTGCAGGGACTACAAGCCCTAGATATATGAAGACGGAAGGGCAGAACCTGAAAAAAATATTACTTTAAAAAGGGGAATAGATACCTATACCTAAAGGTCGACTGGTACATAGACTTATGGGCGTTATTGACTTATGGCTACAATGTACTATATACAAATCCGAACATTTACAGAGTAGGTACATTCATATCGTCATAAGCTTCGATCGTCCGAAGATTCGAACATCGTTCCGGATTTTCAGAGTAGGGCCCCAGTAGATGTCTAGTGGAGCGTTACTGAAATTAGTCATCGCTCGCAACGATTTTGAAAATGCTGGCTTATATCATGACAGAAAGATAAATAACAATGAAGATGAATAACAATTTTTTATCACCGTTTAGACGAAACCTATTAAATTATTTATTTATTTCTTCTATTTTGGACAACAAACAGTCGTGTACATCAACAAAAACAAAGATTATATGTTTACAACTTACAGACTTTGAGTGTCAACGCTTAAATTATAAAGATATGATAATTTAATGTTTATTTCAGCGCGATTTTCACGGTCATCTTTTTGAAACTCCAAATGTACTGAAGGGCCTATCCTTGGTATTTAAATCAATGATTGAATATTAAAATACTGTTTCGCTGGTAGATGTACGATATGATTGCAAAGCTGTGGTCTCAAGTTCAAATTCCAGGTCAGTCAAAGTGATATCGGAATTTTCTATTCATTCTTAGCCTGGAGGCAGAAAGGAGGATGCTCTTTTTAGTATGAAGCTTAATATCAGTGTGAAGATTGTTGTCCCTCGATGAAATCTACTTTATTGTGTTGGGAAAAATATATATTTTCAATAAATATAAACATAATTGCGACCCAGGCTTGAAGTTCTTGGAGAAATTAACTTAGCCCAATAAAAAAATTGTTGCCTTCGACTCTGTTCACAAATTTAAAATCCGATGATAATTACTTTATAAAAATCTGTCGCCCGGGATATAACAGGATAATATTTAATGAAAAACCATGAAAATGCCATAATAAATTTTAAGCAGTATCGGTATCGGGACGTACGATATTTTTTACCGAAACTATGAATGGGCCATTCTCCATTTTGCCCGCTATTGTTCGGTGCATGTATCGAACCCGCGGCCTCTCGTTTTTAGTTCCATCAATAACTATTTAGGCTGTCAGAAATGTTATACCGGGTATATCAAGAGTGCTACCGAAAACGAAGCCGGGTGGTAGTTTTAGTGACTACAAACACAATGTAACAAAAATTTCGCAAAGAAACGCGACATTATTTTGTAATGATTTTTTATATATTGTCATTTTTGGGTGGTTTAAACTGTTTTATACCTTAGAGTGTTTATAAATAAAAGGGTATACACTATTATTTTAGGAAAAAAATGTATTTACTACCCAAATATGGCCATAGGAAAAAAATTGAAAAAAATTGTCGCATTATTTTGCAAAATTTTCTGTTGCATTGTGTCTGAAATCGCTTAAACTACCACCCGGCTTCGTTTTCGTTAGCAGTCTTGATATACCTTGTATATCCCTGTGAAATAGCTAATTGGGTTTATATTGTACCGGAAATGCCATTACCGGTGCTTCGATCATTTTTTTGACATTGTGATGTGTTTTGACAGGACGGGAAGGTGGGACGTCCTTACTATCAATTTATATGCTTATCTATACGGTATGTATACTAATGTAATGAAGAGGAAAAAGATAGTTGCCAAAAAGCAGTGTCAATGCAACGTTGTGTTCTGATTTGAAGGATATTGTAGCCGGAGTAACTACTGGACATATTGAGACTTAACATCTTATGTCTCAGGATGGCTATACTGGTGGTAGGTCTCTCATATGTAAAAGGCCGCCTGGGTAGGTACCACCGCAATGTCTATTTCTCCCGCCAAATAGCTGTGTAAGTCTACTTTGGTGTTCCGGTTTGAAGGAGACTGCAGCCAGGGTAACTACTGGACATATTGAGACTTTACACCTTAGGTATCCGGATGGCGAGCGCAGTGGAATGCCAGGCATTGCTTTGTGATTCAAGATGTTGTTTGGTTTTGCTACTGTCCATCAGCGGTCGCATCGCTTACCATCAAGCGAACGGCATGCTCGTCTCGCCATTCATAGCAATAAAAAAACAAATAAATTTGGGAATAGTTCCGTCTCGGGTCAAATCAAACGAGGATTGTTTGAATAATCTTCAATTCAATTACGTCTTTTATATTCATCTTTATTTCGTCTTCCTCAGTCGTCCTTCACGTCTTACATCGTCTTCCAGACAGTTCTCTCCTCCGTCCTTCCGTACTTCAACATCTCAATCATTCATCCTCTAGCTCTTTCCATCTTAAGTGCTTTCATTAGTCGTGTAAGATTCTCCTTGGTAGAATTGATGCACCGGATCTGAGTTCTGAGTTGTCACGACTTTCTGTATCAGCCCATATAGGTCCCACTGCAGGGCACGGGCCTACTCTACAATCGACGGTACGATTGAAAGTGGTTAGACCATATAGTCCACCACGCTGGCCTAGTGCGGGTTGGCGGACTTACATACCATAGATTTTTTTATAAATCGCTATGGTATGCAGGTTTCCTCACGATGTTTTCCTTCACCGTTTTAGTGCGTGGTGATTGACTATCAATACACACATGACTCCGAAAAGTCAGAGGTGTGCCCTGGGATTTGAACCCTCGACCACCGTGAACATGTTGGCAGTCGCGTCTAGTCCGTTTACTAACAGACCACCACGCACTTGTCACGACTTTATGTCCCTAATAATTATCTGCGTGGCAGAAGTCACAAATTATTTTCCGTACCAGCATGTCGAATAATTGGTCGTGCCAGGTCTCCTATTCCGCGTGTTCTTGCAGCGCTAAATGCCCTCATCGATACAAATTCCAAAGTTGATTTGTTTACTGATGAATGGACAGTTATCTTGTCAGCGTGTGTGGAATACTGTGAGAAGATTTGTAAATAGCCTTTCACGGTAGAGGTTTGTTTAATATTTATTAGGGTTTTATTTTTTTTGTTTTTTGTTTTTCGTGAACTTAGTTACTATAGTTTATATATTTTTATTACCACACTCTTTTTGTTGTTGTTCATAAATATTGTTTATATTTTGTTGATTTTTCTAGATTTAATATATTAGATTTAAGAATTTAATTAATTTAATTGGTGTATGCCATTTTAATTAAATTAAAATAATAAATAAATAAATCTCTTTCACTAAACTACGTTCCATATCAGTACTTCTTCTAACGTTTCATTCTACTCATCTTTCTTCATAACATTCAAATCCTACATCAATATAAAACTATGCACATTCGTAAAATCAGATGTATAACAGCTTTAAACCTCCTACCATCGTTATTTCTCCAAATATCTATAACATTGTATTAAGTAAAGGGTTGGCGCGGCCGTGACATTTGTTCCATAAAAGACCAACCAAGCGAGACAAATTGAACTTCTGGTAACCGACTTCAAAAAGGGAGGTTATAGAGTCGAATGATATTTCGGGTTATCGTAAGAAATTTCTGGCAATATTATAAATTTGCGAACCTGCCTGGTAGATACACTTTTCAAAATGGCGGCCATAATGTTCCATTCTGACTAACAATTTTGAATATCGGAGCAAAGGATCCTTCAGTTATCGATTTTAATAATATTAGAACAACGAAAAACAAATAGATTTCCTTGTATTTACTAGATTATTCACTACTGGTTCCTTTATAGGTCATAGCATGATGATATATAGTTTATAGTACTCCTCGATAAATGAACTATCCAACACAAAAAGATAATTCTATTGGGCAGTAGTTTTAGAGAGTAGAGGTAACAAACATACGAACTCTTCAGCTTTGTAATATATTAGTATAAAATATTTAGATTCAGTCATTCATTGAGTTGTTTTTTTCTCTATACCACCCGGTCACAAGGCTGTTTTCGCCAGAGAAGAACGCGCAAAAAAAGCTCTAGCGTTGATATTTTCAAAACTAGTTTACAATACAGTGATTATACAGGAGTCGCAGCTTGGTTTAATTCGGAGCAGTGAATAAATCAATAGGAAATATAAAATAAAGTAGTTATAAAATAATTAAATTGTGTGAATAAAAGACAGACGGACACCGCTACCTACCGGGTATCTCAAGACTGCTACCGAAAACGAAGCCGGGTGGTAGTTTTAGTGACTACAAACACAATGCAACTAAAAATTTTGCTAAGGAACGCGACAATTTTTTTTTATCATCTTTTAAATATCGTCATTTTTGGGTGGTAAATCCATAGTTTTTGCTAAAATAATCATTTAAACTCTTTTAAACCTTAGAGTCTTTATGAATAAAAGGGTATACACTATAATTTTACGAAAAAATATATTTACCACCCAAATACGTCCATATAAAAAAAATAACAAAAAAAAATTGTCTCTTTTTTTTTCAACATTTTCTGTTGCATTGTGTCTGAAGTCGCTTAAACTACCACCCGGCTTCGTTTTCGGTAGCAGTCTTGATATACCCTGTATAATAAGTTCACGGGGGTCGCGGGTCCAAATCCCAGGGCACACCTCTGACTTTTCGGGAGTCATGTGTGTATTAACAGTCAATCACCACGCACTAAAACGGTGAAGGAAAACATCGTGAGGAAACCTGCATACCATAGCGATTTGTGGCAATTGCTATGGTATGTAAAATCCGCCAATCCGCTCTAGACTAGCGTGGTGGACTATATGACTTAACTCCGCATAATCGTACTCTCGATTGTAGAGGAGGTTCGCACCCTGCAGTGGGACGTATATGAGCTAATATAGTAAGTAGACATACGAATTAAACATTGATTAATTAATTTACTTAAAACAGTATAAAAAAAAACAAATATTCTTTTCTTTAAATCTGAGCTACTAATCTACTGGACAAAAATCAGGAAAAATATAAAAATACATAGTCTTGACTCCACACTGAGATCGAGTCTTTTGTCATATCAGGAATCACGAGAGACTTTTCTCAAAAACACCTAGACTCGAAATAAATAGCAAATGCCTGTGGTTTACACAACATTTGTTACGATACGGAGACCTATTTTATCAATTTGGTTTTCGGTAAATTATAAGATATCTAACATAGCAGCTACTCCCGGCTTCGTTCGGGTGATAGAATGTAGATATTTAAAATTTTCACTACAAGGTTGCCTTTTGAAAACCATCAAGAATTCTGTTTTCTGATACCGTGCCGCTTTGATTTGGTCTTATATTTTTTCCTTTTAATGGTCATCCTGGCTATCCATATTGTTTTTGATTGCCTTTATAGGCAGACGAGCTAGCAGCCCGCCTGATGTTAAGCGTCTACTGCTGCTCATGGACGTATGCAGCCAGTTGCCCCTGTGCCAGGGGGCCAGCACAACAAAATCGCTGCCTACATTTTTGAAAAACAGTAATAATTAGGTATATCAATATATAAAACTGTAGAGTTTATTTATTTGAACGCGCCAATCTCATGAACTATTTATTTATTTATTTATTTATTCTTAACTGCACATAAAGAGGACAACATTAACATATAACATACAATAAAAAAGTACAGAAGGCGGTCTTATCGCTCTAGGCGATTTCTTACAGACAACCTTAGGATGGATACGAGATAAGGAGAAGAAGAGAGGGGCAGTCTAGGAAATAAAGGAAACAAGCTCCAGTAAAATAAGAATTATAGACGAATTATTTATAATTAATATTATATATATATAATATATATTAGCTCGAAACTCAGAAACGTGATCATATTTGCGTAGACCAAATATAAATTTAATACAGAAATTTTGAATACGCTCAAGTTTATTAAGTTGGTCCTCGGTGAGATCGAGATAGCTGACATCGGCATAATCAAGGATGGGGGAGTAGGAGAGTTTGTGCAAGGGAAATCTTCATGGTAATGGGTAGAAAATTTTGTAACCTTCGCAAGGACCCAGCGGAGGCGAAAACCTTACGGCTTAGCTCCCGAATCTGCGGACCCCAGGTGAAAGATTTGTCTATATATAGGCCAAGGTTTTTTACGGTATCGCTATATGGGACAGTAACACCGTCACAGTAAACGGATGGAAGTTGGGCCCAATCAAGTCTCGATATCATCCTGGGGCTGCCGACAACAATCACTTGAGTTTTCGACGGATTCACCTTCAGTCCATAGGATTTACTCAAAGTACATATATGTTGGATATCATCGTTAATAGTTCGAATCGCATCGACCATCTTGTCCACCGGTGCCCGTGTATAAATTTGCAGATCGTCAGCGTAGAGGTGGTAGGAGGAGCGAAGATTATTAGTGATGGAATTAATAAAAACAGCGAAGAGTAATGGAGATAACACGCCGCCCTGAGGGACACCAGCAGTTACAGAGCACCAGGAAGAAAAGCATTCCTCAAAACAGATGCGTTGCTGGCGACCATACAGGTAACTACGAAACCAATCAATTGCCGTTGGAGATATGTTAAGAGAGCACATTACAGCAAGTAATACATCAAAATCGACAGTGTTGAAGGCATTACTGAAGTCCAGCAATGCTAGGACAGTCAGCTTGCCTTCCTCCATACCCGACCTGATGCCATCCGTAATATGAGTCAAAGTAGTAGTCGTGCTATGCCCAGGACGAAACCCCGATTGGAGAGGATTTAGGAGATTTTGCTTGGAGAGGAAATCGTTTAACTGAGTATGGATTAGACGTTCGAGGACTTTGGAGAGGAAAGGAAGAATTGAGATAGGACGAAAGTCAGTAAAATTGGACGCCTTGGATTTTTTAGGAGTAGGAATAACATGGGCTTGTTTCCAAGCAGCAGGAAAGGTGCTAGTGGAAATAGAATGGTTAAGGATATGGGATATTATAGGAAGGATTTCGTCCAGGATAGGGAGAATCATATTACGGCTGACACAGTCACTTCCCGTCGCATTAGACGAGATGAGCGTAATGGTCTTCCTAACATCACAAGCAGCAAATTGATTAATGACGAAAGCAGAGCAATCGGGAGTCTTGAGGGTCGAAAGGAACTTAATGGTATTGTCTTTGATTGACTTGTCAAAGAAAGACGACGAGGAAAAATGGCGGTTTAAGGAATTCAAATCGATGGATTTACAAAAGGACTCTCGTCGGGATTTACCCACTCCCAGTGTCTTAAGAAATTTCCAAACCTTGGTAGGGTCTCCGTTTTCGACTGAATTGTGAATGTGTCGGCGTTGAGCATACCTACACACCTTACTGCAATGGTTCCGAATTTTGACGTATTTCTGCCAATTTATTTCATTGGGTCTACGGTTATATCTGGTCTATGCCGATGCTTTTTTGGAAAGCAGCTCTTTAATATCGGGAGTGAGCCAAGGAGACGGTAGGTGCTTGAGCTTTACGGGCCGAACAGGTGCATGTAGGTCAAATAGCTCAACCATCTTATTATTGAAAATTTGAATCTTCATATCAATACAGTTTGCAAGGAGAAGAGAACTCCAGTCAAGGTTGGCGGCATCCTTACGAAGATTATCAAGATTCATACCCCGAAAATTTCTTTGCAGAAGGATTTTGGGTAGGACCTTTGGAGGACGGAGACGAAAAGAAAGGAATAGCAAATCATGGGAGGAAAAGGCGTCAGCGGAACATTGTCCGTGTTTAGCCACAAGGTTTGGGGACGAAACAAAAATAAGGTCTAAAAGAGAAGGAGAGCAGTTAGGAGAGTGATGGGTCGCAGACAGTGGAAGAATAGTAAGGTTGCAGGATTAGATGGTATTCTGTAGGCAGGAAGAACGACGGTCATTCTTAAGGAGACAGGTGTTGAAATCACCCATGATTATGGTTTGACTGGTGTTAATTGAAAAATGTTTCAGTGTTGGATAGTCAAGTAATCGAGGAATGCTATGGGATATATATAATCACGCTAAGACTTATATGGGGAAAGCAGTAGTGAAAAATCTAGTAATACGAGGAAACTTTACTCGTTTTGGTGGTCCAATTGGTCCCAAAATCGATATCTAAGGGATCCTTTGCTCCGATATTCTAAATTGATAGTCGGAATTGAATATTTTAGGAATATAGGGTAGGTAATATCCTGAAAAAAAAAACTCAAGGGCGTAACCGCGAACAAAACTAATGTATAATAAATTAATGAAAAACACTTACCATTTCCATTCTTGATTCTCCTTTATAGTCAAAGTGAAGAGTCCTTCGAAAATTAAAAGTAAAATCGGCGAGGCGAGATACCAGTATTCTATACTATCTTTAAAGACAGTTACTTGCCATATAGCAATAATACCATGGCAGGCGAAGACCAGACGAGTAATAACAGCTTTTATTGTAGCTAATACTTTGCCAATATTCGCCATTTTGTCACATACAAAATGACATTCTAGGATTTATGAAGTGACCTTTGTTTCGGTTTAACGGCGTTCTAGTTTTGAAATTAATCTATTACGTTGATGGATGATTGGTTGATGGTATTTTGAATTTCGAACAACTTTAGAACTAGATTTGAATGATATATTAAACTTTCGGATATTTTAAACACAATGGAGTATGACATCACATTTTTAATTAACTTCTGTTTAAATTAAATTTAATTTCATTAAATATTTATTATACACACAATATGCCACATTCAAAAATATTTATAGGTATATGTTTTTATTATTTATTTTTGAATTTAACTATTTTTTTAAATTATTATAATACAAGGCACTATGCATTGACTTTATTCATCACTGCTTGTCACTGAAAAAGTTGGTAAAGGCACTTGAGTTCACGAAACCCGGCATTTTCGCCAAACTCCGCGGGTCGTGTAAACCTGTAAACTATTTTCACAAATGGACTAAAGAGTTAACATATCTATAAAGAAGAGATGGGTCGCTAACATAACCCGTTGGATCGAGTCCATTGCTTGCTAAACTCATGTGTTCTATATCTGTATCAGGGGCCGTCTATTAATCACGTGATCTTTTATTTAGAATTTTTAACCCCCCCCCCCCCTCCCAATTAGTGATATGTGGTGAGATTTAAGACTACTTCCCCTCTCCCTATCCAACATCACGTATATTCTTTAAATACGGGTATAAAGTATAATCCCTTTTTATTCTGAAATTAAGGACCATAATAAAAATATCTAGAGAGAAAAAATAAAAAAATATGTGTCGAATAAAATACACCTAATATCTTACTACCCCTTGTGATATTTGTCAACCAATTACAATTAAAGAAGCATAACGTTTAAAATTCAGTATAATAGTAAACCATTTTCATTCACAGCCAATCTTATTCTGTGTATTCTTTTTTGGAGATCTTAATAAATAAATACAAAAGCAGCAATGTAAAGCAAACAATTTAACAAAATCGTTACACGGATTTTCACCTTGCGCGCGCATTTACCACGACGACCAATCACAGGTTACCACTAAAGGGCTATCTTAGCAGAAGAACGCTAATTCCACTTAAATAAAATATGGACTTTACTGCCATACAAATAAGGTTCAGTATTCATTTACACGATAGCAAATTACTTAGGTTCGGCCAAGCTAATTTCACAAAAATATAATATGGACTTTATAGGATAGTAATAGGGTTGAAATTAGAGTTAAAGGACAGCAAATTATATTTGTTCTCGGGCAATTTGGTATAGGGGTAACTTTGTAGCATCATTTAGTAGAGATTTACATTTTATTGAGCTTTTAACTTTCATTTAGGTTATTAAATAGTGAAATGGATAAATTCAAGCTAATTTTGAGTATGGGAAACGGAATTATTTCTTTTGAATGGCAGTTATGAAAACGTCGTTTATTATATATATAAACTCACGCCTTTTTCCCAGTAGGGGTAGGCAGAGGTGCTTCCAGGACACCTACGTTTCGCCTTTTGTTTTACGAGCCTTAACCATATTGACAACTAATTGCAAAATTGGTAGAGCCACGCTGTTTCAGTCGTGATTCAGCATGAATAAGCTCGTCTGGGGCGATACCACTATCTCACAGGAGATCCCCGTGAAGCGACAGCTTTGCTGTTGCATTTCAGTCCATGTGTTGCTAATGCCGGAGGCCCGACACCGTTTCCTTATTCCCAACCTTTATCCTTCCCGCTTGTTTAACATTTTTATTTTTACCGGCAACATTTTTACTGGTGGTAGGTTCATATGTGAGAGGTCATCTGGGTAGGTACAGTCGGCGACAAAAGTCGTTGAACACATTCAAAACGCCAAAAGTCTTGCACACATGAAGCAACAGAAGTGGTTGACCAGGGTCGGCCACAAAAATTCGTGAACACCTTAAGGTTACAAAAGTTTCTGAACAACAAAAGCAACACAATTCCTAAACACGCAAATCGTACATAAGTCGCTGAACACTTTAGAAAAGTAAAATTGCTGTCGATGTGTTCATCTACCTTTGCTGCTTTGTTATGCATTCATTGTAAAATGTTATTTCACAGTTTATATTTTTTTGGTTTTCCTCTACATTTACATCATTGTTTTCTGTTTTGTGAAATAATCATTATTTTTGAAGTTATACTTCTTTTGGGACGTTTGGAAATTTATTTGGGTAATTTATTTGATATCTTTGTATTGCGCACGCCCACCGGCTTTGATATGAACAAGTTAGCTGTTAACTGTCTGGCGAATTTCCGTGACAACACAACTATATTCAAAGTAGTTTCTCAAAAATTTATAAAGCCACAACGCGTGTTTTATATCAGTGGATACAATAAAAAATTATTATTATTAGTCAGAATGGAAAATAGTTTTTCAAAAGTTTCTGAGCAGCAAATACCTGAACAAACCAATGGTACATAAGTTGCTGAACACCTAGAAAAAGCAAGTTTGCCGCAGATGTGTTCACCTACTTTTGTCGCTTTGTTATGCATTCATTGTAAAATGTTATTTCATAGTTTATTTTTTTTGCTTGTGTTCTGCACTGACTTATTGTTTTCTGTTTTTGTGAAATAAGATTTATTTATGAGAAATTTTTAGCATGTGTTATACCAGTGGAGATAATCAGTAATAATTATTATTTATTAGTCAGAATGAAAATAGTGGCCGCAATTTTAAACTTTTAGATATTGGTCTCAAATTTTATTTCACGTTTTATATTTTTTGCTTTCCTTTGTTCTGTTTTTGTGAAATATTTTTTTTTATTATAAGAAGTTCAATTGTCTTGTTCGGCTGTTATTGGCACGTGATATTAATCAATAAATTATTAAGGTTAAAAAACATTTATCTCAAAAGATTTTTTTTTAAATTTCCCTTCATGAGATACAATAATTCTATAGGTAAAATTATGCTAGTATCAGACAGTACTAATCTATAATTTAATAACGTGGGTAAGACAGTTACAATGTGATTATACTGGAACAATAACAAATAAAATACCCACATGTCAATTTACAAACCAAGACTTGCTGCCAGGGCCGCATTCAAAGCTTCGATTTTTGTTCAAATAATTTAATTTTTGTCTTGAAAATACGGAAGATATCGGTTTCTTTTATGATTGTTGGCAAGTCGTTATACATTTGTGCTCCTTCATATCTGATACTTTTTTTCAATGTAGTTTGTGCGTGATGTCGGCATGAAAATTTTACTTCAATTTCTATGTACCTACTCTAAGTCAGAGTATTTTTTATTTTGAAAAGTTAAATTTAAATTAATTTTACTGGTGGTAGGTCTCTCATATGTGAGAGGCTGCCTGGGTGGGTACCACCGCAATGTCTATTTCTCCCGTCAAATAGCAGTTTAAATGCACTGTTGTGTTTCGGATTGAAGGACATTGTAGCCAGCGTAACTACTGGACATATTGAGACTTAACATCTTATGTCTCAGGATGGCGAGCGCAGTGGAATGCCAAGCATTGCTTTGTAATTCAAGGTGTTGTTTGGTTTTGCTACTGTTCATGAGCGGTCGCATCGCTTACCACCGGGCGAACGGCATGCTCGTCTCGCCATTTAATACAATAAAAAAAATAAAAAATAAATTATTTACTATTATTTTTCGTATTAAAAGACAAGTGTTGAAGTTATGTAAATAATCAATATTTAATATTACATATACGATAAATTATTAAACTTCTTGTGTTCTTATGTACTCTTGTTTTTATGTGGACTTATTATTGTCTTGGTAGTTTTCTTTATTATCTCCAAATCGTACGTATTGTTTTCCATTGGTCTTATAATTTTGAATATCGGAGCAAAAAACCCAGCGGATAGTGATTTTCAGCGCCGGATCTAGGTTTTTTTCGAGGCGGGGCAAAAACTGAAAAATGCCGCCCCCCCTTGCCTATATTTTATCTTAATCATCATCATCATTTTTAACAACCAGACGCCCACTCAACACAGGACTTCGGGAAAGAACGTCATTTTACCACCATGTTAAGAATTTTTACACGCTTTATATTTGCGTCACTTTTGAGGGTTAACGTCAAACACGTCTGTAGGCTTTGACTCTAGTTTTCCTACACGTAACCCCTGGGTAGTGCCAAATGAGTGACACAGTTCGTGGTGGTAGGACTTAAGTGTCCGTCTGGGTAGCGATCACCGTCCACGGGGCGTAAAGACCGTCATAGTGATCTGATAGTGATTTTGTACATATTTTTGATCGCTCTAGAAGGGAGGAGTGTTGACCCGCCGGCGAAAGAGACAGTACAGTACTAGCGTCCAATCGTGGATAACCACCACGAGGGGCTGCCTCACCATGTCGCACATAATCTTGGGTGGGTACGTCGTGCCAGTTGGTGACCAGATGTGGCTGACATTTAGCGACATGCCGACTCTTTCATGCCGGTGCCCATTCGGCCTACTTAATGCCCGGACTTTGGCTTCTCGATGCCTTTTCATCAAACCCATCCCTTCAACCTCATGACAGTGCAATTAAACAAAGTAGGTCTTTCAGCGGTGCATAACCCCACCATCGCGTTCACTATGGAGTTCACCAACATCCGCGAACTCCAAACGAACTTAATGTCGTCCACCACCATCTCGAGATGGCCTAGTCTGTTTTGCTCTTCTTGATGGAGACGCGGATTCGTCGTCCGGCCGAATATTCCTACCTGCTGTACCCCGGTTATTCGCTTGAAAAAAGCTTCAAGCCTAAAGCCGGGTATGCTTGTATGTATATTCGGTTGGACATCTACTGTCACCGTTTAAGCTGCATGGAGGGCCCCTCCTTCTCCGCTTTGTGTTTGCACCTGAATCTTGGTTGCCTGAGCCGCATCGACGTGTGCCTTTACAGGTCTCACAACGGGGAAGATGAGACGACTCGGCTGTTCAGGTATCTCAGCCATGTGGCTGATGACGAGCGGACGCAGTTTCCGTCGGCTGAAATGGTCTTGGGGGATTTCAATGCACATCACAAACTGTCGCTGGGCTCCTCCAAGACTGGTTCAGTCGTACATTTATCCTGGGTTGTTTAAAAAAAACAATTGTGGTTGTATCATCGAGATAAACGACGTATGGCGATGGCTAGAGGGGCAATGGAAAAGCTCAGGAAAATATGGAGGAATCGTACTACTACAAAGGCTACTAAAGATCAGGCTTGTCCGAGCACTTTCTCGTATTTCTGTACGCCGCTGAAACATGGGCGTTACGGGAGAAGAAAGATGTAGCTTCCCTAGAGATGAGGTGTTGGAATGCTTGGAATATCAGGTTCGAATTCCATACAACGTTTCAAGAACTCGGCATCAAGTAGCGTCTTTCCGAGATAGTACGGCCCCGTATACTTCGAATATTCGGTCACTTCTCACGACCATGAACCATATGAAGCCACGAGTTCTGCCGCACGTCTTAGAGTTGGCCAGCGACCCCAATGACCCCTATTGAGGAAGGAGGAATTTTGCCGCCCCTTGACTACTGGGTGCGTGGAAAACAATAAATAACCATTAAAAAAGAAACAATATTCTTAGCAAGGAACCCTAAAGACTAAAATCAATGTTAAAAAAAAATAATTAATAGGTGTTTTTTCATATTTAAGCAAGATTTCTTTATAATGTATCACTATTGGAATATTTTATAATATCCAAGTATAGATATTTACTTGGGAGTGTCCTACCCCGAATTGCCCCCGAACCAAGGTCTTGGTTGCACCTGTTGCACCTGAAGATGTTCTCTGTAGTCTTCGTCGCATGAAGAACCGGAAAGCGATAGGGCCTGACTATATTCCTATAGAGGTGTGGAAGTCGTTGGGGCTTCATGGTGTAGAGCTTCTTGCTGCGTTATTTAACCGCATCCTGAACACCAAAAACATGCCTGACTCATGGCGGTTGAGTGTGATAGCTCCCGTGTACAAGGGTAAAGGCTGTGTTCAGGAATGCGGTAATTATCGTTACATTAAGGTCATGAGTCATACCATGAAGCTCTTCGAACGCGTCATCGAGTCCAGGCTCCGCCAAGAGTGTACTGTCTCTGAGTGTCAATACGGCTTCCGTCCTGGCAGTGGCACTACCGACCCGATATTTGCACTCAGGATACTTACCAAGGCATACAGAGCGAAGAAGACGCCACTGCACATGGCTTTCTTGGACCTGCAGAAAGCCTTCGACTGTGTACCGCGACAGGCAATCTGGTGGGCGATGAGGGTGAAAGGGATACCGGAAGACTATGTGGACATTATCAGAGACATGTACCTCCGATCCGAATCCTTCGTTCGGACCGCCGTTGGCGATACGAATCCTTTCCCGATTGATGTCGGTGTGCACCAAGGCTCGGCGCTGAGTCCATTCCTCTTCAGTGTTGTGCTCGACGCCATTACGTCTCACATCCAGGACCCTGCGCCCTGGTTGTTGATGTATGCCGATGACATTGCACTGGTGGAGGAGGACCGGCGACTTTTGGAGCCCAAGGTCAAGCGATGGAAGGAAACGGTTGAGAGCGGTGGTCTGAAGTTAAATGTGGCAAAGACCGAGTACATGGCTTGCGGGAGTACGGACCCCCAAAGCATCGCGATAGGGAACGAACTTGCCGTGAAGACGTACAAGTTCAAGTACCTTGGGTCCGTACTGCATGAATCCGGTGACATCGACCTTGACGTCAAAGCCCATATAAGCTGCTTGGGCTAAGTGGAGGGAGATCTCGGGCATACTCTGCGATCGCAGGATGTCGATGAGGCTCAAGGGTCTCATCTATAAAAGCATCGTGCGGCCGATGCTCCTGTATTGGTCTGAGACGTGGCCTGCCCTCAAGCGGCACGTCCAGGAGGTCCACGTCGCGGAGATGAAGATGCTGCGGTGGATGTGCAACGTTACGCGTTTGGAAAAAATCCGTAATGAGCACATCCCTGGCAGTCTTGGTGTCCGCGATGTGGCTGATAAACACCAGGAATCCCGCTTGAGATGATATGGTTACGTCCTAAGGAAACCGCAGGAGTACGTCGGTAATGTGTGCCTGAGCCTCAATATTCCCGGACCTCGACCGCGGGGTAGACCAAAGAAGCGCTGGCTCGATGTCGTCAAGGAAGATGTGAGGGTCAATGGCCTTACTATAGAGGATGCCGAAAATCGGGCGAAATGGAGGAGAATGTGCCGGAAGGCGGACCCTGGCACCGGCCGGGATAACGCCAGGTAGAAGAAAAAGAAGAAGATCCAAGTATGGATATTTAACAAAGTGTTTATTATTAAATTGTCAACGTGGAGACGTGGAGACGTGGGAACATATAACTGAAATATTTTAACTATTCTTAATTTCATACCCCGTGTTTTTTAATATTTCAGTAAATCAATACAAAAAAAATTGGCCCCGATTTGCCGCCCTACTAGTAAATTCGCCACTGCCTGTACCACATAAAAGACGTTCGTTCTTCGTTCATCAACTAAAACTAACTACTAAACACAAATTGGATATTTGAAACTAAACGTAATTGTTGACATGGATAAATTACATTCCAAATATTAAGATTTCATCTCTTTTTCACGCGCCCCTATCGCATAATCACTAATTCGCGCACGGCGAAAAAAATATTTAAGTGGTGTTACGTTATTGATGAGTTTTGTAGTTGTCTCCCAAGATTCAATATGCCGCCCCCTGAACTTGCCGCCCGGGGCACAGACCCCGTCTTGCCCCCCCCCCCTAGATCCGGGCCTGGTGATTTTTAAACCAATCGGACCAATAACTAAAAATAAAAAAAAATGCGGCCAAAATATTCTGTTTTGACTATCAATTTAGAATATCGGAGCGAAGGGTCTCTCAGATATGGATTCTGAATCCAATTGACCAACTGACCTGTATATAAAGTTCAAAATTGCGGTCAATATTTTAATTCTGCATCTAATAATAATTATTATTTATTTACGCCACAGATATAAAACAAGCTTATAACTTCTCATAAATAAATATTATTTCACAAAAACAGAAAATAAATCAATGCACAGAAAAGCAAAAAATATAATATTTGAAATAACATTTTACAATGAATGCATAACAAAGCGACAAAAGTAGGTGAACACATCTGCGGCAAACTTGCTTTTTATAGGTGCTCAGAAACTTATGACTTACACTTATACTATTATTATTATTATTTATTTATTCTGACTAGTAATAATATTTTTTTATTGTCTCCACTGATATAAAACACGCGTTGTGGACTCCACTGATATAGAACAGAAAACAATATGTAAATGTAGAGAAAACCAAAAAATATAAACTGTAAATAACATTTTACAATGAATGCATTACAAAGCAGCAAAGGTAGATGAACACATCGACAGCAATTTTACTTTTCTAAAGTGTTCAGCGACTTATGTACGATTTGCGTGTTTAGGAGTTTTGTTGCTTTTGTTGTTCAGAAACTTTTGTAACCTTAAGGTGTTCACGAATTTTTGTGGCCGACCCTGGTCAACCACTTCTGTTGCTTCATGTGTGCAAGACTTTTGGCGTTTTGAATGTGTTCAACGACTTTTGTCGCTGACTGTACCACCGCAATGTCTATTTCTCCCACCAAACAGCAAAGTAAATGCTCTGTTGTGTTTCGGTTTCAAAGACATTGTAGCCAGAGTAATTACTTACTGACTTAACATCTTATGTCTCGGGATTGCGAGCGCAGTGGAATGCCAAGCATTGCTTCGTAATTGATGTTGGTTGTAGCTAGTATTCATGAGTAGCCGTATCGCTTACCATAAGGCGAACGGCATGCTCGTCTCGTCATTCATTGCAATAAAAACATCCAATATTCATTGCTACAACATTCATTGCTATGCAGATGACAGCACGGTTCATGGGCAACACCACTGCAGGCCTCCAGGTTGCAGAGTCGAAACTATGAGGGGACGCGAAGATCTTGTCATTGAGCCCAACCGGACCTTGGATCTCATTTCCACATGGGGTTCCAGGAATATGGTTGAGTTCAATGCCAAGAAAACTCAGGTGTGTGCGTTCACGTGCAAAAAATCTACGTTCTTTCCCCTCCCCATTCTTCAGGGTACTCCCCTCTCAGTTCGGAATGACTTGAGTATCCTTGGAGTGGATATCCGCTGTGATCTCAATCCAAGGAATCACATCGAAGGCGTAATATCTGCCACATCACGCAGGGTAGGAGTCCTGAACAGGGTGCTTCGGTTCTTCACGCCCGGTCAGCTTTATCGTTTGTATAAAGCGCAGATCCGGCCGGGTATGGAGTACTGTTCGCACCTCTGGGATGGATCCGCCCAGTACCTGCTCGATGCCTTGGATGGATTGCAGCGGCGGGCCATCCGCATTGTGAATGATGCAGACGTTACGAGCAACTTGGAGTCGCTACAACTCCGGAGGGATGTCGCCTCTCTAAGCGTGTTCTACCGCCTGTATCACGGTGAATGCTCTGAGGAATTATTCAACTTGATCCCCTCCTCTCCATTCCTAAGCAGAACCACGCGAGCTGGCTTGCGAAGCCAAAGCTTGTCGGTCCACCCCTTCCCGGCTTGAACCAAACGGTTCTCTAATTCTTTTTTGTGCCGCACCGTCAGCCTGTGGAATTGTTTGCCGTCTCACGTGTTCCCTCCTTCCTACAATCCTGGGTCCTTCCGCCGTAGCGTGAACAGGCACCTTAGCAGGCCCGCATAATTGTTCCCATTAGCATGGGACTGCCGTCCGATGCCAATGGATACTCTGCCTGGGCGGAATTTGCGCTTACCATCAGGTGCAATGCAGCCACTATGCCGGGCCAGTTTAAAAAAAAAAAAAAGATCCGCGCGTTGTGTATGTTCATGTGCAGTGATCACTTACCATCAGGTAATCTATTCTTCACCCGCCATTATACAGAGTGATATTGACATATGGTTTTTAATTTATAACACATGTTCCTTAATCACCCTAGGTACTATTGTGACAAATTTGAATAAAAACTGCCTGATAGTTTTTTCAAATATCACGATTTTAGGTTTCTAGGCTTTTGATGAATCCCTATAGATACTGAGTTTTTTGGTTCAAATAAGTTCCTTAACCGAACTGAAGTTCATCTAAGCGTTAAAAATACTTTTATCAACATGAGAAGTCCAAAAATCGTGAAAACGAAAATCACGATTTATGACAAAAAATCTTCTCATATTGCTTTCAAATTATATACAATGTCACCTGGAGTGATGAGACACATGTGGGTTAATTTAAGTAACATGTGTCAATATCATCATGTATATTCTACGGACCACGGGTTCGATCTCCGCACCGATACAAATGTTTTAGACCAAGAGCCCGTGGCCGCCAGACTTTCGTAATTTTATAAAAGCTGAAAGTTTGTCTGCGTATGGCTCTAACATAGGCATCACACAATCAGCTAATATGAAGTTCCGATCGTGGTTGCTTTAGAAGTTTTGAGCTTCAATATTTCTGACAAGGTGAAAGAACCATCAAAACTGTCTCAATACCAAGGAAATATTTGTTTATTGTTGCCTTAATAACATATATAAAATTAAGCTTTTATACTATAACGTTGACAAAATTACATTATGTTAAAGTTTGAAGATAGAGTAATATTTAATAACATGTAATTTTGCCGGCGTTATAGTATAAAAGCTGAATTTTATACATCTAATTAAGGCAATAAACAAATATTTCCTTGGTATTCAGACACTTTTGATGGTTCTTTCATCTTGCTAGAAACATTTAAGCTAATAACTTCCAATCAACCACGATCGGAACTTCGTAATAGCTGATCGTATGATGGCAATGTTAGGGGCATGCGCAGACAAACTTTCAGCTTTTATAAAATTACGAAGGTCTGGCGGCCACGGGCTCTTGATCTATTTGTGTGATCCATTAATATTTTTTCTGCGTGTTTGAAGGATTAAAATATCTCTTAGTTTCTGATACAAGACTCCATCTCAATCTGGGGTCTGGACTATGTATGAAACTGTTGGGTGTATTTATTTTATTTGAAAACCCCGTTTGTAGAACATTTGTCTTTTATTAAGTGATATTGCCGGATATCCAATGTCACTTTTCTCCTTGATTCCTTTTTTCTTTCCCCTGTACGATACAGTATAATATATCCCCTATACGACATAAGTAACATACCAAAATATTCACGATCACCAACAAATTAAAAATAACTTGTTCAGTTTAAGATGTAAATAAAATAAAAATATAACTGGGGGCACGGCAGTGCCTCCTCCAAGTCGAGCTAAAAAGCGGCACAGCCGTACTATCCTTTTCTCGAAGCAATTCAGACCATTTACAACCCCCCATAACTTCGTTGTGGTTAAAGCAAGAAGCCTGAATTTTCAGTTACTAATTAGGCATTATGTAAACACAGTATATTTAAAATTTCATTCAATTTGAACCAGTAGTTTAAGAATTATAACTTGTCAAACTTGTGCAATTTTGTCACTCACTGACTGACTGACCGATCATCAAAAGTCTAAGGCACTTCTAGCAGACATAGAACCTTCAAATTTAGAATACAATTAGTGTTTAGTGTCTTAAGTAAGGAAAAATTCAAACATTTCATAATTTCTGTCTAGTTATCTAGATACATCAACTGCGAAATAACTTTGTAATCTCATATAAATGTATAGGATTACAAAGATACATTTGCAGTTAATGATTCGTTGTACCCGTATATAATGGAATAATAGTTGTAGATTGGTATCTATATATATTATATATGAGGCATAACAGGAGGGGGGTATAAAGAGGGAAAGGGTGTATTCAGCCCATTAAACTGTACAACATTCCTCTAGAAAAACATGACGAAGATAACCTTGCAAATAAATAGACTAAATAGCTCGAAAACAATCACCATGAAAGAAAGAACACTAATAATCAAATCCGCTATATTTGTGATAAATTGATACCTACAAAAATAAGAAAAACCCATAAGGTAGAGGCTTTAAGAAAAATCGTTTGTGATATTCTAGAAGTAAAAAGTACTGAAAAGGAAAAAAGTAGGACTCTACAAAAAGACGTGAGATCCCATCAAAAACATCCTGTAAAAAAGTTCCAAGTCTCGCAGCTCAGTTTTTCTACCGCAAAAAGTTGTGAGATCCATGTAATACCAAGTCGATTAATTTATTTAGTCCTTGCTTAAGAGACGTTCAGTATAAAGTTATTATGTAAGTTATTATCATATCAATATTAAAAATTATTTACGTTTTAAATAAATAGATCGACTTGGCCATCGCATGAAAACATAATGTATCGTACATATACATAATGCTACTGGCCAAGTCGATCTATTTATTTAAAACGTAAATAATTTTTAATATTGATATGATAATAACTTACGTAATAACTTTATACAGAAGGCCCCTTAAGCAAGGACTAAATAAATTAATCGACTTGGTATTACATGGATCTCACAACTTTTTGCGGTAGAAAAACTGAGCTGCGAGACTTGGAACTTTTTTACAGGATGTTTTTGATGGGATCAATATATCCAATACACCGAACATCCAATATATGGCAATATATCCAATATATGGCAATATAAATAAATAAATCAAGAATAAATAAAGAATCCCGGATCGGGAAAAATGATATTGGATATTTACTTCTATTAATTATCAGCTCGAAGTCAGGAATTTGTGTCCCATTTTATCATCATTGTAACTGTGTAATCTAATATATAAAATTCTCGTGTCACAGTTTTCGTTGCCATACTCCTCCGAAACGGCTTAACCGATTCTCATGAAATTTTGTGAGCATATTGAGTAGGTCTGAGAATTGGCCAACATCTATTTTTCATCCCCCTAAATGTTAGGGGTAGTCCACCCTTAATTTTTTATTTTATTTATTAGACAAAATTTTTAATTTCGATTTTTTTATGATACAACATACAAAAATACATACAATCCTCAATTTTCACCCTTCTACGATCAATCCTTATTTTTTAATAGCCATTTTAGTAATTTAATCATATTTCCTCTCCGATCGAAAACTGATCAATCGTCATTTAATTAGTTATCCCCGCCAGATGTCTACAGGTGATTATCAATTTTGAGTGTATTTTGCACGATTAGTTAATCAAGTGATTTTCATAACTTCAAAAGTACTCAACACGTGGCACGAGCTTTCACCAACAACGGCTTTTGTGTTGTAAGTATACTTTTTTTAATTAATATCGAAAATGTTGCTGGAAACTAGGGTTGCCACCCGTACTTTATAATAAAGTATTGTACGTTATTTCAGGTAATTGTACTCTGTACTTTATGTGAACAATAAAGTACACGAAAATACTTTATTTTGCATGATTTGGTTTCCTTGGGACTGAAAAGTTTAGTCAATTATGAACTTTTTCATTATAGCACTCGTTTTTCTAACGCAACTAAACCTCAAATGTCAACAATGTCACTGTAATTTATTGTCACCGATGATTGTCACAATTTCTTTTAATAAAAATAAGATTAAAAGTTTTATAGATATTTTATGCTTTAAAACATCTATGAATCATGCACAAGAATACTCCACATACACCTACAAAATGTAATTTCTATAGTGAAACCGATCCAATACATAGTGAATAAGTATATTACACAGAAAAATGTTTGAAAAAAATAAGATACGGGAAAAAAAAGATACAAATCGCAAAAAGTAATAAAAAATATGTATTTAAATATAATACTAGTAAAAAATAAATTGTACTTTATTTGATTACTATGTACTTTTTCTTTTCTACCACTAGTAACAAATGTACTTTATCTGCAAGCAAAAAAGGTGGCAACCCTACTGGAAACGGTCAAAAGATTCTGTAGAATTTATTTGTTATTAAAATTGGGCAAACTTTTTTGTATTCATTTTTTTTACCTTTTCTAAACATAAAAAATCGAAACCACTGAAGTTATGTCTATGAAATTGTATACTTTAACTCTTTATTACTAACAAAATGTAATGGCGTGCAATATTTTTTTGGAAAAAACAGCATTTTGGTGCTGAAATAAGAGAAGGAATATTGGATGGACAATAAAAAACGCTTAAGTTTTTAATGTCAAAAATGCATAAGGCAATCTTTATATGTTTATGTATATGGATACATATGGGTAGAAGGGACATAAAGCAAAATAGGTACGGGAGAGGGGTGGGATAGCTGATAGATTTGTTAGGACGAAATGTAAATGCACGTTATAAAACGGAATGGATAATAAAGAGAAGGGACGGGATGGATCGGGAAGACACTGAACTGGCGAATGAGACGGGATTGAGCCGGACAGTAGGATAGCTACGTCAAGTTTAGGTATACAAGAGTTTATACGAAAAACAACATATATTTGGTGTGGAATGGAATCAAAAAATATACGCACCCAGGCGAAGCTGGGTCGGGCCGCTAGTATACTATAATTTTATCTATAGAATTATTATATCTCATGAAGTGGAATGTCAATTTTATTTTGAGAATAAAGTTTCATAACCACATATTGCAATATGCGCTAAGTGCATATAGCTCGTAGAACCGATGGCCATAGGGGCCGAAAGGTTCTTGAGTGTAGGCCACGTAGGCAAGCGAATGTCGGATGACCGCCTACAAGGTGGACGGACGATTTGGCTAAGGTTGCTGGAAGTCGCTGGATGCAGGCCGCTTCCAACAGGTCGATGTGGAGATTCTTGGGGGAGGCCTATGTTCAGCAGTGGACTTCGTGTGGGTGAAATGATGATGGCGACAGGATATTATTTAGTGGGACAGAACATACAAGACGAAATGTGGGTTACATGGTTGCAACTCTGCCTATTCCTTCTGGGAAAAAGGCGTGAGTTTATGTATGTATTTATTTACTACATATGTAGATCCACATTTATGGCCAGCACTTATTATTATTTTGATCATTATTTGTCACGAAATTGAGACAATTTCGGTATTGTATGAAAACCACGAGCCTAGGCCAAGTGGGTTTCATTTGCGAAATTTAATTCCATAGGGTCCTCCTCAGATTCCTCTTGCAAAAACTTACGTACGATTCGGCAAGTGTTTAAAATGACAGCTTTTTGCATGGTTATATATACGTTTGTGGGCAGATCGATTAGCTTTAGACTATGGTGCAGATACTTCGGTACTATACCTGTGCTGGAAATCACTAACGGCACAACATATACTTTGTTCATCTTCCAAATCCTCGTAATTTCTTCTTTCAACTCTGTGTATTTATAGATCTTATCAGTTATAGTCTTTTGTATGTTATGAGTGTTCGGGATTGCTACGTCAATTAAATATACATGTTTATTTATTTTATCTTATATCCGGTCTATTATGGTGTATAGTTTTATCTATTATTTATTATTTAAATCTTTATTATACACATAAAAAAATACAACATACAGAAACTAAAAAAGTAAAAAGTACAAATGGCGGTCTTATCGCTTAAAGCAATGTCTTACAGACAACCATGGGATGGATTTAAAAGAAGGAGAAAGAGAGGGCAGTGTAAAATAAATAATCTTATCATCAAGTGAAAAGGTTTTCAATTAAAAAACACAATAAAATATGTTCGGGCATTTTTTATCATTTTATATGTCACTCGGCCGGCCAAAAGAAACATCTCGGCGTGTGATATTTTTCAATAATTTTATACTATACTCCTGAATCATACAGCATAGGGCAGTGAATATCCAGGGTAGGGGTTTCCTCATATGACTTGATGTGAAATGTCCATACAGTAGGGATACCAACCGCGACCCTTTCAGTTCATTGCGTAAACAAAATATACTCAGTGAATTAAAACAACAATTTATTAAACGTTCATGGTTGTTACATTATTTATTATACTATTGACAAAATTGTCGAACAATTAAAATCGATATCGATTTATTATAAACTAGCGGTCCAGCCCAGTTTCACCCGGGTACAAATAGATTCCTGTACAATAATATGTACGTGTTATACATATAAACCTTCCTCTTGAATCACTCTATCTATTAAAAAACCGCATCAAAATCCGTTGCGTAGTTTTAAAGATTTAAGCATACAAAGGGACATAGGGACAGAGAAAGCGACTTTGTTTTATACTATGTAGTGATATAAAGTATCGACCACTTTACGTAAGAAAACACCCTCTGGCTAGAACTTAAGTACATACTTGTATATATCAGTTTTATGGAATGTTTGTTTTAATATACCATTTTTTAAATTATTTTCTTGCTTTTTTATAGGTTGTCTACGATATCCTAGCGTCGGCCGTCGAAAGTGCTGTTGTTTTTTTATTGCAATGAATGGCGAGACGAGCATTCCGTTCGCCTGATGGTAAGCGATACGATCGCTCATGAACAGTAGCAAAACCAAGCATTTTATGGTAGAATAACAAAGCTATGCTTGGCATTCCACTGCGCTCGCCATCCTGAGACATAAGTTGTTAAATCTTAATACGTCCTGTAGTTACTCTGGCTACAATGTCCTTCAAACCGAAACACAGCAGTACATTTGCACTGCTGTTTTGCAGGAGAAATATACATTGCAGTGCATCCTACACAGTCGACCACTCAAATATGAGAGACCTACCATGTTGTTTTGAGATGTCTTTTTTCAACCTGAATCACTCCCTTTAGATTACATCGCGCTCAAAATCAGGTACATAATTATCATAAAATAAAACAAAAAGTTCCAAAAATTTAATTTTAAACTATTCACTAACTAAACCAAGGTCTTTCTGTCACTCCAAAACCACTATAATCGTAACCGGAATTAAAATCTGGATTGTTCCAACTTTCAGTAGCGTAGCCATTCCTGTTGTTCTGATAAACATTCTGCCGATTATAATTGTTTTGACTGTAGGTGTTCTGTTGATCGTAATTGTTCTGATTTGTGTTCCTTGTAGGTTGATACGTATCCCTATTGTTCTGATAATAAACATTCTCATTTTGATTGTAGCTCTGAGTTGTAGGATTGTAGGTGTTTACATTTGCGTTCCAGTTATTTTGATTGTTTTGGTAACTATTTTGATTGTTCTGATAGTTTCCGCTTGGAGTGTTCCAATTGCTTTGACTATTTGTGCTCTCTCTGTTGTTTTGTTGATAGCCATTTTGATTCTGATTTCTGCTGTCTTGATAATTTGCATTTGGACTAGTCCATGTACCCTGACCGTTAACATTATTATTATTATTTTGTTGATAGCTATTTTGATTGTTCTGACCATTTCGACTGTTCCAACCATTCTGGCTATTAACATTCCCTCTATTGTTCTGATAGTTATTTCCATTGTTCTGATTTCCTTGATTGCTATCTCTATTGTTCAAACCGCTATTCCCGTTTTGATTGTAGTTGTCCTGATTATATCTGTTACTTCTTCTCTTTCCGTACACTTGTGCGGATATGAATGCTCGTGGTACTTTGGCATACAATGCCGGTGTGTCTGGGGCTCCGCAAGACCTTCCCGATGACGTCACGGCTACTATCCGCCATACACAACCGTCTTGAACTTGGGCTGGGCCTCCGGAGTCACCCTGGAAATAAATTATTTATTTGTCAGTGGAGAGATCTGGTGGAAGGTCTATGATATATGAGATGCCGTTTGGGTAGGCACCACTTAAATGTCTATTTGTCCCGCCTACCAAATATGTAGATGCAATATTGTGTTTCGGTTTCATGGACATTGTAGCCAGAGTAACTTAAAATCCGTCAACCTGCACTAGGCCAGCGTTGTGGATTATATGGCCTAACCATTCTCAATCGTACTCTCGATCGTAGAGAAAGCCCGTGCCCTACAGTGGGACGAATAATGTCTAATACAAGCCGCTTCTAACAGGTTGATATTCGTGTCGGAGGCCCATCTCCTACAATGGGACATAAGGGCTCATATTGTACATTAAAGCTTTAACAGGTTGATATGGAGATCTTTGGTGACTCCTGGATTTAATGAACTTCCTATGGCTAAACACAGAGATAGCAACCTGACAAGTATCCTTCCCGCCATTCCTCTCTCCAGCGCAGACATGACTTTCACTCGTCGGACCGTTGGGCAGTTTGAGCGAAGTGCCCCAGACTTGCTGGCAGTCTTGCAGGTCCCATATGGGCAGGGAGACGCTACGGAGCTCTAGAGACTGGCTGCCTCCTGGAAATTAAATAAAAAACACCATTGATATCTTTTTTTTATTGCAATGAATGGCGAGACTAGCATGACATGCATGCATAATAAGCTATACGACCGCTTATGAACAGTAGCAAAAGCAGACAACACCTTGAAACACAAAGCTATGCTCGGCATTCCACTGTGCTCGCCATCCTGAGACATAAGGTGTAAAGTCAAAAGAATTAAATGTAAAATAAGATGTTAATATATAAATTAAAAAAAGAAAACCCAACAGCCAGATACATAGTCTTGACCCCACACTAAGATCAAGTCTTGTGTCGGATCAGGAACTACGACATATTTTGGTTCCTAACACCTAGACCCGAAAGAAGTATTTGTGTAGATATAATTGAGACAATATTTTTGTAGTTTTCTTTCAAACTCTTTTATTCCAGCGTTTCTTATTTGTTTTCCTTCTTGATTATTTTGCGGGTTTAAGACTTGTTAGTGTCGTCGAGAGTTTCGCCAAGCTCCGGAAATCGAAATCAATTCTTTGTATAAATCTTTTATTTTTAAATTTAATTCACATAACTGATGTACGATCTAGCAACTTTCTAGAAGATAGATAAGAATAGTGATAAATAATAACGCTAATAAAACATTTAAAATATTTACCTGTATTTTATTATCATTTATGAGATTTTCAAAACATGAAAAATTCACATTGTTTGGATTTCCCAGGGACTCGAACCCCGTATCTCACGTTTAATCATGATGCTACAACTAGGCATCTGCACCAATTGAAGTTTGCCCTAATTAAATGGTTTTTAAAACATAATGATCTTCGCACATCATATTATATGACATCGACTTTCTTAAAACCATTAATAGAATTTAAATGACTATTTCTTTAACTTATTTTTTATTTTTTTATTTTTATTGCAATATATGGCGAGACGAGCAAGCCGTTCGCCTGATAGTAAGCGATACGACCGCTCATAAACAGTAGCAACATTCCACTGCGCTCGCCATCCTGAGACATAAGATGTTAAGTCTCAATATGTCCAGTAGTTGCTCTGGCTACAATGTCCTTCAATCCGAAACACAACAGTGCATTTAAGCAGTGTTGTTTCACGGGAGAAATAGACATTGCGGTGGTACCTACCCAGATGGCCGCTCACATATGAGAGACCTACCACCAGTAGTATCACCAATTGCTTAAAAATATATTAAACAATTACCAAATTCAGTCCTCCCCCAGCCTGTAGCTATGATAGGTCTTCCAACAGGCGGTGGTACACCGAGACATGCCGGCCGGATCACATCGGAGAAACTGAAATCAACAAATTCATATTATAATTACTTACTATAGGAACTTATTCTGTACTGTATCAGCCCTTAAACGCCCCACTGCAGGGCACGGGCCTCTACAATCGAAAGCGATTAGGCCATATAGTCCACAAAGCTGGTCTAGTGCGGGTTGGCTGACTTTACATACCATAGAAATAGATAATATACCATAGACACTTAGCCACTGAGCCCATAGCTAGGTACTATTATAGCTTATATAGGTCCCAATGCAGGGCATGGGCCTCTTCTATGATCGAGATGACGATTGAAAGTGGTAAGGACTTAGTAATGGTAATATAATTATTGTGTATGGTAATTGAAAATAAATACGTGACTCCGAAAAGTCAGAGGTGTATAATTTTACTAGTAAATAAAGTAAAAAATAATAATAAAAAACTGCAAAGAAATAAAAACAATACATATTTATTTCATTGTTCTTGTACATTGATTAATTTGCTTATTAACTTGACTAGCCAACAAATCAAAACTTATGCTTCACATAATAAGCATACAGTCGAATTGAGAACTTTTTTAAGTCTGTAAAAAATGACTATCAGTATCCGCAAAAGCCAAAAAACAAGAACTAAGGGGTGACAAGACGACGAATATTCGAATGTCGTACATAAAACTGTACGAACATGCCTAAATAATTTACAAATTGTTCGAATCCTCTGTCGCACGTCGTAATCTTAGACTAAGTTCGGAGTGAATAATAAATTTCATAAAGAATACCTAGTATTGACTTTTAGAAGTGGAAAACATTTATCTCATTCGTAGACGTCGAATATTCGTACTTCCTGTCGAAGAACAGAGTAACCCGCGTAACTATCAATACACACATGACTCCGTAACATCAAGAGGTGAAAACAGCAGTATCTTAAAGTCATTATCAATTGTTTTTACTTTTTAAGTTGGATATTTTTTTTTTATTGCAACGGATGACGGGACTTGCAAGCCGTTCGCCTGATGGTAAGCGATACGACCGCTCATAAACAGTAGCAACATTCCACTGCGCTCGCCATCCTGAGACATAAGATATTAGGCCTCAATATGTCCAGTAGTTACTCTGGCTACAATGTCCTTCAATCCGAAACACAACAGTGCATTTACGCAGTGTTGTTTCACGGGAGAAATAGACATTGCGGTGGTACCTACCCAGATGGCCTCTCACATATGAGAGACCTACCACCAGTAAATAAAATCGTAAAAATAAATAAATCGTAATAATAGTATCTTTTATAAAGCATGAATTTTTAGTTTCATAAACTAATATTTTTTATTTGGTATTGCCACTCGTATATTCGTGTCCCGCGTGCTGCAGCCGACTGCGGCTGAAGCCTGAATTGTCGCTATGTATAAAGATGAAATCATACTATAGTGTTCCGTGTTACCCATAGAGTATAGAAGCGGCTAACTGACCAATCAGGACAATGGAACATACAAGGTTTTTTCTATGTAGTCTGTGGTCACGTCTTAAGCTCACGACTGATAATGTGCACACTATAAAAGAATCCATTGTTCAGATCGGTCGAAGAGGCGTTTCTCTAGTATTTATGGGCGCTTCTTTACTTGACGTATAAGACGACATACTATATAATGATTTCACCTTAAGTGCACTCAAACATTCAAACTATTCCCTCTCGAAGTATAGACTTACCCTCCTGACTATCAATACACACATAACTCAATAATATCAAAGGTAAAAAAAACAGTCAATATTCTTACCTAACCCTGGTAACCAAGTATATCAGCGCCACATCAAAATACGATCTTCGTGTCTTGTACTTCGGATGCCGTATGACCCTCGAAGTCTTCACCACTACAGCACCAGGGCCGTCCACGTAGGTAGACCCCAGCTGCACAGCATGAGGCGGACCGCTAGAAGGTATATCACTGGTTGAAGAGTTGTTGGTTAATGAAGATGGTGTTTAATGTACAAGTTTCCAAGCAATGAAAAATGAAATGATATGAAAATAATTTATTGAATCCATTAAGATGTACTACATCATTTAGATTCAATCATTTTTATCTACCACCCGGTTCGGAAAGCGGCTTTCACAAGAGAAGAACGGGCAAGAGACTCTAGTGTTGCTCTTTTCAAAACCAGTTTGCAATTTGGTGATCATAACAAACGTTACAAGAGGTAGTTTTACTGTTGGTAGATCGCTCATATGTGAGAAATCGCCTGGGTAGGTACCACCGCAATGTTTATTTCTCCCGCAAACAGCAATATAAATGCACTGTTGTGTTTGGATTGAAGGACATTGTAGCCAGAGTAATTAATAGATATTATTGAGATTTAAAATCTTATGCCTCAGGATTGCGAGCGCAGTGGAATGCCAAGCAATCCATTTATAATTCAAGGTGTTATTTGGTTTTGCTACTGTTCGTGAGCGGTCGTATCGCTTACCATCAGGCGAACGGCATGCTCGTCTCGCCATTTATTACAATCCAAAAAAAAAGACCAGTTTTTAATCTGGCTGCAATGTCCTTCAAACCATAATACCACAGTACATTTACTGTTATGAGAAATAGACATTGCGGTGGTACCTACCCAGGCGGCCTCTTACATATGAGAGACCTACCACCAGTATCTATGTTCAATATATTATAACACTTTCTATGCCTTACAACCAAATGTATTTATGAGCAGAAAATAATTTCTTACCTTGCAACATTAGAGTCTTTGTCATGGTATGTACAATGTCCTGCGGTCAGCACATACTGGTCGCTGATGAGAGAACCTCCACATTTCCACGAATATCCGTTGCTCTGAAATAAATTATACATGGTTAAAGAACACTACTTGTGCTTTTAAAAACTATACGGTTGATTCTTCGATGAAATATATACAAGATATAGGGATAGGGTCTGGAACAAAATCACACGCCAAAAGTGGCCGAGGTTGCTTATACTTATACATTTGAATTTCGGACTACAAAAAATATAAACATAATTGTTAGATTACCAAAAGGTACAAAAGAGTCAAGAATTAAAAACAATTCGAATATTACCTGAACCTTCCTCCATCCGACCAAAGCCATGTGTGGGAATTCTTCAATCTTCGACACCGTCCCTCCAATGATCAGGGTATGTTTATAGGGGTGCAGTCAGATACGTTGAATTCCACCCCTTGTGGCGAAGGAACTAGGGGTAAAGCTACCACCTTCTTTACGTTCAGGGCTTTGTATTTGTCGCACACTGTAAATTAAAAGTAACTAAATTAAAAAAAACATCCAAATTTCAATATAGAAGATGGCTTGAAGCTTGCACAAGCATGGGTAATTGTTATATTAATTATTTTAATTAAAATTAATTGTAAAATAAGGGTAGTTCAATTGTAAAAGTCACAGAGCGGATGACTAATACCTCAGTCCGCCCTGTGACTACAAAAGCTGTAAAGTAATCGAAACGTCGCGTCGGGAAGTTAAAAATGTTAAAATTTGACCAAATCCGCGATAAAATCCGTAATTAATAGTTTTATTTCAATGTGTAACATTCGCGTAAATCTAAGAAACCATTATAAAAGTAACTAATTAGTAATGGGAACTATTGCTATTTCAAATTAACATCACCTTATCGACGTCCGGAGTAAGATATAAGATTTCCACATTTTTCAGATTTCTAAAAATCAATACTACTCTCTATTATACTTATCATTTTCTCCGAACTTAGTCTATGGTTGCGACGCACGATAGAGGAATCCAACATTTTGTGGAGTATCTAGGCACATTAGTGAAGTATTACGTACGGCGTCCGGACATTCGAAGTTCGTATCGTTTTTGTAGAGTAGTCCCCCTGAGTATGCTCTATATTTCTGCTGTTGCTAATTGCCCCTCTTAGAATTTGTACGCAAAAAAATACCATATATCGTCTGCTTGCTGGTAAAACAAGATAAATGCATTTTTTAAATCGATTTAAACATGCAGTTATATGAAATTTTTATTCTCTATCTACTGGTAAAACCCAATAAATGCAAAGTCCAATATCTTTTGAGATAATAAGTTTGTAAAAGTGATAACTTCTTACATTTTGGAAAAAATATATAAGTATAACATAATAAATATTCTTATAGCTTAAATGCATTTCAATTTTAACAGGTAAAAAACAATAAATACGGTTAAAGATTTTTACTTTTTATAATTTAAATAGTAAAATGATTAGAATTATTCTGTGACACGGTCATAAACGCATTTATTATTATAAATCTTACAATTTAAACACCATCATTTGGTCAGGGATGCTCCTATCTAGTGGTCATGGCCTGTCCTAGTATAGGTGCTACGAGTACGCGACCTCGGCCCCCGAGCTACTGCAGTGACCTTAACTTCCCGTCCGTGACTGCAGTATCCACTCCCTCAGGCCATACTCTCCTTTCCTATAACATCCTCTACGCACAAATCCTATTTCCTTTCCCCGGTTAATGGCGGGCAGCAGCGTCATTAACGTCAGTCCCCTACTGCGCTCGCCAACCCGCCTGCCAAGCGTGGCGAGTAACGGCAAATACCCCCACAATGGCGACACAAATAGAGACCAGGCCCCCAGTCCCCGGCAGCCCCACTATTCCTGGCTATGGTAGCGGTCATGGTTACGGTGGGGCAGGGGGTGCTAAGAATCCCCGGGTTGGCCCCGGCTACCACCCCCCCCGACGACGACTGGCCCTGGTAACACACAACGTACGCACATTGAGGACAGACGAGAAGATTGTCGAACTGGAAGAAGAATTGAGCAGGTTACACTGGGACATTCTGGGGTTATCGGAAGTCCGAAGAATCGGGGAGGATACGATAACCCTGAAGTCTGGTAACCTGCTCTTCTACCGGGGGGACGACCAACAGTCCCGAGGAGGTGTCGGATTTCTCGTCCACAAGTCTCTCATCAACAACATCGTATCCATCGAAAGTGTGTCGAGCAGGGTAGTATACCTTATACTCAGAATATCTAAAAGATATTCGTTGAAGGTCATACAGGTATACGCGCCGACCTCGACACACCCAGATGAAGAAGTAGAGGAAATGTATGAGGACATAAGTCGGGCCATACATACTTCCAAAACCTACTTCAATGTTGTTATGGGAGACTTCAACGCAAAGTTGGGCAAGGGAAGCGATGCAGAGTTGAAAGTGGGGCAATTTGGACATGGGCAACGGAACCCCAGGGGTCAGAGGCTGGCCGACTTTCTGGAGAAAGAGGGACTCTTTGCGATGAACTCTTTCTTCCAGAAGCCGCCTAACAGGAAATGGACCTGGTTGAGTCCTGACGGTTCTACGAGAAACGAGATAGATTTCATCTTGACGACGAATAGACGGATATTCAGAGATGTCTCTGTGATCAACAGGGTGAAAACCGGCAGTGATCACCGAATGGTTAGGGGCACCCTGAATATCAATGTCCAATTGGAAAGGCGTCGCTTGATGAAATCTACGCTCCGACCTACTCGCGCCCATATCCAAAACCCCGAGAGCTTTCAACTCGAGCTGACAAATCGCTTTGATTGTCTAGGAGAAAACCTTGCAGTGGACGAGCTAAACAGCGGTTTGGTAGAAGCTGTCCATACGGTGGGATCTAAGTATTTTAGACCTCGCCGTAGAGATAGACCACAAAAACTCTCGATCCACACTCTTGACCTCATGGCCGAACGTCGATCTTTGACGCTGCAGTCTTCCGTTGACGCCGAAGCATATCGGCGGCTCAATAGACAGATCTGGAAGTCCTTGCGACACGATGTCCGTGCTCACAATACTGTGAGCATTAAGGAGACAATCGAGCGGAACGGAGGCTCCAAAGTGTTTGCAAGAGACTTGTCTATTGGGCAAAGCCAGTTGTCTAGGCTGAAGACGGAGGACGGCCGCGTAGTATCGACGAGGGCAGAGGTATTAAGGGAGATCGAGAGGTTCTACGGACAGCTTTACACCTCGGTTGCCAAACCTGCTGTTAGCTCGGCCGAAGACCCGAGAGCCGAGTTGATCCGACACTTTAGCGATGATATCCCGGACATCAGCCTGTGTGAGATTGAGATGGCCCTGAAGCAACTTAAAAACAACAAGGCGCCGGGCGAGGACGGAATAACTTCAGAGCTTCTGAAAGCGGGCGGAACGCCGATACTGAAAGTCCTTCAGAGGCTCTTCAATTCCGTTCTCCTCGAGGGCTCAACGCCAGAGGCATGGAGCGGGAGCGTGGTGGTACTGTTCTTCAAAAAAGGTGATAACACTTTGCTGAAGAATTACAGGCCCATCTCGCTCCTGAGCCATGTCTATAAGTTGTTTTCGAGGGTCATCACAAATCGTCTCGAACGCAGGTTTGATGACTTCCAGCCTCCCGAACAAGCCGGTTTTCGAAAAGGCTTTAGTACCATAGACCACATCCATACGCTTCGGCAAGTTATACAAAAAACTGAGGAATATAACTTGCCGCTTTGTTTAGCGTTTGTGGACTATGAGAAAGCCTTTGATTCGATCGAGACTTGGGCTGTGCTACAGTCTCTCCAGCGGTGCCATATCGACTATCGGTACATCGAAGCGTTGAAGTGTATATACAACAACGCCACCATGTCGGTCCGAGTACAGGATCAGAGTACGAAGGCTATTCCACTACAGAGAGCCGTGAGACAGGGAGATGTCATATCTCCGAAACTGTTCACTGCCGCGCTGGAAAACGCCTTCAAGCTCTTGCAATGGAAAGGATTCGGCATCAACATCAACGGCGAGTATATCACTCACCTTCGGTTTGCCGACGATATTGTAGTCTTGGCAGAATCGCTGGAAGACCTTAGCACTATGGTCGAAGACCTCAATCGAGTCTCCCAACAGGTGGGTCTTAAAATGAACATGGACAAAACGAAGATCATGTCGAATGTCCATGTTGTGCCCACTCCCATCGGTGTTGGGGGCTCGACTCTCGAAGTTGTTGACGAATATGTCTATTTAGGACAAGTGGTCCGGTTAGGCAGGTCCAACTTCGAGAGAGGTCAATCGTCGAATCCAACTCGGTTGGGCAGCGTTCGGGAAACTACGCGACGTCTTCTCGTCCAAAATACCTCAGTGCCTTAAATCGAAAGTCTTCGATAGTTGTGTGTTGCCAGTGATGACTTACGGCACCGAGACGTGGCCTCTCACTATGGGCCTTATTAGGAAGCTCAAAGTCACTCAACGAGCTATGGAGAGGGCTATGCTCGGGGTTTCCCTACGAGATCGAATCAGAAATGAGGAGATCCGTAGGAGAACTAAAGTAACCGACATAGCCCACCGGATTAGCAAGTTGAAGTGGCAATGGGCAGGGCACATAGCGCGGAGATCTGATGACCGATGGGGTCGGAAAGTGCTCGAATGGAGGCCGCGTAGCGGAAAGCGCAGCGTAGGACGTCCACCCACAAGATGGTCCGACGACCTGGTAAAGGTCGCGGGACGTCGCTGGACACAGGCTGCCTCCAACAGGTCTCTGTGGAAATCATTGGGGGAGGCCTATGTTCAGCAGTGGACTTCCTTTGGCTGATGGATGATGGAAACACCATCACTATATTAAAGTTATTTATTCCATTGTATTTCTGTATCAGCCCATATACGTCCCACTGCAGGGCACGGGCCTACTCTACAATCGAGAATACGATTGAGAGTGGTTAGGCCATATAGTCCACCACGCTGGCCTAGTGCGGGTTGGCGGACTTACATACCATAGAAATTCTTATGAATCCCTATGGTATGCAGGTTTCCACACGATGTTTTCCTTCGCCGTTTAGTGCGTGGTGATTGACTATCAATACACACATGACTCCGAAAAGTCAGAGGTGTGCCCTGGGATTCGAACCCGCGACCACCGTGAACATGTTGGCAGTCGCGTCTAGTCCGTGTACCATCAGGCCACCACGCACTTGTATTTATTGATTTTTATTTATTAAGGATCGATGTTTGATTGCCATTAATACGTGATAAGAAATACAAAGCTGCTGCCCGAGAGCCGAATTAGTCCGACACTACAGTCTACAGCGAAGACATCCCGGACATCAGTCGGTATGAGATTCGGATGGCCTTTGATCGACTTAAAAATAACAAAGCGCATGGCGAGGACGGAATTATAGCAGAGCTTCCGAAAGCGGGTGGAACGCTGATACTGCAAGGCCTTCGGAGGCTCTTTGATTCCGTCCTGCTTGAGGGCACAACGTCAGAGGCATGGAGCAGGGGTGAGGTGGTGCTGTGCTTCAAAAAGGGTGATAACAGCTTCTTGGAGAATTACAGTCCCATCTCACTCCTGAGCCATGTCTATAAGGTGTTTTCAAGGGTCATCACAAATCGTTTGGAATACAGATTTGATAACTTCCAGCCTTCCGAACAAGCTGGTTTCTGAAAAGGCTACAGTACCATACACATCGACCTGTTGGAAGCGGCCTGCATCCAGCGGCTTCCTGCAACTTTATCCAGGTCGACCGTCCACCTTGTAGGCGGGCGTCCCACATTTCGCTTGCCTGTACGTGGCGTCCACTCTAGAACCATTCGGCACCAACAGCCATCGGTTTGTCATGTCTATTGATTGACTATAAACTTCACCTAGTCAAATATCTTGTATCAAAACATTTTTTGTTATTAATATTGATGGAAAAATTCCGGTTCTAATGTTACACAATAAATATCAACCATAAGCAATAAATCTGAGACGCCTCGAGTATATTTTTTTTATTTCAATGAATGGCGAGGCGAACCTTCCGTTCGCATACTGGTTAGCGATACGACCGCTTATGAACAATAGCAAAACCAAGCAACACCATGAATAACAAAGGAATGCTTTGATAGTCAATTATTCTTCTTCGGCCTATGTATACAACCAATGCAGCAGTCGCAGTTGACAGCCTTCGTGGCGCAGTGCAGAAACGAGAGGCTGGGGGTTTGATTCTCGCTCAGAGTCAAATGTTTGTGAGGCCCACGGTATTTATCTCGGATCTGGGTGTTTGTGAGACCGTAAAGTCTCTCGTAGTTTCTGATACCCACGACACAAAACTTAATTGATCTTAATGTGGGGTCAGGACTATGTATGTGACTGTTGGGTGTATTTATAATTTAATGCTGAGTGTATGTCTTTTGTAATACACGCTAGGTTGTTCTGTCCAGGGCAGTCCTCACCCAGCTTCTTCCACATGGACCATATCGTCGGTCCATCTCATTAAAGGCCTACCCTGATTTCTGTATACCAGTTTTTGGTCTAAATTCTGGCAAACTGTACTGTATCAGCCCATATACGGCCCACTTCCACTACAATCGAGAGTATGATTGAGAGTGGTTAGGCCATATAGTCTACCACGCTGACCTAGTGCAGGTTGGCGGACTTACATACCATAGAAATTCTTATAAATCGCTATGGTATGCAGGTTTCCACACGACATTTTCCTTCACCGTTTTTAGTGCGTGGTGATTGACTTTCAATACACACATGACTCCGAAAAGTCAGAGGTGTGCCCTGGAATTCGAGCCCGCGAACACCGTGTACATGTTGGCAGACGCGTCTAGTCCGTTTACCAACAGGCCACCACGCACTAGTGAACACACTAAATTCTAGCACTGATAGTCAATTACAACGCAATTAATATGAGGGACTCTAATTTTTCGGAGTTATGTGTTTGTTGTTAAATATTATTTATTATTTATTTACACTTTATTGCACACAAAAGGAAAACAAATACAAACAGAAATCACAAATATAAAAAGTACAATTGGCGGTCTTATCGCCGAAAGGCAATGTCTTACAGACAACCATGGGATGGATTTAAAAATAGGATAAATAAAGGGCAGTCTAAAGTGTAAAGGATAGAACTTGCTTAGAAAGGAAAAGTGTTGCAAATAAGTACAATTAATTTAATAATATTTCAAGTAATACAAATAATAAACATATATATATACAAATATGCATACATAAACAATATAATAACAATACATACATTGGAAGATAAATATATACAGGGTATCTCAAGACTGCTACCGAAAACGAAGCCGGGTGGTAGTTTTAGTGGCTACTAACACAATGCAATTAAAAATTTCGCATAGAAACGCGCCGATTATTTTTTATGATTTTTTAAATATTGTCATTTTGGGGTGGTAAACAGCGGCGTAGCTAGCATAGGTGGCACCCGGGGCGGATTTTGTAGGTGTCACCCCAAAACTCAAACACAATGTATAAAATAAAAAGTAATAATCGTTTACGTTTTATTAAAATAAGAGTATTACAAATAGTAGTATATTATGTAAAACAGTATGCCAAAATTAAAATTTCTTCCTTCTAGCTTTGACACTTGCGAACTCCGAAATGACGTCTTCAAAATTTATATTTTGTGTTGCATCATGTTCTATTGTTAAAATACCAAGATTATTTAATCTGGTTTCAGTCATTGTAGACCGCAAGTAATTTTTTATTAATTTCAATTTGCTGAAACTTCTCTCACATGAAGCAACTGATGCACATATTGTTATAAATAACTTTAGTGCGACCGTTAGATTCGGAAGAGATTCTGTAAAATCCCATTCCACAATGAATTTTAAATAGTCCAGTGTCACCCAATTAGAGACAGTAATATTAGCCGCTTTTATATGTCTTCTCAATCTTGGTATTTCTAAAAGTAGTTCTGTTTCTGATACTTCATCGTAAAGGTTAGTAAATTTTGATATTGCAAATTTTAACTGTTCAGTGTTTGCCGAAAGCAAAGTCTTCGACTGTACAACCTCAAATAATGAAACTACGTCTTTAATGGACTTTACTCTTGTTTCGAGTTCAATATTGAATCTGTCAAGACATTCTAACATGTCCTTTTGAAGTTCCGCTCTAAGTGTTAGTCCAGCATCTGTGGACGATGCTAACTCACCGGGCATGCGCTTCTTGCGACGAATTCGTCGTTCCATCGAAATGTTGTATTCTTCCGATTTTCGTACAGCAAAATCTATTGCCTCTTCTGCTAGATGCAACCGTTTCTCTCCAATGAATAGACGAAGTGCTTCTAGTTTTATGATTATTTCATCAACACATAATCCTTTGCTTTGTAATGCAATCTGAGCATAGTTCACTTCCCTTAGCACATCATTCCAGAAGAAAAGAAAACAAAGAAATGAGAAATTGCACACAGCAGGGATAAGATTTTGTGCACCACCTCTTGTTTCTAAATTTACGTCTTGGTCACATAGTTCCTCAATTGCAGATATTATTCCATCAAAATTTTCAGTCAATACTTTTACTGCACCATAATGAGCACTCCAGCGCGTTGTTGAAAGTCTTTTAACAGATGCTTTGCTGTGATTGAGGAGCACCTCCCAGCGGCTTGTGGAGGTTGAAAAAAAGTTAAATATTGTCTCCACTGCTCCGAAAAATGTAACACAAGTCACATTTTGTGCGAACGAATGCTGGCCGCATAAATTAATTGAATGATCAATGCAACCAATAAAAATTGCTTTATTGTTTTTTTCTTTTATAATAGCTTGCACTCCCCCGTGTATACCACTCATAACTGCAGCATTATCATAACCTTGAGAACGACACATCATAATATCTAAGCCATCGTTTCAAGCTTCTTTAGTATTTCAGCGCTTAAATCAGCTGCTTTTTTTCCATGCAAGGGAAAAAATCCTAAGAATACTTCTTGACTTCTACTTTTCTATTATTAATTTTTACATAACGAATTACTTCAGACATTTGATCGACATGTGAAACGTCAGGTGTGCTATCAAACATAATTCCGAAATATTTGGCCAGTTTAATTTCGTTGACAAGCTGACATTTAACGTGATTAGCTAAAACATTTATGAACTCATTTTGTATTTCGGGCGATAAATATGTTACTTTATGTGATTTTTCCTGCTCCAAATATAATATATGTTCTTTAAGTACAACATCATACTTTGAAAGCAGCTTAACTAGTTCTAAGAAATTACCTTTATTGGATGACCCTTGGGTTTCATCATGTCCACGAAATGCTAGGTTTTGTTTCGCCAAAAACAAAGTTATATCAAATAATCTAGATAACAGATTTTTCCACTTCTGTTTTTCCGTATTCATTAATTGCAAGGTTGCGTCATCTATTGTGGTGTGAGATTTTAATCTCATTTCCAAAGTTTTCCAATTTTCGAAATTTTCTAAATGTTCACATGAAGTTTCATGGTCCAATACTTTAGGATTTAGTTTCCACCATTTCTGAAATCCAGTTGTAAATGTTCTTTGTATGTTACTGACAGCAAATAAACGGCAGCAAAAACAGTACAGATTATTTGATATAGGAGAAAATACCATCCATGATCGTAGAATTTTTTCACCACTAGGCATCTCTTTATAAAACCATTCCTGTGAAAGATGACGAGAATCTCCTTTAATCTTTGAACCATGACGAGATACAGTAGGGAACGGTCCTTCTTTGTTCTGGAAATTTTCACTGCCCTTTTTTATTATGTCAATGCGAACATTATTGGGAACCGGTAAACTCCAATGTGAAATATCCCTCAAGTGTTGCACAGATTCTTCGAAGCTAATGCTGTCTCCAAAAGTAGCATTAACGGTGTCATTGTCATTATTTGATTTGGTTCCGTCGAGGAAATGGGTTGTCTTCAATGATTCTGTATTGTCGCTGTTGCTATCTGAATGTGAGTCTTCAAGATGTGAATCATTACTTTCGTCAACAGGAGACTCGGGTACTTTAATTGAACCTTGGCCGCTATCTGCTTTTGTGACATATTTGAAAAGAGATCCAGACATGCTCTGAATTTGATCCATTTTAGCCTTTTTGGCTTTTCTCTGTTGAAACCCGCTTTGTCTTTTCGAAGTATGAATTCCCCGAGGCATATTTCGTTCTGGGTATCCTAAAAAATATTTTTTGTTTGTAAGTGATACGTTGATTTTATAAACAAATTGTAACGGTAAATAAACACCTAGGTACACGTTACGTAACTAGCTTTGTGAAATATATATTTATATAAATTAACAATCCTGCATCTGGGTGTAAATATGTATTTAAGTAGGTATTTTTAGAAAATACTAGTTAAATACTCCACCGTTAATTGTGATATCCTTAGGTGATATCCGTATAAATACTCGTGGTAGTGCTCGAGCTACTCATCTCGGAGCCGAATCAATGTACGTGAAGATGTATGATTATAATTACCTACTTTTTATCATTAATCTAAACTTAATATAATCCGTTTGGATCAGAAAATAATAATAAATAAGTATATTAATAAGTATATTAATAATTAATAAACATTATTACCTTAAGTCTCTAAAGTATGATCGTAAAACTTGTAGATCAAAATAATCTAAGATACTGCTACTAGATACTAAACGAATTAAAAAAGTTAGTATCACCTTTAATAAAAAATACTTCACTTACCTTGTTTATTTTCTTCAAGAATCGACTATTAACTAGGTTTATTTATTATAAATATAAGATACGAAAATTGTCGTTTATAATATCTAATAATTAAAAAACACTTTGCACTAGACGTTCACACGTTCACGCAAAGAATATTGAAATGAATGCGGTCGAAAACAAAAGAATTTGTCTAATCCACAATACAAGTGACGAGCTCTATATCGAGGGAATCCCCTAAGTAGCGTTGGTTATACGCGAACAAGAAGCTTATACCCAAATGGAGATTGCATTCCGTATAAAACACTGAAGCACAAAAATTTGACCTTGAATGACGTCGCTGTTATCTTCTATCCTTTTCTTTAGAGTGACAATGAATGAAAATGACATTATGTTCATTCATTGTCACTCGATAGAAAAGGATAGAAGATAACAGCGACGTCATTTAAGGTCAAATTTTTGTGCTTCACTTTTATATACGGAATGCACTCTCCATTTGGGTATAAGCTTCTTGTACGCGAACGGAGTATTAAATTTTAGGGGAATCCCTAATCGATTGACAGTGTGCAACGCACAGTGCAACGTGCACCTCAGATGAATGAAACTATTATTCGGATCGACTTGAAAATTTAGGATAATATTTTTGAGATGTTGTAGAAATTATAAAGCCAAAAAAAAAAACGATTTTTTGAACCCACGAAATCCCTTAATGACAAAATGGCTCACGAGTAAGGAGTACTACTATATGAAGTTTTTATTGCTCTGTCTAGTTATTCCTTAGTCTAAGGTGGGTACATTATTTGTATTTATATAGGTATCAATTTATTATGCTTGTGGTACAATACTGTACTTAGGTACCTAGATTATTTTATTAGTAGCGGTTATGGTCTCTGCCACAAATTTTTGATTTTTATAGGTAGAAGTAGAAAGAACTATAACTGATGGTCAAAGTTGGGCTCGGGTGTCACCCCTGTTGGGGTGACACCCGGGGCGGACCGCCCTTGCCGCCCCCCCCTAGCTACGCCACTGGTGGTAAATCCATAGTTTTTGCTAAAATAATAATTTAAACTGTTTTATACCTTAGATTATTTATAAATAAAAGGGTATACACTATTATTTTAGGAAAAAATGTATTTACCACCCAAATATAGCCATAGGAAAAAAATAACAAAAAAAAAAATTGTCGCTTTTTTTTGAAACTTTTTCTGTTGCATTGTGTTTGTAGTCACTAAAACTACCACCCGGCTTCGTTTTCGGTGGCAGTCTTGATATACCCTGTATAATATATTGATATATACATATATATTAAAATACCAATAATAATTAATTAAATTAATTCCGGCAATTGGTATCTCAATTAAATAATTGAGATACCAATTGCCGGATGCTCAATACTTCACTGCACGGCACTTCCCTCTTCCCATCCTTTTTTCTTCGTGATCCCTTTGTATTTAATGGTCCGGGAACACATCCATAAGTCAAGCGTTGTGTATGTGCAGTGATCACTTACCATCTGAACTGTTTGCTCGTATGCCGGACTTTTGCAATAACAAACTATTAATAACTAGATAGTTATTAGCATTTCTATAACTATTCCTCTTTTCAAGTGCGTGGTGGCCTTTGGCTGCCAACATGTTCACGGTGGTCGCGGGTTCAAATTCCAGGTCACACCTCTGACTTTTCGGAGTCATGTGTGTATTGAAAGTCAATCACCACGCACTAAAAAACGGTGAAGGAAAACATCGTGAGGAAACCTGCATACCATAGCGATTTATATGAATTCTATGGTATGTAAGTCCGCCAACCCGCACTAGGCCAGCGTGGTGGACTATATGGCCTAAACACTCTCAATCGTATTCTTGATTGTAGAGGAGGCCCGTGCCGTGCAGTGGGACGTATATGGGCTGATACAGATACAGATTAGCATTTCAATTGTGAAGGAAAACATCGTGACAAAATCTGCATACGATAGATATTTACAAGGAATTCTGTGGTATATCTGTATCTGTATCAGCCCATATACTTCCCACTGCAGGGCACGGGCCTCCTCTACAATCGAGAGTACGATTGAGAGTTGTATATAAAGTTGGCAGACTTGTTCTAGACCATTGCGTATGGCCTAAACCTTCTTAACTGAACCCTCGTATGCAGAAGGGTTCCAATTCCCGTCCGAGTGTTCAGCAAAAATATGAGGTTAATCTATACATATAAATAAAATTGAAGTGTCTGTTTTAAAAGTGAAAATAAAAAAAATGTCCAACTACATATCGTTATATACACGATACCTGTGCCGAAAATGATATTTTAAATTTTTTTGTCTGTCTGTCTATCTGTTTGTTCCAGCTAATCTCTGAAATGGCGGGACCGACTTTGATGGGACTTTTTTTGTCAGGTAGCTGATATAACAAGGAGTAACTTAGGCTACATTTATTTTAGACAAAATCTTTTATTTTAGAAATAATGTAGAACTGTCCAGTACCGCGCGCAGCTCACGCGCATGCCACCACTGGGCCGTCACGTCAGGCGCCTCCCACCACTTCTCCCACCAACGAATCAGTATCACTTTTACAAAATATTGTATATAAAGAAATTTTTCAATAAAGCTAATGCAAAAAAACTGAAAATAAATGTGTAACGGGAGTTTACCGCTGCTCGCTAAGAGATGGCGCCACCGTAGAATTAGATCGCGGTATGGTTTCGTTACAAAGATTGATAATTAAAATAAAAATACAAAAACCAAAAAAAAACAAACTAAATAAACTAATTAACTTTTTTGTTAAATACCACGCGGACGAAGTCGCGGGAACAGTTAATCTATACATCTATACATATAAATAAAATTGAAGTGTCTGTTTTAAGAGCGAAAATAAAAAAAATGTCCAACTACATATCGTTATATACACGATACCTGTGCCGAAAATGATATTTAAATTTTTTTTGTCTGTCTGTCTGTTTGTTCCGGCTAATCTCTAAAATGGCTGGACCGATTTTGACGGGACTTTTTTGACAGGTAGGTGGTATAATCAGGAGTAACTTAGGCTACATTTATTTTAGAAAAGGTGTTTTAGTATTTTAGAAAAAAAGTTTTTGTTAAATACCACGCGGACGAAGTCGCGGGCACAGCTAGTAAAAAATAAAATAATACATTCGACATACAATTTGTTAAGACCTCTCTGGTATGTAGGTTTCCTCACAAATGTCACAATGTATTCCTTCAACTTTTCATTATTATATTCATTTTTATCTTCATTTGATTATTATTAATATCGCGTTGGAGTTGGATTAAGTTTGTTCTATTTTATTTTGTTAATTTTTGTTTTGTTTGAATGATTATCTATTGTTTGTACTTTATTTTGTTTGCAGTGGCAGTAGTTATTCTAGGATGGGTGCCCAAGATACGGGCTTGCCTACTTTGGGACCCACATTTTGGATACTTAAATTTGTACAATGTGTACCTTGTATTTTCTTGGAGGTTTTCCGCAATAAATTTAGTCTTATTCTTAACTTTTCCTAATTAACTTTATTTACAGAATAATATGAACTTTAACTTCTAGAAGTTTATTATCTATATATATATATATAAAAGAGGAACCTGAATGACTGACTGACGTATCAACGCACAGCCGAAACTACTGGAGCTATTAACGTAAAATTTTGCACAGAGGTTCCTATTGTGACCTAGGGTAGCACTAAGAATGATTAATAAAAACACACTTACTCTCCTCAGCTACTTCAATATACTCTCTCTTCTCCGCCGCAGTCATATCATCTTCATCAGGTCCTATCTCCAATTCTGGATCATCTTGAATCTCTCCAATTCCAAATCCATTATCAACCGGCCTATTAGTAATCGGAGGCTTACTCTCATCGACCGGCGCTGGCCTAACCCCAGGCCGATTCAAAATGGGATTATAGGTCGTAAATCCATTATGCTTTTCCCTATTATTACTCCAGTTTGTTGTAAATTGTGGCACTTTAATGCTGTGTACATCTGGGTTGCGATTTTGATTGGTTCCAATATTATTCACCTGTGGATTTCTGTTTTGATTGGGTATTCTTTGTTTGTTATTGTCAACGTATGTATTGTCGATAACTCTTTGTGATTTTCTGTCGTTCTTTTTGTTGTTTGTTGAGCAGGGCGCTTAGTAACTGTTTGACTAGAATAAAGCCTAGTTGTTTTTTTAGGTTTAGCTGTGGTGTGCGGTTTTCGTGGTATGTCGTCATCACGAAAGACTATTTGTGGATTTATGTTCTGTTTGTTGGTTTGTTTGCGTGTTTCAACACGTCTGGTTGTGACTTCTCGGAAGCCGTCGAATTGGTACGGCTGGAAGAGATTCTGCAATCCTGTGAGTAGATCTGTAACAAAGAAATATTGATTTATTTAATGATTTATACCGGATATATCTAGACTGCAACTGACTGCAACCGAAAACGAAACCAGGTGGGAGTTTTAGTATAGTGTTAGTTTCATGCAACTCAACAATTTGCTAAAATCTCCAATAGCAAGTTAATAATATTAAAACTAAAAACATTTCCGCCAATTTCATGAGTTCCTGGCGTATTTTGGCTGTCAGTATGCGCGCTCATCATAAAAATTATTATCTTGCTATTGAGGATGCCGAAGATAGGGCAAAATGGAAAAATTGCCGGAAGGCGAACCCTGGCACCGACTGGGAGAACGCCAGATAGATATCAAATTTGCTGTCAATGTGATTTCAAATTTATTTCCAGTTTTTTTTCATTATACACCCAACAGCCATATACATAGTCCGGACCCACACTAAGACCGAGTTTTGTGTCGTGGGTGTCCGAAACTATGAGAGACTTTTCGGTCTCACAAACACCCAGACCCGAAACAAATACCTGTGGTTCACACATATATTTCTCTCGGCGCGGGCATCGAACCCGCGGCCTCTCGTTTCACAGCCGGCGTCAACTAACTGCGCCACGGAGGCTGTCAAAAAATTAGTAATTTGCCTATAAGGTGGACGGGCGACCTAGTTAAGGAAGTTTAGGCAGTCACTGAATGCATGCTTCCAGATTGCTGTGAAAATTCTTGGGAAAGGCTTATGAGAGTGAAGAGGTAGGGAGAAAGAAAGCCAAACAGCAGAGCAAATGCACTGTTGTGATTCGGTTTGAAGGACATTGTAGCCAGAGCAACTACTGGACATATTGAGACTTAACATCTTATGTCTCAGGATGGCGAGCGCAATGGAATGTTGCTACTCTTATGAGCGGTCGTATCGCTTACCATCAGGCGAACGGCTTGCTAGTCTCGTCATTCACTGCAATAACAAAAAAAAAAATATGGTTTACTGAAACGATAAAGGGAGACATTACCAAGAAGCTACTATTCATTTTTAACGAAATGAAAAGGATGTGACAGCTAAAATGTCGGGTCAAAAACCCCATCTCGCTAATATGAAACTAGTTAAGAGAAACGCAAAGGTGCCTCTTGCAAAACTGGTATGACACGTTACAAACAAAAATAATAATAACTAGCTTTAGTCCGCAACTTTGTCTGCGTGATTAACTGTACTTTACAATATCACTAAATAGTATAAAACAAAGTCGCATTCCGCTATCTGTCTATGCATATAGTTAGATCTTAAAAAATACGCAACAGATTTTAATGCGTTGTTTTTAATAACGTAATTCATATGTGTAAAACATATACAGTTGTAAAAAGTAACAAATATAATATTATTAAATAAATAAATAAGACTGCCGCGGTGGCGTAGTTGTACTAGGGTACGGTTACAAAGCTGAGGTCTCGGGTTTGAATCCCGGGTTGGGCAAAGTGATATTGGATTTTTCTATTCATTTATTATCAGCCTAGAGTCAGGATTTGTTGCCCGATATGGCGATAGGCTCGGCACCTATCACATCGTGGGACGGAACATACAAGGCGAAATGTAGGTGTCCTGGTGGCGTGAGTTTATGAATGTATGTATGTAATATGTTAAATAATAAATATATCGGAATGTCTGCCTCATCCCACGGGAACATTACATCTTTCGGGATAAAAAGTAGCATAAGTGTTATTCCAGGGTAGTGTTGCCAGGTTTAATTCATGAAAATTCGGGACAGGACATTAAAATAATCGGGATTTTGAGTAGTTCAGCGGGACGCCTATTGTAGAATTGATAGATTTTTTGCCATGACTAACTGTTACTCTCCCTCTTTTTAGCAGCATATAAATATCACATCGAAAAACGTCGCGTCTCTGGAGGCTCTCTAAGATAATAGCCATTTTTGGTTATTGTTATAATAATGGAAGCACAGCTCAACCAGACCAACTACCATATATCTCTAGGCTTCAATTCCTAAGGAGCATTAGCTTACTCCAAAAAATTTCAAACATTTTGTTTCGACGACTCGCAACGTTTTTTTCATTTTCCTCTAGCGTTTGCTATGGGTGTACATCGAGTAATTCTTTAAATTCTCAGACTATAACTTTTTCGATTTACCAGAGCGAAACCGCGAGAACTTATTCAAAGCCCTATATTTATTTGGAATCAGCATATGGAAACAACTCGAATTAGATACTAAACATTTAAATATTTGTAGGAAAACGCGAAATACATAACGGATTATAAATAAAAGTGTGTAATATATCGTTTTTATTCGTACTGAGAGGGATGGTCAAAAAGCGGGACATTTGGTGTCCCGCCGAAGGTTCAATCGGGACGCCTCACCGAACTCCTGAAAAGCGGGACGTCCCGCGTAAAGCGGGACACCTGGCAACACTATTCCAGGGTGTCAGCTACCTCCGCACCAAATTTCATCGAAATCCGTTGAGCATTTTCTGAGGTGTGCGCACAACCGCACGGATAAACAGACCAAAATTATAAAATAAATGCTTTGGGTTCTATTACATTTTTTATTGTACTGAAAGGTGAGACGAGCATGCCGTCCGCCTGATGGTAAGCGATAAGACCGCTCATAAACAGTAGCAAAACCTGTATCAGCCCATAAACGTCCCACTGCAGGGCACGGGCCTCCTCTACAATCGAGAGTACAACTGAGAGTGGTTAGGCCATATAGTCCACCACGCTGGCCTAGTGCCGGTTGGCAGACTTACATACCATAGAAATTTTATAAATCGCTATGGTATGCAGGTTTCCTCACGATGTTTTCCTTCACCGTTTTAGTGCGTGGTGATTGACTATCAATACACACATGACTCCGAAAAGTCAGAGGTGTGCCCTGGGATTCGAACCCGCGACCACCGTGAACATGTTGGCAGTCGCGTCTACATGTTGACGAGTGCGTGGTGGCCTGTTGGTAAACGGAATAGCAAAACCAAACACATTTAATTAAAAAACAATGCTGGGCATTCCAGCACTCACCATCCTAAGACATAAGATGTTAAGTCTCAATATGTGCAGTAGTTACTCTGGCTACAATATCCTTCAAACCGAAACACAACAGTGCATCCACACTGCTGTTTGACAGGAGAAATAGACATTGCGGTGGTACCTACCCAGGCGGCCTCTTACATATGAGAGACCTACCACCAGTAAATATAGTCCCGTTAATTTCTTTATTATATAAAATAAGTCGGGTTTTCCTTCCTGACGCTATAACTCCAGAACGTACCAACCGATTTGGCTGATTTTGGTCTTGAAATATTTGTGGAAGTCCTGGGAAGGTTTAAGGAGTGAGAAAAATTGGAAAATTTCTAAGGAAGATACTAAAACCCTTTTTTTTGGGTATCGTTCAAGCGTGACGCGACCAGCCAATATAGGATGATCTTTGTTTATTTGACGGGAGACGTAAAAGACGGTCAAGCTTCAACTACCATCCAACGTAAGATGAGCTATCTTTCCATTGTCTTTAATTGACGGCTGACGAAATAGAATAAAATTCAAAAAAATTGTACATCGTGTATATAATATTATCTAGATACGGCGTCTTGCGCGTAATTTTGTTAAATATAAAATAAAACGATGTTCATATCTACCAAAATAGCTCATTGTTTTTTGAGATTATTGCAACAGTTTTAAACAAGGTATAGTCTATCGAAGCGTTTTGCCGGAGTACTCTAAAATTTATCTAATTATAATTTTTAGTTTTCATAAAGGACATTTTTTTTGAATTGATACTTTTAGATGCGCTGGGGGAACAATTTAAATTCCACATTAGTACTGTTTTTTTATTCTTGAGACTGAACTCAAGAATAAAAAAAATATTGGTACGTTGATGCCGTATCTAGACATTATAATGAAACGATATGCAGTTTTATATTTTTAAATATTTGTTCTATTACTTACGTCACCTGGTAAGGTAGTATGAAGGTTTTATTAATTTGTATATGGTAACGTACTAGACGCGACTGCCAACATGGTAACGATGGTCACGGGTTTCAAATCCCAGGGCAGACCTTTGACTTTTCGGATTGTTTTCTACGTGAAATAAAATTCGCCAACCCGCACTAAGCTAGCGGGGTAGACTATATCTTCTTATATAATATATATGAATCGCAAAATGTGTTGGTAAGCGCGTAACTCAACAACGTCTGGACCAATTTGGCCAATTCTTTTTTTTATATGTTGTTGTTGTTGTCCTCCACGACGTGTCCATCGACAGCGACACCTGGCTATACTCTATGTGACGGGCGAACCCGAATTTGGTGGTAAAAGTGTTACATAATAAGCAGCATAGTTGGCCCACTGCATTATATGTATAGTTATAAGTCCGCTTGGGTTGGGTCTTTCTTAATTGGCGTTTGGTATCGAGACTTTCAAGACGCAGTGCTTCAAAATTGCATACACCATCAGCGACAGATCTACGCCAGCCTGGACGTTCCCGCGAGATTTGTTTTTATATGTACATGTATATGGAGAAACGGGATATAATAGAGTGGAAGGTACGGGAGAGGGCTGGGATAGCTGACAGATTTGATAGGACGAAATGTAAATGCACGTTATAAGACGGAATGGATAATAAAGAGAAAGGATGGGACCGATCGGGAAGAGACTGAACAGACGGACGAGACGGGATTTTTTTTTTCGTTCGCCTGATGGTTAGCGATACGACCGCTCATAAACAGTAGCAACATTCCACTGCGCTCGCCATCCTGAGACAAAAGATGTTAAGTCTCAATATGTCCAGTAGTTGCTCTGGCTACAATGTCCTTCAATCCGAAAAACAACAATGCATTTAAGCAGTGTTGTTTCACGGAAGAAATAGACATTGCGGTGGTACCTACCCAGATGGCCTCTCACATATGAGATTGAGCCGGACAGTAGGATAGCGACGTCAAGTTTAGGTATACAAGACTTTATACGAAAAATAACATGTATTTGGTGTGGAGTGGAATCAAAAAATATATGCACCCAGGCGAAGTTGGGTCAGGCTATTTTACTCCTCCTCTTCTACCTGGCGTTATCCCGGCCCGTGCCAGGGTCCGCCTTCCGGCACATTCTCCTCCATTTCGCCCGATCTTCGGCATCCTCAATAGTAAGGCCATTGACCCTCATATCTTCCTTGACGACATCGAGCCAGCGCTTCTTGGGTCTACCCCGCGGTCGAGGTCCGGGAATATTGAGGCTCAGGCACACATTACCGACGTACTCCTGCGGTTTCCTTAGGACGTGACCATACCATCTCAAGCGGGATTCCTGGAGTTATCAGCCACCATCGCGGACACCAAGACTGCCACGGAATGTGCTATGTGTCAGGCTATTTTACTATGCTTAAAAAAGAATATAATAAATATTATATAATCATATATTAACTAAGCCACGGCGGAGCGTGGCGGGTCAGCTAGTATATGTATAAATTAGTTTTTCTCATTTATATTTCACTAGCGGCCCGGCCCAGCTTCGCCCGGGTGCATATAGATTTCTCTACAATAATATGCACGTATTATACACATAAACCTTCCTCTTGAATCACTCTATCTATTAAAAAAACCGCATCAAAATCCGTTGCGTAGTTTTAAAGATTTAAGCATACAAAGGGGCATATGGACAGAGAAAGCGACTTTGTTTTATACTATGTAGTGATGTACAGACGTCGATCGGTTAGTAATTTATTATATTTATAGAATAAACAGATATAGAAACTATTTGATGGCGTAAGTCCCTTTAAATATATGGAAAATGTCAGGTTTTTTCTCTCTATTCACAACCATTGAGATATTATCTAGAGAAGACAAGTTACAAAGGAAATGTTTGTAACAAAAAACGGCCAATAGCGAGTCGAGCTCACGCACGAAAGGTTCCGTGTCATCTGTAAAAGAAACCCTAAAAATCACGTTTGTTCTGGAATATCTGGAATATCACTGGTGGTAGGTCTCTCATATGTGAGAGGCTATCTGGGTAGGTACCACCGCAATGTCTATTTCTTCCGTGAAACAACACTGCTTAAATGCACTGTTGTGTTTCGGATTGAAGGACATTGTAGCCAGAGCAACTACTGGACATATTGAGACTTAACATCTTATGTCTCAGGATGGCGAGCGCAGTGGAATGTTGCTACTGTTTATGAGCGGTCGTATCGCTTAACATCAGGCGAACGGCTTGCTCGTCTCGCCATTCACTGCAATAAAAAAAAAAAAAAAAAATATTAGGATCGAGTTAAAAATTACTTAAAATTTCGTTTGTTGTATGGGAGCCCCCCTTTAATATTAACTTTATTTTTATTTAATTATCTATTTTGAAAGGTCGTGTTACCGTTATTACTATTGAGCGAAATAGTACAAAAATAAGTAAGTGCGTGGTGGCCTGTTGGTAAACGGACTAGTCGCGGCAGCCAACATGCTCACGGTGGTCTCGGGTTCGAATCCTAGGGCACACCTCTGACTTTTCGGAGTCATGTGTGTATTGATAGTCAATCACCACGCACTAAAAACGGTGAAGGAAAACATCGTGAGGAAACCTGCATACCATAGCGATTTATAAGAATTTCTATGGTGTGTAAGTCCGCCAACCCGCACTAGGCCAGCGTGGTGGACTATATGGCCTAACCACTCTCAATCGTACTCTCGATTGTAGAGAAGGCTCATGCCCTGCAGTGAGACGTATATGGGCTGATACAGTTATAACGTCAACGAAAATACATAATCTGTGGAAATTTCAACTTTCTAGCTATCACGGTTTATAAGATACACCCTGGTGACAGACAGAGGCTTAGTAATAGGGTCCCGTTTTAAACTTTTAGATACAGAACCCTAAAAATAGACGGTACTGCACCACTCCTATTTCCGTCTCTGTCACGCTTACGCAGTAAAATCATCTTCCCTCTCGCTTCACTAGGTTCTTGTACCAACACAAATCGCAGAGATTTTGTACTTGATGTCGGCTCTAGTATAATACCTCAAAAGTTATAAAATTTTTGTACACCCAACAGTTGAGTACACCCAACAGTAGAGTAGGCCCGTGCGCTGCAGTGGGACGTATATGGGCTGATACAGATACAGATACAGACACCCAACAGTCATATACAGAGATTGTCAATTTAGTGATAAGATTAAGTTTTTAAATTTCTAAGAATGGCGAAACGAGCGTGCCGTTTGCCTGATGGTAAGCGATACGACGCGACCGCTTATGAACGGTAGCAAAACCAAACATTTTGAATTACAAAGCAATGGTTGGTATTCCACTGCATTCGCCATCCTGAGACATAAGTTAAGCCCCAATATGTCCAGTAGTTACTCTGGCTACAATGTTCTTCAATCCGAAACACAATGGTGCATTAACATGAGTCTCAATGTGTCCAGTACTCTGTCAGTTACTCTAGCTACATTATCCTTGAATCCGAAACACAACAGTGCATCCACACTGCTGTTTGGCGGGAGAAATAGACATTGCGGTGGTACCTACCCAGGCGGCCTCATAGAGTAGAGACATACCACCAGCGATATTAATTGTGTAACATTCCAACCGGAATATTTCCACTAATGTTAACAAAAAATGTTTTGATATAAGTTAATTTACTTGATGTAGTTTATCATTTGGTCAAGTTCCATGGTCGTTTTAAGGCCTGTATGAATCTTCATCTTCATATCGACCTTCACTGCTGGTAGGTGTCTCATATGTGAGAGGCCATCTGGATCATAGGGGTGGGACTTCGTACAAGAAAAATATTGAAAACGATTATTTCGATTCTACCGCCACGCTCTGGCGAGAACGGGAACGTATCTTGCAATTAGTTTAAATCTAATTGTTAAATGGCGCAAGTGTACCACTAAACCAAGAAATATGTTTTGTATCTTTATATTATGAACTTTCTTGATATTAAAAACAATTTCAACTTAATATTGGTTAACATTATGAAATATTAATATAACATTGCCTAGCGCCCCCCTGATGGCGAAATCACGTCGGAAAATAAAAAAAGTAGAGTTGCGTATCTATCTCTGTATAAAATTCCAATTTATCATCTTGGTAGGTACCACCGCAATATCTATTTCTCTTCAAACAGCAGTGGAAATGCACTGTTGTGTTTCGGTTTGAAGGACGTTGTAGCCAGAGTAACTAGTCATATTGAGGCTTAACATCTTACGTCTCAGGGTGGCGAGCGCAGAGTGCCAAGTATTGCTTTGTAATTCACGGTGTTTGGTTCTGCTGCTGTTCATGAGCGGTCGTATCGCTTACCATCAGGCGAACGGCTTGCTGGTCTCGACATTCATAGCAATAAAAACGGCTGGTTTTTAACATGCAGCGAGGCATTGTAACCTTCATTTACATCTTTCTATCGTTTTGGATTTCGGTAGAATTTTATATGATCAGATATTTCTTATTTTCCATCTGTTTTGATTAAGATTTTATTGGATTTTATGTAAAAGCTAAATATACTTCTCATTAGAAAAATCGAAACGCCTTGCAAGTGTATGTTTTCTAAGGATTTTCAGAATAATATTTTATTATTTTGTAGAGTATTTATAAATATCTTAATGAATGTTGTGCTCGCCTGTTACTGGCACGTGTACCTGTATTAGACCAATTGCTAAATTTACTTAAGAATATTATGTGTACTGTGCTGTTGGTGTACCAAATATACTAAAATAAAATAAATAGAATAATGTATCTAAAAATCGACATTTTTTTCATTGCTTTGTGTCAGAATTCACTAAAACTTCCACCCGACTCCGTTTCGGTAGCAATCTTTATATACCCTGGTTATAGTTATTTATGTAATATGTATTATGTATCACATCTATATTTATGTATATTATTATCATCATTTTAGTATATGTATTGTCATCTATTTACGCCTGCTGCCCTTCATTTTACAGCCATGTCAGAGAATGCCTTAGGCATTAAGTTCGCCTGTATACTTTCAGTATACGAAGCTTTAAATAAATAAATAAATATTTTTAATGTTTTGGTGCTTATGAGTGTACTGAACTTGGCAAGTGTTTTATCCATCCTATGGTTGATTGGTAGAGATCGCCTCGAGCGATAAGACCACCATTGTACTCTTTTCCTTTTATAAAAAATTGTTTATGTTATTTCTTTTTTGTCACTGGTGTACAATAAAGATTGTAAATAAATAATAGAATCTTTTTTGCCAAGCTAGAGTGGTGGAGTTACAATTTAAAGATAAACTTACCTACATACTGACTCGATGTTCGTGCCACGAGAATAGAAGCTACGACGAGTGACAACAAAACGCGTAAAAGCATTATAACATTGCCGCCTGAAACAAAAACACAAAATCAATATTAATATACATAAATACCCTATAACAGTGAAAGAAAACTTCGTGAGGAAACCTGCATACTATAGCGGTTTGCAAGAATTTCTGTGTGTAAAATCCGCCTTGCACTAGGCTAGCTTGGTGGACTAAATTGCCTAACCACTCTCAATCGTACTCTCGATTGTAGAGGAGGCCCGTGCCCTGCAGTGGGACGTAAATGGGCTGATAAAGACACCTAATAGTTACATACATATTCCTGACTTCTAACCCCACACTAAGCAGTCACAAACATAGTCCTGGGGCCCTACTATATAAATCCGAAATTCGAATCTTCGTGACGTTTTTCGTTTCGAAACCTACTCTGTAACACGGAATTCGAATCTTCGGATCGAAGAATGAATGATTCGAATATATCGGCAATCCGAACATTTACATTTTTATTTACTATATTCATCCGAAACGAAGTTCGAAACTTCGGACGAACGAAGTTTGTGACGATACGAATGTACCTACTCTGTAAATGTTCGTATTGCCGATATTTTGGTTCGAATTTCGTATTACAGAGTAGGTTTCGAAACGAAAAACGTCACGAAGTTTCAGACTTCGTTTCGGATTTATATAGTAGGGCCCCTGACCCCACACTAAGATCGAGTCTTGTGTCGTATATCAGAAACTACGAGAGACTTTTCGGTCTAACAAACACCCATACCCTAAAGAAATATTTTTGGACCGCACAAACATTTCTCTCGGTGCGGGGATCGAATCCGCAGTCTGTCGTTTCACAGGCGACGTCTAACCGCCTGTGCCACGGAGGTTGTCGAAATTTAAATTATACATAAATATAACGGCGGGGGAAAACATTTTTTTATTGCCGTGAATGTCGAGACAAGCAAGCCGTTCGTCTGATGGTAAGCGATACGGCCGCTCATGAACAGTAGCAAAACCACACAACACCTTGAATTACAAAGCAATGCTTGACATTCCACTGTACTCGCTGTAGTGTATTGATAAATTCATACTCTCTGCATCTGTCGTCTCGAACTATACACTACGCGAACCAAGGGTGAGTGAGATAGATATGGAATGAGATAGATCATAGACGTGGAGGACGGAACGATGTGAAGACGTGGTGTATAGCAAACGAGCCGATAAATATTAATAATTGTATTCTACTACAATGTTACACATATTAACCATAAATAGTGACTATTACACTCGCCATCATGAGGTGTCTCAATATGTCCCGTAGTTACCCTGACTATAATGTCCTTTAAACCGAAACACAATAGTGCATTTACACTGTTTATTACATTTGTTATAGTTTGTGCTTAAAAGTTTTCCTGATTTATCCCATGCGACAGATTTTTGTAAAATGAAGTAATTAACATCACATTTTATTGTGTATAGAGCCAAAGACAAAAAAAAAAAGAAAAATATTGGACTTCCAAGTAAATTTCTCCAAGAACTCGGGCTTGGGTCACAATTATGTATGCTTATACCGGGTATATCAAGACTGCTACCGAAAACGATGCCGGGTGGTAGTTTTAGTGACTACAAACACAATGCAATTAAAAATTTCGCAAAGAAACGCGACATTTTTTTTTACATTTTTTAAATATCATTATTTTTGGGTGGCAAATCCATAGATTTTGCTAAAACAATAATTTTAACTCTTTTATACCTTAGAATCTTTATAAAAAAAGGGTATACACTATTATTTTAGGAAAAAAATGTATTACCACCCAAACTTGAACATATGAAAAAAATACCAAAAAAATATCGTCACTTTTTTTGCAACATTTTCTGTTGCATTGTGTCTGAAGTCGCGTAACTACCACCCGGCTTCGTTTTCTGTAGCACTCTTGATATACCCTGTATTTATTGAAAATATATATTTTTCCCTACACAAAAAAAATAGGTTTCATCGAGGGACAAAAATCTTCGCACCGATATGAAGTTTCATAGTAAAATGGGCGCATAACTAAAACAAATCACTACATAGTATAAAACAAAGTCGCTTTCTCTGTCCCTATGTCCCTTTGTATGCTTAAATCTTTAAAACTACGCAACGGATTTTGATGCGGTTTTTTTTAATAGATAGAGTGATTCAAGAGGAAGGTTTATATGTATAATACGTACATATTATTTTGACAGCCTCCGTAGCGCAGTTGGTTAGACGCCGCCTGTGAAACGAGAGGCCGCGGGTTCGATTCCCGCACCGAGAGAAATGTTTGTGCGGCCCACAAATATTTCTTCCGGGTCTGGGTGTTTGTGAGACCGAAAAGTCTCTCGTAGTTCCTGATACCCACGACACAAGACTCGATCTTAGTGTGGGGTCAGGACTATGTATGTGACTGTTGGGTGTATTTATTATTTATTTTATTTATTATTATTATTGTACAGAAATCTATATGCACCCGGGCGAAGCTGGGCCGGGCCGCTAGTACTTTATAATAACAAAAATCGCTTGACCTGAATTAAACTTTGTACCTTACGATGAATTAAAACCATCATCCATTTAACATTGTTCTTCCCCTTATGTTGTTTCCTTGTTAAAATGTATTATTGATTCATAAATTAACGAATAATTCATATGTTGAGACTTTGACTAATAATTTATTGAAATAATTTCCTGTGTATGCTAGGAAATCCAAATACGTAGTACCATTTTAACAAGACCCCTTTAATGGATCATAGTTCATACTACAGAGAGGTCTATCTTTTAAATTACTGAACTGTTTTTGATTAAACTTCGACAATATCTAAATTTGAAAAACAAAACTTTTATATGGCAGAAGTAGTATTAAAATATATATTAACCATTTAACTAGACCCCTTTAATGTATGATAACCCTTACTACGGATAGATCAATTTGTATCTTTGAATCTATTTGACTAATATTGATAACTTATTGACAGAATTTAAATTTGAAAAAACGCTCAAATAGCAGTGTTTTAAAAATATAATAAACGCTTTGTAATAACAGAATTATTTTATAAAAATGAGTAATTTTAACTAGACCTATTCTTTATTTTCACTATGTCCGTCCAAGTACAGAATAAGCAGTCTGAACATATCCCTCTGCATCGAGGCGTGAGACAAGGGGACGTGATCTCCCCCAAATTGTTCTCAAACGCATTGGAAGATATGTTCCAGACCCTAAACTGGAAAGGTCACGGCATCAACATCAATGGCGAGTATATTTCACACTTGAGATTTGCGGACGATATCGTCATAATGGCTGAATCCGTGCAGGATTTGCACCATATGTTGACCAGCTTAGCTGATTCTTCAGCTCGCATCGGTCTCCGGATGAATTTGGATAAAACCAAAATAATGTTTAATAAACATATTGATCCGGAACCGATCGTTGTGCACGGAGCTCCTCTTGAGGTTGTTTCGGAATATATCTACCTCGGGCAGAAACTGCAATTAGGTAGAAACAACTTTGAGAGTGAGGCTCGAAGAAGAATCCAGCTGGGCTGGGCAGCATTTGGGAAACTTCGTCGGGTCTTCTCGTCGCCAATACCGCAAAGCCTGAAGACGAAAGTCTTCAATGAGTGCGTCCTACCCGTAATGACATACGGTGCCGAGACGTGGACACTGACGGTGGGACTGGTTCACCAATTCAAAGTCGCTCAACGAGCAATGGAGCGGGCTATGCTCGGTGTTTCCCTGAAGGATAGAATCAGGAATGAGGTTATCCGACAGAGAACCAAGGTGACCGACATAGCCCAGCGTATCAGCAAGTTGAAGTGGCAGTGGGCTGGTCACATTTGTCGGAGAACCGACAACCGTTGGGGTAGACGTGTTCTCGAGTGGAGACCGCGCCTCGGTAAGCGTAGTGTAGGACGCCCTCCAACGAGGTGGAGCGATGATATCCGAAAAATGGCTGGCAGCGGTTGGAGACGTTGGGCTGAAGATCGAGCCCAGTGGCGTGCCATAGGAGAGGCCTATGTCCAGCAGTGGACGCGAATAGGCTGATGATGATGATGATGATGATTCTTTTTATGACAGTCTGTACTACAGGGAGGACAAGCTATATCACATAATTTGCTAAACCGATATTGACCAAACTTTGATTTTATATTTTCACTGTAAATATAGCGTAAAACTACATGAAATAAGATTTTAAAAAATACACCCAACAGGTACATACATAGTCCTGACCCCACACTAAGATCGAGTCTTGTGTTGTATCAGGAACTACGAGAGACTTTTCGGTCTCACAAACACTCAGACCCGAAATACCTGTGGATCAAACAAATATTTCCTCGGGAATCGAACCCGTAACCTATCGTTTTACAGCCGGCGTCTAACCAACTGCGCCACAGAGGCTGTCATTTTAATTTATAAAGAAATATAAAAATAGCTTTTTAGATTGTCTAAGTTTCGAGTCTCAACAGACATTTAATATTCAGTATTTAAGATTAAGCGGAAATACAAAAAATTCAAGGTTGTATTCTAAATTATATAATTTATAAATATTTTATTAATTTATTCAAAATAATATCCTTGGTATTTGTTTATCATGTTTGTTTCACAGGCTATAGGTCTCTCATAGATATGTGAGAGGCCGCCTGGGTAGGTATCACCGCAGTGTCTATTTCGTCAAACAGCAGTTTAAATGCACTTTAGTGTTTCGGATTAAAGCACATTGTAGCCAGAGTAACTACTGGACATATTGAGACTGTACATCTTATGTTTCAGGATGGCGAGCGCAGTGGAATACCAAGCATTGCTTTGTAATTCAAGGTGTTGTTTGGTTTTGCTACTGTCCTTAAGCGGTCGTATCGCTTACCATCAGGCGAATGGCAGGCTCATCTCGCCATTCGCAATATTGAGCAATTTCTAATTCCGGGCTATATAATAAAATATATACTCTGTAAATGTTCGGATTTGTATAACGTACATCGTAAACATAAGCATTTGGTTACGACCATAAGTCTATGCAAGTATATTCGTATCGTCATAAATTTCGATTGTCCGAAGATTCGAACTTCGTTTCGGATTTTCAGAGTAGGGCTGTATCTCAGAAACCGTGATAGCTATAAAAATGTTATTTTCATAAATGATGTATTAAATTTAAAAAAAGTATTAAAGGAGATCCCCATATAATAAACGTGTCTTTTTGGTATTTTTTAACTTCCCAGCGCAGCGTTTCGATTTACAGATTTCAAGACCACGAAACTAATAATTTTATTTTAGTTCGCATTCTATTCACGATACTAGCCTATGATTTAAATGTAAACAATATTATCAACAGGATATCCTATAAGTTATCAATATTACATTAGTTGATAGATAAAAATAATTGAATATATTTTTTCTTTTTGGCTTTTAACGGGTTTGCATGTAGTCCTCAAGTGACTATTATTACAGTTTATTGTACACAAAACACAAATGAAAGTAGTATTGATTCGCCAGTTCTAGCTCAAGACTTACCAGCTAAACAGTCAAAACTGCATGACCCGAAACTAAAAAAAAAAAAAAAATAAAAAAAAAAAAAAAAAAAAAAAGTTTGGTGTCAAATTGGGGGTTTTCGAGGTCGTCCGATCGATCTGTGCTATCCATTTTCTTCTAACTGTAACCGTTACCTTTTAGCTATTTTATTTCACCAGGTCCACTACCCCTAATTAATTAGCTAATGTTTTTAAGGTGATTACGTTAAATATCTCCTCGACTTCGCTCTTAATTACGGTCACTTAATGTATCATCACTCGATGCTAATCACCCTATTCCTCATCAATAACAACACTTTGTTTAAATAGTTCATGTTTTATTCATTCAAAAAATTGATTTGAACATCATATGCAATATCATATCATTTTTAAACGTATCCATATTAAAATTATTTAAAAAATCACTTAATGATTTCCCGTTAAACTTATACAATATGTACAATATACAGTACTCTCCACAGACTGAAGTCCAATCATTTTGTATTCTGCTACTACTACATTTCCATTGTTTTGAATTCCTATTCAAGAACATTCTGTGATAACCAGTAGGAGAACGACCATAAGAATCAAAATATTCTCCAACACCGCAACTATCTATGTGTATACCTATCCAGTGAGATCCTGGCTTTGTGTCCGGGTCCAAATTGCTTATAACATACATAGGAACTTGAACATTCATTGGTAATCTGTTTGCAGCGTATACATTATACTGTAGACTTGGATGAATTTTTCCTAAACATTGTTGAATTTCATTGGTATTCATTGTTGCATTTAAGTTCCATATGACTGAATACTTCGTAGGATAACAGGTGAGTGAAAAGATCATGATATGATACATATATTTAAGAGTGAAATAAGGTGCAAATAAAACGGTGAGTATATTGTTACAGTAAATTTTATTTTGATCATAAACTTAGTACTAAGTAATACAGAATTCATTATTCTAGTCTTAGCTGCTGTAGTCAACAGTAACATTACGATTTTTATCTATTTCGATAACGTTATCAAACTCAGCATATACAACACAGTTTATAGTTTGAGTAAGTGTGGATTCAAAACGAACTTCTAATCTTACGCTACCATGCTTTATAAGATTCCAATGACTCGATGAATTGGCTGATAAATCAGGAGTAAGATCAAAAGCTAACAGACAATAACCATTGGAGTATTTATCACGAGATATCCCATTACCTTCATTTAGAAAATGTATTCCCGTTCCTGAGAATAAGGTATGATATGTTGTAGTAAACATTTTATTCTCAAACGATGGTTGCAAAGCTTTTGAGGGTATTTGATGACCATCTATGTACAAACAAAATGAATTCATATCATAGTTTTCAAAGTTAAGTGGATTTTTAGTGAGACTACCATTGAACGCTGCATTATTAACAAACCCAACTAGGTCTTCGATCAAAAATGTATGCATTCAAGGTAGGCAACAAAATAGTAACAAAAGCTAAGGGAGTAAATAAAAGTGTAACGAAACGATTAAATTTAGAAAATTATAAATCATGTCTTTTAATAAAAATGTTCAATATCATAGTATGTATAGATTTAAATCTATCAAACATACAATATTTACTCAACAAATTAACAAAACTTCTTTGTCATATAATGATACTAAGCGTCACATTTTACCAAATCTTGTAGATACTTTAGCGTGGGGTCACTATAAACTAAGATAAAATATCAATTGTAATGTGTATATATTTTTTTTATTTACTATTATTTTTAGAGTATCTCCAATAATTAAATGTAGTGTTGTAAATAAAAACCTAAATTAAGAAAATAAAATTGTATATACATATCGTGTTATTTAGTTTGTAAGTTAAATTTAAGAATAAATTGTAATATCTTCATTTTCCGTTGGTTACTATAATTCAATTTAGTTTATAATAATTCACTGAACTATTAATACAAAATTTAAAAAAATAATAATTGTACATACATATTTCGTGTTATTTCGTTTGTAAGTTAAATTTAAGAATAGGTTATATTTGATTATATGTCCTGACTGAAGAAAAACAAATAAAGTTGTGGTTTATATGAATGTTGTTTATTTTATTGTTGAACGTCGCATATGTCACACGTTGACAACATGTATCATTTTATCCACCCTTTTACTGCAATAATTGCAGGACCTAGTGGATGTGGAAAATCTCAGTTTGTAACAAATTTCATTAAATACAAGAGTGAAGTATGCAACATAGATTTTGCTCAAATAACTTGGTGTTTTGATGAAATGCAACCTCTATATAACTTAAATAATGTAAACTACTTTCAAGGTTTACCAGATCTAAACATGTTTGATGGTAAAGAGCCCAATCTAATCATAATAGATGATCTCATGAGGGAATCTGATGGACGCATTGTTGACATATTTACAAAAGGTAGTCATCATAGAAATTTAAGCGTTTTCTACATAACACAAAATTTATTTCATCAAGGAAAAGGACAGAGGGATATTTCTTTAAATTCGAGTTATATTATTTATTTTAAAAATCCTCGGGATAAAACACAAATTCGATATTTAGCACGTCAAGTTTCACCAGAAAATACGAAATTCATCGAAGAAGCGTACAGAGATTCCACTAAGGATGCTCATGGATATTTGATGGTAGATCTTAAACAAAATACTAATGATCAGTGTCGTATTAAAACAAGGGTATTTCCTAATGATGGATTTTGTTATATTTACATACCGAAGAAGGGGTTTAAATACGACAAGAATCAAAAAATGTCTGTCATTTACCAATAATGCAGGGAAGCTTGAAGACACATAAAGATTTACTCTCTGCATTACATACTTTAAAACCAAAATATCAAAAAGCCCTATTAAAATCATGTGATGAAGATGAAATAAATTGTATTTGTGAGTGTATTCATAATATTTTACAAGGTAAAGTTCCATTAAATGAAAAGGAAAAAAAAAATCTGAAAAAGTATAGAACTTTGCTTCGTAAACTCGTACATAAAACTACAAATAAAGTGAGAAAAAAATATAATAATCCAAAAAGGTGGTGCCTTTCTACCTATTATATTGGGTTCTATACTGAGTGGATTAATAAGCGGTATTGTTTAAAATGGAACATGCTAAGAGAATGATACTTGTTGAACCGAGTTTGATAGATAAACTAAATCAAAGAGATTCTTTGGATAATCCAAAATCGAGACTAGATGTCGAAATGCAAAATATTTTAAAAAGCAAAGAAGATGATAGAAAGAAGTGTATTTTGTACTTACAAGTTTTACAGCGATATTTACACTTTACCGGGGAAGATCGCCAACCTTATGAACTACCAATAATAACTTCACCTAATTCGTTTGAAACAATTATTAAAAAAGAACGTGACGATAAAAATATTGAAACAAATATTCAAGGATCAGTTGTTAATCAGATATCAAACGAAGAAGATACTCACCAAGAGAGCAACACTGTCCAGACAGAACCTGTTTACTCTGTAAAACAAATTTTAAGTTTGATACCAAAGACGTATTCCAAAAAAGGTGAGCTATTACTAAACTTGTTGTCATTAAACAAAACAAAAATCCATTGGAATGGTGAAGGTACAGTTCTTATTGATAACAACGAGGTAAATGGAAGCAATATTATAGACTTAATAAATGATGCATTAAGACCACTAAAACGAAATGATCCAATTGGATGGGAAAAATTTGCAAAGGTATTAAAAGACCTTAAAGTACCTCTTAGTTACGTTGGTAATCCGAAGAGAAGTAAATATATTAATCAACTACAACTAAAAGATCTTGAGGAGCCATCTGTTGAGGAATTTACTACTCCTATGTCTACTGAAAAGTACATTAGAAAAGTAAGGAAAAAAATAGATTGGGAAAAATGGACCCCTTATTAGAAATTCACAATATTTATTATGATGCATCACACCCTGCTGGTTATAGTAGTATTGACAAACTTGCCGGAGCTATGAAAGGTAAAATGACTAAAAAGGAAGTTAAAGAATGGTTGCAATCACAAGAAACGTACACTCTTCATAAGCCGATATATAAGAAATTCCCTCGAAACAAATATATTTTATCAAATTTAAATGTACTTTGGCAAACAGATTTGAGTGACATGAGAACTTATAGTAAATATAATGATGGTTACAATTATATATTGTGTGTTATTGATGTTTTTAGTAAGTATGCATATGTTAGAGCTATAAAAACCAAAAATTCATCTACAATAAAACAATGTTTTGAAAGCATATTCAGAGAATCATGTAATACTCCGACTCACATACAATCTGACAAAGGTACTGAGTTCGCATCCAAAGATGTTAAAAATTATTTTAAAACAAAAAATATTAATTATTATACTACAAATAATCCTGATATTAAAGCTAGTGTTGTTGAAAGATTTCAAAGGACACTCAAAACAAAAATGTGGCGATATTTTACTCATAAAAATACTTATAAATACATTGATATTTTACAAGATTTATTGTATGCTTATAACCATAGTTATCATTCAAGTATTAAAATGGCTCCTTGTGATGTAAATTCTAACAATATAATTACTGTTTGGAATAATTTATATGATAAAGATACAGTAAGAACCACGAAAGATATCCCATTACCTAAGTTTCATATTGGTGATCATGTACGAATAACAAAATATAAACACGTATTTCAAAAGGGGTACGAGTCTAACTGGAGTGATGAAATTTTTGTGATATCTTCAATTATTGACAGATCACCATGGGTTGTCTACACTTTGAAAGATTTAAAAGATGAAGTAATTGAAGGTACGTTTTATGAAAAAGAACTACAAAGAGTAAATTATAACCCCACCTCCAGCTATAAAATTGATAAAATCCTCAGATCTCGTTATTCAGGTGTCAAAAAGCAATTGCTAGTTAAGTGGAAAGGTTATCCTGATAAGTTCAACAGTTGGATACTAGCATCGGAATTGCAAACAATATGATAAAACATAATTTTTATTTAACATTACCAAGCAACAGCTCTATGGAATATTTTCCTGAAAATAAGACAACTATGTTTTCTACTAAACTACCAAAACCTATAAAGTTAGAGGGAGAATGGATTGTTGGTGTGGTTGAATTTCAATATCCATGCACTATGTTCACTGTTCAAGAGCATGAAAATGTAATATATGTAACTAAAAGAATGTTAATGCCAAATGAAGAAACAGCATCCTTGGTTTACTATAAAACTCACATTCCAGCCACAAACTATGATAATATAAATCATATTCTATCAGCCTTAAATAATATTAAAGAAAAGGTAAAGTTTCGATATGATGAAATATCTAAATTTGTTTCTGTGTCAGTTATGGATGACTCAATCGTATCACTGAAGTTATCACCTAAATTGGCAATCCAATTAGGATACGAACCCAATAGAAATCTTGTAGATAAAGGATTCGGTAAATGTCCAGCAAATTTACATTTAGGATTACCATCCCAACTATTTGTTTATTGTGATATAGTAGAACCTCAAATTGTAGGAGACGTGATTACTCCACTATTAAGAATAATTCCTTTAGATCCAGCCAAATATATATATGGTGCTAATAAAATGCATGTCTTTTCACCTCCTCACTATATACCTGTTATGCGCAGAGAATTTGACACGATTGAGATAGATATAAGAACAAGCACGGGTCGAAATATACCATTCCAATTTGGGACGGTGTGTGTTAAACTACATTTTAGAAAATTATAATGTATCCTCGAGATCACATAACCTGTCCATATGAACATTACTACACTCACCAAGCTGGTTCAGGAATAGGAGTAATTTACAAAGGAGCACCTTATCAACGTGGTCATGGAATTGGTAGCTTTTTAGGAGGACTGTTTCGTTCAGTTTTACCATTAATATCAAGTGGAGCACGGACTATTGGAAAAGAAGCATTAAATACAGGTGTAGGGCTTTTATCAGATATGGTTAGTGCACGGCCAATGGAAGAGTCAATCAAGACGAGACTTAAAGAAGCTAGTTCAAATTTAAAAAGAAAAGCTGATGATAAAATAGATAAAATAATGTCGGGTTCAGGATATAAAACAAAAAGAAAACGACTATCTGCATTCATTACACCACCAACTGCTAAGGTGAAAGGAATAAAAACAAAGACTCCACAAAAGTACAAAGATATTTTTTCATAAAATAAAATGTCATTTTTACATAGTCATTCTTGTGAATGTATCAAATCAGAATTAGATTTATTTGCTCTACCATCAACACAAACAAGTATAGAAAGTGGATTGTGGATACACTACAAACCTATATCATCTCTAGCTGATGATGGTCCTATAGAATTTCAGGTGCCTGGAACTGGGGATGATTATATAGATTTGTCACATACTCTTATTCATATAAGAGCAAAGATATTAAGTCAAGACTCAACAAGACTAAATGCATCAACCATTGTTGCCCCTGTTAATAATTGGTTACACTCACTTTTTAGTCAACTGGATGTTTACTTGAACCAAAAATTAGTTTCACCTCCTAACAATACATACCCATATCGTGCCTATATAGAAACTCTCTTAAACTATGCTCCTGCTGCAAAAGAATCTCATTTAACATGCAGTCTTTGGTATGAAGATACAGAAGGAAAAATGAACTCAACCGATGGAACAAATATTGGTTTTACTAAAAGACAAGAATTAGTAACCGAGAGTAAGGAAGTAGAAATGATTGGTCATCTTCACGGTGATATATTTAATCAAGAAAAGTTTTTAATCAACGGCGTTGAAATGAGTGTAAAGTTAGTCAGATCTCGTGAATCGTTCAACCTTATGGCTTCTACAGATGATATGAAATTTAAGGTTAGCATAACAGATGCAACTCTTGTTGTAAGAAGAGCAAAAATTAATCCAAGTGTTTTGCTTGCACATCAAAAAGTTCTAGCATCTACTACTGCAAAATATCCCATAACTCGAGCTGAAGTTAAAGTTTTAACAATACCATCTGGAGTTCAAGGAAAAACGCTTGATAATATTTTTCTAGGACAAGTACCTAAAAGATGTATAGTTGGGTTTGTTAATAATGCAGCGTTCAATGGTAGTCTCACTAAAAATCCACTTAACTTTGAAAACTATGATATGAATTCATTTTGTTTGTACATAGATGGTCATCAAATACCCTCAAAAGCTTTGCAACCATCGTTTGAGAATAAAATGTTTACTACAACATATCATACCTTATTCTCAGGAACGGGAATACATTTTCTAAATGAAGGTAATGGGATATCTCGTGATAAATACTCCAATGGTTATTGTCTGTTAGCTTTTGATCTTACTCCTGATTTATCAGCCAATTCATCGAGTCATTGGAATCTTATAAAGCATGGTAGCGTAAGATTAGAAGTTCGTTTTGAATCCACACTTACTCAAACTATAAACTGTGTTGTATATGCTGAGTTTGATAACGTTATCGAAATAGATAAAAATCGTAATGTTACTGTTGACTACAGCAGCTAAGACTAGAATAATGAATTCTGTATTACTTAGTACTAAGTTTATGATCAAAATAAAATTTACTGTAACAATATACTCACCGTTTTATTTGCACCTTATTTCACTCTTAAATATATGTATCATATCATGATCTTTTCACTCACCTGTTATCCTACGAAGTATTCAGTCATATGGAACTTAAATGCAACAATGAATACCAATGAAATTCAACAATGTTTAGGAAAAATTCATCCAAGTCTACAGTATAATGTATACGCTGCAAACAGATTACCAATGAATGTTCAAGTTCCTATGTATGTTATAAGCAATTTGGACCCGGACACAAAGCCAGGATCTCACTGGATAGGTATACACATAGATAGTTGCGGTGTTGGAGAATATTTGATTCTTATGGTCGTTCTCCTACTGGTTATCACAGAATGTTCTTGAATAGGAATTCAAAACAATGGAAATGTAGTAGTAGCAGAATACAAAATGATTGGACTTCAGTCTGTGGAGAGTACTGTATATTGTACATATTGTATAAGTTTAACGGGAAATCATTAAGTGATTTTTTAAATAATTTAATATGGATACGTTTAAAAATGATATGATATTGCATATGATGTTCAAATCAATTTTTTGAATGAATAAAACATGAACTATTTAAACAAAGTGTTGTTATTGATGAGGAATAGGGTGATTAGCATCGAGTGATGATACATTAAGTGACCGTAATTAAGAGCGAAGTCGAGGAGATATTTAACGTAATCACCTTAAAAACATTAGCTAATTAATTAGGGGTAGTGGACCTGGTGAAATAAAATAGCTAAAAAGGTAACGGTTACAGTTAGAAGAAAATGGATAGCACAGATCGATCGGACGACCTCGAAAACCCCCAATTTGACACCAAACTTGTTTCGGATCATGCAGTTTTGACTGTTTAGCTGGTAAGTCTTGAGCTAGAACTGGCGAATCAATACTACTAATGAAAAAATACACAAACAAAAACACTTAACCTATATGAATAGTACTTACGGCGGTCTTATGACCTTCAGCGATGTCTTCCAGACAACCTTTGGAGGGAATGGACTAAACAGAAGTAGAAAAACAGGGGTAGACATTTCATAAAGTAAATTAAGAGCAAAAAAAAGTTACATTTTTGTCAATTAATTTGGGAAAGCGGTCAAAAACATTACACAGTCGATAGTCCGCATTTTTTTTGTTGCAATCTTCGAAATAGGTGTGCATTCTTTTTTTCATTTATCTCGTGAACTATAAGGGTTATGAAAATTTCGTATGAATCTTTTTCGTAGACAATAATGTAATCTACATCTTTCATGCAAAACTATTTATTGTATTATAATAAAAAGTTATGAAGAAAATGACGCGTAAAATGAAGAGATGAATTGTTTTAAAGCGCAACAACTTTTTTATTGATTTTTTGGAAAATATACAATATAGATTTATTGGAGTATTCTATAGACGCATTTTCATATATTTGTTTTTGCGGCTATCTTCATTTACCATCTTGATTTTGAGTCGCTGAGAGAAGCAACCAATACATAAGCACTTTTAAATAAATAAATAAATACATCCAACAGTCACATACATAGCCTTGACTCCACACTAAGATCGAGTCTTTTGTCGTGTATTAGAAACTACGAGAGACTTTTCGGTCTCACAAACACCCAGACCCGAAACAAATACCTGTGGTTCACACAAATATTTGTGTCGGTGCGGGGATTGAACCCGCGGTCTCTCGTTTCACAATCGGCGTCTAACCAACTGCGCCACAGAGGCTGTCAAAATTGTAAAATTTTGTAAGTGGGCTATTTCTGATATGGCACAAGTCTTGTGACGTATATCATCTTAGTGACGTCATAACTATGAACAATCAGTAAACCTTAACAAAGTTCATTCAATGACTACAATAAATACCTGACAGGGAATTCCGTTAGTCATAGTAGTAGATAATACAAAAACAGTAATTGTATACTCTTAATGGCATGGTTAGTTAACAAACGCTTTGCGGTTTCTATAAATGTAATACAGGTAAATATTATTTTATGGTAATTAATATGAACGGTGAAGGAAAATTTTGTGTGTGTGTGTTTTTTTTATTGCAAGAATGGCGAGACGCGCACGCCGTTCGCCTGATGGTAAGCGATACGGCCGCTCATGAACAGTAGCAAAACCACACAACACCTTGAATTACAAAGCCATGCTTGGCATTCTATTACGCTTGCCATCCTGAGACATAAGATGATAAGTCTCAATATGTCCAGTAGTTACTCTGGCTACAATGTCCTTCAATCCGATACACAACAGTGCATTTAAACTGCTGTTTGACGGGAGAAATAGACATTGCGGTGGTACCCACCCAGGCAGCCTCTCACATATGAGAGACCTACCACCACTAAAACCAGTAAAAATTTAGGGATATTATTTTATATTTACACTGTTTTGACAGGATTTATACTGTTGTTTGGCGGGTTGTTTTAAACTATGTCTGGCTAACGATCGAAGAAAACATTGTGAGTAAACTGTTTTATTTTTGTTTAAGTTATATGTCTGACAAACGATCGAACAAACCTGATGGTAAGGTATCACTGTACATGACTATACACAACGCGCGGATCATAGAAGCGTGAATTTAAGTCGGGAGCTTGAAGGAAACAGAATGAGAAGAGAGAAAGTGTATTAGAGACTGTTCCGCCCTCACACCCGCCACTGCAACTCCTGTGTCGCAGGATCAACAAACATTGTAATGACACCGAGCATTGAAGCTCAGCGAGTCTCCGGGAATGTCTAACTTGTCTTTAACCAGCAACGGAATCAATCAGAAAGTTAAATTAATAAGAGTTGGAAATAAATTATTGTCCACTTCCCTCCGTGCAAAGCGGGTGACAAAATAATGACCTAAGGAGGTTAATAACCTCGCAAAAATACTAAAGAGAAGGGGTATTTAAAACCGGTAATCTCACCCAAACGAAACAGTAAAGCTGTCGCTTCACGTCGATCTCCTGTGAACATGGCTGGATCTACCTAAGAGCTTTTAGGGCTGCAGCCCAGGGTCCCGTGTATACAGAAGAGCCCCTAACTTTATAGCCTAACTTCTATTAAGGGAATATCGCGGATTTGGTTTCATTATAACATTTATGACTTCCCGACTTTTCGTGTTGTTCGTAAATAATATTTTTATTTCAATAAGTAACTTTCGCGTAAACGTAAGAAATCATTCTTTTAAGGAAATTTTAAAACATAGCAGTCATTAGGAATAAATGGGTAAATATTAAAATAAATAACACCCAACAGTCACATAAGTCCTGACCCCACACTAAGATCGAGTTTTGTGCCTGTACAGAAACTACGAGATACTTTGCGCTGTCACAAACATCCAGACTCGAAAATATTTGTGGGCAGTACAAACATTTCTCTCGGTGCGAACCCGCGGCCTCTCGTTTCACGGGCGGCGTTTAACCGACTGCGCCATGGAGGTCTTAATCGATTGATTGAATCGATTACTATGCGTTTCAAATAAGAATAGGAACGCCAATGACCTTTAGGTGTCAAATATCACACGAAAAGTATGGTTAGCAACAAAAAAATATTTACGCATCAATTATATATTTTTTTTCACATTCCTGAACATAAATTAATAAATAAATTGAAACGATTACAAATGTTATATGGTCACATAAACAAGAATGTTTAGTCATAAATAGCTTAAAAAAGTATATTTTTTTAACTTTTTATTTAATTCATGTGTAATTATTCGTCAGAAAGTAACTATAACACGACATTATTCATTCATTCATTTTTTTACGTATTATTTAATATTAAAAATATTATTTTTATTCAACAAAAATATTATTTTAAGAAATCTTGTTTTGCTCACCTTACCTAAATTGTGCGATTTGACAGCCACTACGAACCAATATGGCGCCGGGTCAGTCCTATTCTTAGTTGAATCGCATAGTATTTTGTTCATCAATTTTTTTTAATCATTGGCTTGCCATAACAGGATTGTCATATTAGGCCGAAATACATCCGTGTTTATTATTATAGTCGTAGGTGCTACTCAATACTCCGACACAAATTTAAATGTTAGGACGTTGAACGACAACATATAACATTAAAATTTTCCACTTCTAAATACCAATATTATTCTCTATGAAATTTATCATTCACTTCCATCTTAGTTTAAGGCTACGACGTACAATGTAATTATATTCGCATCGATCAAATATACACTAGATACACAGTTCCCTGTAAATGTTCTGTTAAAAAGTGGCACCGATGCATTGAAACAAAAAAAGTAAACAAAAAGATCACATATTCTAAATTTATTAACACAAATTCCACCTTATTCCTGGAGCTTAAAGTAGCTTTTCACATAATATTGTCTAAAGTTCTGCGACGTTTTAGAAGCAACGGTCGGTGCGTGACTGAAGGCGAAAGAGTGCTCAAAGCACTCTTTTTTGGTGCCATTTTCTAAGCGCTCATGTTGTATAGGTCATGGAATATGGGCCAAGTGATTAATTACAATCGAAACTCACCTATTTATCACATAGCCCGGGCATTATGGCTACATGATGATCGGGCAATGTGATTAATAGGTGATTTTTTACATGGTGGGCTGCCGCATTGTCGCATCTGCGATAGACCCATATATAAGACAGGTTGAATTGACCTGCTTATGTTTAGTTGTTTTTTAACGTCCGAAACATTATCTTCAGAAGAAAATTAGTGTACCCACTTTATGGATCAGTTAGATCGACTGTGCCCCAAAACCGACTCGGAACACCCCGACTTCACGTAGTCTTTTGGCTACTGAACCTAGAGTGTTTATAAAAAGCCGCAGGCGCGGAGGGAGAGCAGCCCCGCCCGCTGATGAAGGATAGGCAACCGTGCGAGCCGCAGCGGCTGAGGCTGGTCGCCGAAGGCGATCAGCAAACCGAAGCTGCGGAGGTGAGCATGGGTGCCTATTTTTTGTTACGCAAGGGCGAAGGGGCTGAACTTCCCGTAGCGCCAGAGACGATGCAGAAGCTAATTTGTATTGACAACAAGTGGTACCAGGGGAGGTGCGACATTCCCCCTCCCCCTCCACTCCTCCAACCCACCCCCGTCCCCCTCGTGCTGCTCTATTCTAAATTCTACCACTTCGGCTCATTGTTTTGATTTTGATTCGCTTTATATCACCCTGCCCAATAGGCACTTGGCATTATTCATAATGCCCGGGCAATGTGATAAATTGATTGGTTATAATCACATTGCCCGCTCTTATTGGGCATTATTCATATTGCCCGGGCATTATGAAGAATGTCCGATTAATCACTTGGCCCATAACATATTTATTATTATTTATTTATTTATTTGAACAGTACGAAAACATAAAACTCAACAAATTTAACGTACATTACAAACAAACTTGTACTAAAATATTAATATTCATTTTATATGTACCTATATATAATAGATAGCTTGGAATATAATTTCACTAAATATTTGATCGAAGTATATTCGTGGAGTTTTACGTGCGATGCTCGAAAATTCGACGTCTTTTTGAGTATAGAATAAAGCTCCGTAAATGCCTTATTTAATAAGGCCTGTAGAGAAGAGTATTAATTTTTATAAGTGGATAACTTTTATCTTATGTGTTACTTTACAACATACCCAATACCCCTTCTCCTTAGTATTTTTGCGAGGTCATTCACCTCTTCAGTTCAATGTTTTCTCACCCGCATTGCACGGAGGAAATAAACGGACGAACGGAGGGAATTGGACAATAATTTATTTCCAACTCCTATTAATTTAATTTTCTGATTGATTTCGTTTGCGGGTTAAACACAAGTTAGACATTCCCAGAGACTCGGCGAGCTTCATGGACGGAAGCACGGAAGAAATGGGAGGTAGCAAAAAAACAATACCAAGAAACAAAAAAGAATTTTAAGGTGATAAGGGATACATTTTAAACATAAATAATTATACAGGGTATATCAAGACTGCTACCGAAAACGAAGCCGGGGGGTAGTTTAAGCGACTTCAAACACAATGCAACAGAAAAAGTTGCAAAAAAAAAGCGACAATTTTTTTTTGTATTTTTTACCTATTGCCATATTTTGGTGATAAATACATTTTTTCCTAAAATAATAGTGTATACCCTTTAATTTATAAATACTCTAAGATATAAGAGAGTTAAAATTATTATTTTAGCAAAAACTATGGATTTACCACCCAAAAATGACGAATTTAAAAAATCATAAAAAATAATTGTCACGTTTCTAAGCGAAATTTTTAATTGCATTGTGTTTGTAGCCACTAAAACTACCACCCGGCTTCGTTTTCGGTAGCAGTCTTGAGATACCCGGTATAAAATATCAATACAATAATATGTTACAAATATCATTGCCTTTGGGTGGTAAATCCATAGTTTTTGCCAAAATAATAATTTAAACCCTTGCTTGTCATAGCTTCTTTATAAATAAAAGGGTACCTACACTTTATTTTCGAAAAACTGCTTATTTACGAAATATATGTTGGGTATATAGGAAAAAAACAACAAAAAATCATCACTTTTTTACAGCATTTTAGTTGCATTGTGTCTAGTCACTAAAACTACAACCCGGCTTCGTTTTCTGTAGCAGGCTTGATACTCTGTATTTACTGCAAATATACGCCGGAATATGTGATAATTTATGCATATTCAACAGAAGCTGATAAACCCGAAATCTATAGCTGATGAAAACAAGTCGAGCGAATCTGTTTTATGCTATTTATAATAAAATAACTTTGTGTATGGTATACGTTCATTTCGATATATGGAAATAATATTAATGTATTAAGTGCGTGGTGGCCTGTTGGTAAACGGACTAGACGCCACTGCCAACATGTTCACGGTGGTCGCGGGTTCGAATCCCAGGACACACCTCTGACTTTTCGGAGTCATGTGTGTATTGATAGTCAATCACCACGCACTAAAACGGTGAAGGAAAACATCGTGAGGAAACCTGCATACCATAGCGATTTATAAAATTTCTATGGTATGTAAGTCCGCCAACCCGCACTAGGCCAGCGTGGTGGACTATATGGCCTAACCACTCTCAATCGTACTCTCGATTGTGTCGGAGGCCCGTGCCCTGCAGTGGGACGTATATGGGCTGATACAGTACAGTGCAGTGTATTAAATAGCAAAATAAGTTAAAGCCTCTATATCGCATTAGGTTTACCTGTAAGATATTGTACTGTTGAGAAAAAAAATAAAAATACAATTTTCGGAACTTTTTCATTGAAACTAAGTATATGTAATTAATAATTTCTAATACACATAAGTAAGACTGCCTCGGTGGCGTAGTTGGACTACGGTATGGTTACAAAGCTGAGGTCTCGGGTTCGAATCCCGGGTTGGGCAAAGTGATATTGGATTTTCTATTCATTATCAGCCCAGAGTCAGGAATTTTTGCCCGACATGGCGATAGGCTCGCCACCTATCACATCGTGGGACGGAACATCAAAGGCGAAATGTGGATGCCCTGGCACCACTGCCTACCCCTTCTGGGAAAAAGGCGTGAGTTTATGTATGTATGTATGTAATACACATAAGTGTTTGTCTCTCATATGTAGAGGCTGCTTGGTTAGGTACCACAGCAATGTCTATTTCGTCCAAACAGCAGTGTAAATGCAGTGTTGTTTCAGCTTGAAGGATTTTGCAGCCAGAGTAATGATTAGATATATTGAGACTCGACATCTTATGTCGCAGGATGGCGAGCGCGGTGTAATGCCAATAAAATTGCTTTGTAATTCATGGTGTACGGTTTTGCTACTGTTCATGAGCGGTCGTATCGATTACCATCAGGCGAACGGCATACTCGTCTCGCTATTAATAGCAATAAAGAAACTTATTTTTTTTGCTTTTTGGGATATAATATCTTGATACAATCAGGCATAATAAGGATAAGTTCAGGGGTTTGATATTGAGGAGTATTTAATTGTTCCTAAAAATACACATACCGGGTATCTCTAGACTGCTACCGAAAACGAAGCCGGGTGGTAGTTTTAGTGACTACAAACACAATGCCACTAAAAATTTCGCAAAGAAACGCGACAATTATTTTTTATGATTTTTTAAATATCGTAATTTTTTGGTGGTCAATCCTAGTTTTTGCTAAAATAATAATTTAAACTCTTTTATACCTTAGAGTATTTCCTAAATAAAAGGGTATACACTATTATTTTAGGAAAAAATGTATTTACCACCCAAATATGGCCATAGGAAAAAAATAACAAAAAAAAATTGTCGCTTTTTTTTGCAACTTTTTCTGTTGCATTGTGTCTGAAGTAACTTAAACTACCACCCGGCTTCGTTTTCGGTAGCAGTCTTGATATACCCGGTATATATTTCTCATCAGTAATACAGAAACACCTTGCAAATTTACGTTTTGTAAGGATTATCAGTAAAATGTGTATTTTAATTTGGATTTAGAACTCCAAAATTAGCATTTGAAAATCTAATATTATTCACTATTAAACGACTTTTTTCTGATAATCCTTGCAAAACAGCAAGGTGTTTCGATTTCTTTGGTGAGAAATGTAATTTATAAAAAATATACATTCAAAAACAGCATCAAAGTTGGTTGTAAAATGACTGAGACTTGGGATATTAATATTTTTAAAAGTGAGATGGGAACACTCGTTGTCTCGTCCGCACGCGTGCATCTTATGGAAGATGACGTCACGCCGTGCATGTTGCATCCTTTTCTATTACTCCTACCGCCAACTTCTATATTATAACTTGATTATTAATTAACGGAAAATTCTTCCTGACTAATGATTAACCTTTCGATACAAATAATAATGCCAACCCGCACTAGGCCAGCGTGGTGGACTATATGGCCTAACCACTCTCAATCGTATTCTCGATTGTAGAGTAGGCCCGTTTCCTGCAGTGGGACGTATATGGGCTGTTACAGACAGACAGACAAATAATAATCAAAATTGAGAACGGTAGATTATTATACCGACCTGTGAGAACACATCGGTTGATATGACAGCCTCCGTGGCGCAGTTGGTTAGACACTGGCTGTAAAACGTGAGGGCGCTGGTTTGATCCCCGCACCGACACAAATATTTGTGTGACTTTTATTGCAATGAATGGCGAGACGAGCATGCCGTTCGCCCCGATGGTAAGTGATACGGATGCTCATGGGACATGGACAGTAGCAAAACCAAAACACCATGAATTGCAAAGCAATGTTTGGCATTCCACTGCGCTCGCCATCCTGAGACATGAGATGTTAAGTCTCAAAATGTCCAGTAGTTACTCTGGCTACAATGTCTTTCAATCCGAAACACGTTTCACGGGAGAAATAGACATTGTGGTGGTACCTACACACGCGGCCTCTCACATATGAGAGACCTACCACCAGTATTTTTCTCAAAATATACATAATTAGCGGCCCGGTCCAGCTTCGCCCGGGTACAAATAGATTTCTGTACAATAATATGTACGTATTATACATATAAACCTTCCTCTTGAATCACTCTATCTACTTAAAAAACCGCATCAAAATCCGTTGCGTAGTTTTAAAGATTTAAGCATACAAAGGGACATAGGGACAGAGAAAGCGACTTTGTTTTATACTATGTAGTGATGTCACCGGGGTAATGAGAAACGTGGGTTAAATTACGTACCATGTGTTAATATCTTTGAGATAAATTTCTTTTGAGAATAAAGTTTCTTTAATCACAATATCGACCTGTATAAACTCAGCCAACCCGCACTAGGCCAGCGTGGTGGACTGTAGTCTGTACTAACCACTCTCAATCGTACTCTCGATTGTAGAGGAGGCTAGACCCTGCAGTGGGACGTATATGGGCTGATACAGATGCCATTCAAATTCTACATATCACTACGTACAAACCAATTAGTTTTTTAATAACTTAGGTAATTAAAAATCATTGAGTAATTTATAAGTCTGGTATGATATCCGGTGGAATAATTGCTTTAACGATTCCGATGATGTCTCAATTAGATTGTTTTGTTTTATATTTTCTACTAGCGGTCCGGCCCGGCTCCGCCCGGGTGCAGATACACGTGATGAATGAAAATCAAAATGGCGGTCAAAATGTTCTATTCTGACTATCAATATAGAATATCGACCAATCGGACCACGAATAAAATTTCCTCGTATTTGCTAGAAATGTCACTACTGCTTCCCTTCTACAGGTCATAGCGTAATGCATATAACCTATAGCATTCCTCGATAAATGTACTATCGAACACTGAAAGAATTTTCCAAATCGGACCAGCGGTTCCTGAGATTAGCGCGTTCAAACAAACAAACTCTTCAGCTTTATAATATTAGTATAGATTACAAGGTATATCAAGACTGTGAAAGAAAACGAAGCCGGATGGTAGGTTTAGTGTAGGTGGTTAAAATATCATCAGGCCCATATACTCTTTTCAAAATTCAGTTTAGAATATCGGAGCAAAGGACTCCTCAGATATCGATTTTGAGACCAATCAGACCAAGTTAAACGAATAAAATAAATAAATAACACCCAACAGTCACATACAAACACCTGACCCCACACTAAGATCCAGGCTTGTGTCGTGTATCAGAAACTGCGAGACACTTTTCGGTCTAACAACACCCAGACCCAAAAGAAATATTAGTGGGCCGCACAAACATTTCTCTCGGTGCGGGTATAGAACCCGCGGCCTCACGATTGACAGGCGGCGTTTAACCGACTGCGCCACGGAGGCTGTCAAAAATTTCCTCGTACCTGCTAGATTTTTCACTACTGCTTCCATCCTATAGGTCATAGCGCCAATCCCCGATGGTATAGGTTGATCCCCGCACCAACTCAAATGTTTGTGTGCCTTTTATTGCAATGAATGGCAACACTGGCATGCCGTTCGCCTGGTGGTAAGCGATACAACCGCTCATGAACAGCAACAAAACCAAAAAACACCTTGAATCACAAAGCAATGCTTGGTATTGGACTGCGCTCGCCATTCTAAGACATAAGATGTTAAGTGTCAATATGTCCAGTAGTTACTCTGGCTAAAATAGCCTTTAATCCGAAACACAAGTATACATTTACACTGCTGTTTGGCAGGAGAAATAGACATTGCGGTTGTACCCACACAGGCGGCCTTTCACATATGAGACCAATAAATAGAAATATCTCTGCCTGCTCTTTTTGGGAAAAAGGCGTGACAGTTATGTATTCATGAACATATTATGTATGTACTTTTTAAGGTTAGTAACAATAGGGTATTTGACTATTATCGATGTTTGGTATTATTTCGCTTACAAACACAAATACGATAAAAATAAAGCCTTGCTGTCAAAAAAAGTATTAAAGTAGCTTGTAATATAAGGCAAATATTCATATTTAAAATTAAAGAGTAGGCGTGTAGTAAGGACATCTTGCTGTTTCTTACACACGCGTACACTGTAATCTATGCATATTAAATAAAATTGAAGTGTCTGTTTGTAAAGTGAAAATAAATAAAAATGTCCAACTACATATCGTTATATACACGATACATGTGCCGAAAATGATCTTAAAATTTTTTTGTCTGTCTGTCTGTTTGTTCCGGCTAATCTCTGAAATGGCTGGACCGATTTTGACGGAACTTTTTTTGTCAGGTAGCTGATATAATAAGGAGTAACTTAGGCTACATTTATTTTAGAAAGGTCTTTTATTTTAGAAAAATAAAGTTTTGTTAATTCCACGCGGACGAAGTCGCGGGCACAGCTAGTGTATAATAACCCTAGTGACGTCACTATCTTTTTATGCATTTCTTTTTTGTTACTCCCACTACAAGATTTAAAACGTTTTTAACATGTTTCATTCTGAATGGATTTATAAATTTCTTTGTTTGTTAGACCATAGCTATGGATACGTTTTGATAAATACAATAAACAAATTGGAGTCAAACACTCTATTCTGTGTCTATATATAAACATCTGTGATTGCAGTATGTGTTTCGTGGCACACATAATTACGTTTTAAAATTGTTTTGTTTCGAATGACGTTGTAATTACTATTATTATGTCTCAAGACAGACATACAATGTATTATTTGACTTCTATGGAGTTAAATGTCTACTACATTCAATAGGACACGGATAGGACACTAAAAACGGTGAAGGAAAACATCGTGAGGAAACCTGCATACCATAGCGATTGCATGCATTGCATTGCAGCATTTCTCTAATATGACTGTTGGTAGGTCTCTCATATGTGAGAGGCCGCCTGTTTAGGTACCACCGCAATGTCTATTTCTCCCGCCAAACAGCAGTGTTGTGTTTCGAATTGAAAGACATTGTAGCCAGAGTAACTACTGGACATATAGAGACTTAACATCTCATGTCTCAGGATGGCGAGCGCAGCGGAACACAGCATTGCTTTGTAATTCAAGGTGTTAGGTTTTGCTACTGTTTATGAGCGGTCGTATCGCTTACCATCAGACGAACGGCTTGCTCGCCATTCAGTGCAATAAAAATACTGCGCTCGAAAACTATATTTTGTCCTTGTTGATATTTTAAAAGGTACTATTCCCTTTTGTTCCTAGGTTATTCCCAAGTTATAATGACTAAGAATGATTTACAATTTCGTTACATCTATTGAAATGTTTTCGGAATCCCTATGAGTCACATTGCGTCATTGGGTCACAAGTTCAACAATATAATATAAAAAGAGCAGAAATCCCTAATATTGATAATAAAAATACTACCTCGGTGGCACAGAATACGTTATGATTGCAAATCTGAGGTGTCGGGTTTGAGTCCCGGGGGGTAACTTTATAAAATCGATACGAACTTCGAATGTTCTGATGATCGACGTCCGGAGTAAGATATAAGATTTCCACTTCTTAAAATCAATACTATTCTCTATTATACTTATCATTTTCTCCGAACTTAGTCTATGGTTGCGACGTACGATAGAGGAATCCAACATTTTGTGGAGTATCTAGGCACATTAGTGAATATTTACGTACGGCGTCCGAACATTTGAAGTTCCTATTTGCTATCGTTTTTATAGAGTAACCCAGGGTCGGGCAGTGATATTGGATTTTTCTATTATCAGCCCGGAGTCAGAAATTTGTGCCCGATATGGCGATAGGCTCATCCCCTATCTTGGACGGAAAATATGAAGTGAAACGTAGGTATCTTGACACCTCTGTCTACCCCTTCTGCGAAAACGGCGTGTGTTCATGTATAATACGTAAACAACCAAAATATAACTTAAAACGTATATAAAAGCAATATTATCATAACAAGAAATAAAACTGGTAGTTAAATATTCATAATTGCCCGGAATGCGTATTATTAAGTTCGTTTACGATCTTCTGTAACTGACGCGCTGCCAAATAATAGTTTTTCTCTTCATTTTATTACATTGAATATGTTAATACCATTAAATAACATAAATACACCCAACAGTCACATACATAGTCCTGACCCCACACTAAGAACGAGTTTTTTGTCGGGTATAAGGAACTACGAGAGACTTTTCGGCCTCACAAACACCCAGACAAGAGACAAATATTTGTGGGCTCACAAATATTTGTGTCGGTGCGGGAATCGAACCCGCGGCCTCTCGTTTCACAGTTATTAGATTACGAGTATCAATGCTTATTTATATTCCTGTATCAGCCCATTTACGTCCCACTGCAGGGCACGGGCCTCCTCTACAATCGAGACTACGATTGAGAGTTGTTAGTACAGTCCACCGCGCTGGCCTAGTGCAAGGCGGACTTTACAAAACACAGAAATTCTTACAAATTCGCTATACTATGTAAGGTTTCCTCACGATGTTTTCCTTCACCGTTAAAGTGCATGGTGATTGATTATCAATACACATATGACTCCGAAACTTTAGAAGTGTGCCCTGAGATTCGAACCCGCGACATAACACAAAAGTCAGAAAAGGAGAATATCAATTATTATGAAATCAATGGCTATTTACATATTTATTATAATATATCCGTTATGATATTTGTGTGCAGGTATAATCACAGAGTACATTTTTGGGTATAATGTATATTATTAAACCCCATACTTACAAATGCGCTAGTTTTTTTGAAATAATGAGATTAATTTCGGACATAACCTGGTTTGATTTGGATGAATTTGATTTGACTAAAACTTGAATACTGCGTTGTGATTGGCTGTAGATATGGCGCGTTTTATTTTAAAGCCTTGTTTGGATATGGCCAAGTTTAAGTAACTTATGAAATAACGGTCGAATTTGTATTTTTTTTTATACTGTGGCCTGGCATAGTGGCGGCATTGCACCTGATGGAAAGTGCCAATGCCGCCCAGGTAGAGTGGGACTGCCGTCCGATGCCAATGGATACTCTACCAATTATGCCGGCCTGCTAAGGTGCCTCTTCACACCGTGGCGGAAGGACCCAGGATTGTACGAAGGAGGGAACACGTGCGCCGGCAAATAATTCCACACTGTGCGGCACACACGGTGCGGCACCAAAACGAATTTGAGAACCGTTTGGTTCGCGCCGGGATGGTGTGGACCGTCAAGCTATGGCTTCGCAAGCCAGCACGCGTGGTTCTGGTTAGGAATGGAGAGGAGGGGAGCAAGTTGAACAATTCTTCAGAGCACTCACCGTGATACAGGCGGTAGAACACGCTTAGAGAGGCGACATCTCTCCGGAGTTGTAGCGACTCCAAGTTGCTCGTAACGTCTGCATCATTCACAATGCGGATGGCCCGCCGCTGCAATCCATCCAAGGCATCGAGCAGGTACTGGGCGGATCCATCCCAAAGGTCGCACCTTACAGTACTCCATACCCGGCCGGACCTGCGCTTTATAGAAGCCACAAAGCTGACCGGGCGTGAAAAAACCGACGCACCCTGTTCAAGTCTCCAACCCTGCGTGATGTGGCAGATATTACGCCCTCGATGTGATTCCTTGGATTGAGATCACAGCGGATATCCACACCAAGGATACTCAGGTCATTCCGCACTGAGAGGGAGTACCCTGAAGAATGGGTTAGAGTAGATTTGGATTAATTGAAATAAACACACTTATTAAACGTAAGTTACTCTTTTCAATTTACGTTAAATGCAAAAAATGCAAAGAATTGTGCCAAATGGAGAAGGCCATATTTGAAACTTGACGACTCTGGAATATGTGGTGAACAATAAAGTTATCTATCCATCCAAATTTCGCCACAAATATGTCAAGTATAAGTTAAGACTGTTTCTAATGACAAAAGCGTCGAATTTCGGGTTCCGTGTACATCCAAATACAATCCTTACTATTATAAAGGTAGAAAGCATCGATATCAATGTTACACTAGATAAGACGTTCTTTGTAACAAACGTGTCCCACCCAAGTGCGGTGCATGCACCGCACACGAATCAGTCTGCCGCGTGACGGCCGCGCAACAGTACGCCTCTTTGCTTATATTTATAAGTAAATAAATTACTTTTCCCCGTCAAACCGACAGCGAAATTTTCTAAAGTTACAATATAATTAAAGCATATAAGTTAAGTGATAAAATATTGCACTATAATGCCGATAATACAGATATTTTAGTTATTATTGGATTAAATATTTGTATAGCTCATTAGAAATACAAGATGAGCTTCTGAATCGTATGTCTCATTCCCGCGCACAAAAATTGCTCGTCGAGTGAGAGAGACGAACTATATTAGATATAGATTATTCATGGGACATTCATATCAGCTGACCAAATAGGCATAAACTATTCGAATACATTACAAATACAGATATGCAGGAAAAACGTAGTTTAAAAATTGATTTCAGTATTTCATTTTAATTTTATGTTGTTAATTAATAAGACAAAATATGTGTGTTGTATGTATGTTCTGAAACAGTGGACAGTTTTTAGAGCCTATTTCTTTATATGAATTACCTAATGGACTACGTTGGAATTTGGATCCCATTGAATGTTTTTAAAGACTAATATCACTTAAAATTGTTTTAGATTCTTACGCGTTGTTACGAAAGTGGGAGGTCTTTCTAATATTTGTCTGTTGTTTCATTATCGTATTGTAAAACTGTGATGAACTTGTACACTTTATAGTTTAATTTAGATAATTTTCATGAATTATTCACGTAAATAAAAATTATTACAAAATATATAATTGCTATGACAGCATTCATACTTAGGCAGTATATTAGGAAAATCTATAATTGATTTGAACTGTCTCTTCTGTCTAATAATCTTTGATAATAATTTGTAATATTCAAGTAAACGTACTAGATGTCGCTACTGAGCTTTGAGAAATATGGGACAAATAGTTTCTATGACGCGTCGCGTCTATCGGTAGAATATAAGTCAATGGTAGAAAGTTTGTGAGTATGTATGGATGTTTGTTGCTCTTTCAAATTCGAATGGATAGTGCGTGGGGGCCTGTTGGTAAACGAATCCCAGGGCACACCTCTGACTTTTCGGAGTCATGTGTGTATTGATAATCATGATGAAATTTTGACAGCCTCCGTGGCGCAGTTGGTTAGACGCCGCCTGTGAAACGAGAGGCCGCGGGTTCGATCCCCGCACCGAGAGAAACGTTTGTGCGGCCCACAAATATTTCTTTCGGGTCTGGGTGTTTTGTGAGACCGAAAAGTCTCTCGTAGTTCCTGATACCCACGACACAAGACTCGATCTTAATGTGTGGTCAGGACTATGTATATGACTATTGGGTGTTATTTATTTATTTTAATCAATCACCGCGCACTAAAACTTTGAAGGAAACCTGCATACCATAGCGGTTTATAAGAATTTCTATGGTAGGTAAGTCCGCCTTGCACTAGGCCAGCGTGGTGGACTATATGGCCTAACCACTCTCAATAGTTATCTCGATTGTAGAGGAGGCTCGTGCCCTGCAGTGGGTGGTATATGGGCTGATACAGACAGTACGGGATAGGAGAGGACAGGATTGCATGCTTTTCATCATAGGACTGAATAACATCATAGGACTGAATAACGGGACGGGAAATATAGTCGTCGGCGCGCAGGAAATATATAGTTATTACCTAAGAAATTTTTTGTCTTCTTCACTCAGTTTGAATTAAACAGCCGTTGGAAAGGGACAACTGACAATGCCGTTAGTTCACCACGCTGGCCTATCACGGACTTGACATAAATAACCTAGTTAAAAATCTATATTATGACCACAAACTGAGATTGGACCTCACACCCACCACTGTAACTCATGTGTCGCAGGATCAACAGCACGCATTGTAATGACACCGAGCACTGAAGCTCGCCGAGTCTCCGAGAATGTCTAACTTGTCTTTAACCCGCAACGAAATTAATCGAGAATATAAATGAATTATATGCGAATATTTCACTTCATTTGTAATGGGTTGACAAAACAATGAACTAAATAAGTAAAGAACGTCATAAAGACTATTACAGCCAGAAAAGTCGGCTTTTATTGCAATAAATGGCGAGACGAGCATGCTGTTCGCTTGATGGTAAGCAAAACGACCGCTCATAAACAGTAGCAAAACCTAACAACATCTTAAATAACAAAGCAGTGCTTGGCATTCCACTGCGCTCGCCATCCTGAGACATAAGATGTTAAGTCTCAATATATCCAGTAGTTACTCTGGCTACAATGTCCTTCAATCCGAAACACAACAGTGCATTTACACTGCTGTTTGGCGGGAGAAATGGACATTACGTTGGTACTTACCCAGACGGCCTCTCGCATATGAGAAACCTACCACCAGCAAAGCACCTATGTCATCAAATCATTATTTTAAATGGGGCTTATTATGTGGGCTGTCACTCTTGAATCTTAAAGGTATGTCAAAAACATCGGAAAGCACGGAAATTCTCTACAAGGTCCATGTAGTATACAATTCCAGATGATATTTACGTACTATCCAACATGATTTTACGTTTTCTGCTAAAGAATACTCTCAAAGTGTAATGCGCGGATTGTTCATTCGCAATTATGTGTTGAATATTCAAAATATTATAACACTTACCTGAACTAAATAATCACAAAAACACATCACATCGTTTTAAACACAAATAGTTATGTTGAACTTTACAATATACACGTGTTGTCACGGCTAGTCGCGAACGAAAACTGGATTAACAACAGCCGAGACTGACCGTAGGGTTGCTGCATTCAGCTATTGCTTATAATGATAATATGTATTTTTTTATTGCCTTTCATTGCTTTTGCTGAACAGTGTATACCGATTCCGCGGTCTGGGCGACCACATTTAACTCAGCCGTACAATATAATAATTATTATGAATAATTCATGAACTGCTCTGAATTTCAACTCCTGTATGATCACTGTATTGTAAACTTATTTTGATAAGAGCAACGCTAGAGTTTCTTGCCCCTTCTTCTCTGGCGAAAACAGCCTTGTGAACCGGGTGGTAGTGGAAAAAAAGTGACTAAATCTAAATAGTGTATGACATTTTATGGATTCAATAAATACTTTCATTTCATATTAACACACACATTTTAAATTAATAATACCCAACATTCACTTGAATAAATATATAGATATGTAATACTGAGAACTATTAATCATTATTATTTTATCCTTTTATTGCAATGAATGGCGAGACGAGCATGCCGTTCGCCCGATGGTAAGCGATAAGACAGCACATAAACAGTAGCAGAACCAAACAACACCTTGAATTACAAAACAATGCTTGGCATTCCACTGCACTTCCTTTCCTGAGACATAAGAAGTTAAGTCTCAATATGTCCAGTAGTTACTCTGGCTACAATTTCCTTCAATCCGTAACACAACAGTGCATTTACATTGCTGTTTGATGGGAGAAATAGACATTACGGTGGTATCTACCCAGTCGGCCTCTCACATATTCGAGACCTACCACCAGTAATTTGCTGAGAACTTTTTTGACAGCCTCTAATATAACTTGGTTAGACGCCGGTTGTGAAACGAGAGATCCCGGGTTCGATCCCCGCACCGAGAGAAATGTTTGTGCGGCCCACAAATATTTCTTTCGGGTCTGGGTTTTTGTGAAACCGAATAGTCTCGCGTAGTTCCTGATACCCACGACACAATACTTGATGTTAATGTAGGCTCAGGACTATGTATGTGATTGTCGGGTGTCATTTATTTATTTCTGTTAAGGGCTTAATAGAACCAATTTTTCAAATATGAATCCAATTCGTTTCCTCACCTGCGTTTGAGTCTTCCACGTGTTTTGTAACAAATTCGCAAAATAAATACGGTCCAAAACAGAACCTCCTTTCATGAAGTCAGTTAAAATTAAATAATAATCTCGCGCGTGCCAGCCCTGGCAAACAGGGTGTCATTAATAAGAAGTTAGCGGCGTGCGCGGCGCCGCGACGTCACAGTTATGTGTCGCAAGGCATAGGTTATGAGCGGAGCGATTTTTATGAAACATGTGAGTGGTGACTTTTTTTGTGTCGCTGTATTTGGGTGGTAAATACCTAAATTTTCCTAAAATCTTAATGTATATCCTTTTATACGCAAAGTTTTAAATTATTATTTTAGCAATAGCTTTAGAATTACAATATAAACACGGTGAAATTTAAAACATCACAAAAATTGTCGTGTTGTTTTGCAAAATTTTTACTTAATATTTATAAGCGATCTTATGCCTATAAAGCCTTTGATTCGATCGAGACCTGGGCTGTGCTACAGTCTCTTCAGCGGTGCCACATAGACTATCGGTACATCGAAGTGTTGAGGTGTATATACAACAACGCCACCATGTCGGTCCGAGTACAGGATCAGAGCACGAAGGCTATTCCACTACAGAGAGGCGTGAGACAGGGAGATGTCATATCTCCGAAACTGTTCACTGCCGCGCTGGAAAATGCCTTCAAGCTCTTGCAGTGGAAAGGATTCGGCATCAACATCAACGGCGAGTATATTACTCACCTTCGATTTGCCGACGATATTGTAGTCTTGGCAGAATCGCTGGAAGACCTTAGCACTATGCTCGAAGACCTTAATCGAGTTTCCCAACAGGTGGGTCTTAAAATGAACATGGATAAAACGAAGATCATGTCGAATATCCATGTTGTGCCCACCCCCATTGGAGTTGGGGGCTCGACTCTCGAAGTTGTAGACGAATATGTCTATTTAGGACAAGTGGTCCGGTTAGGCAGGTCCAACTTCGAGAGAGAGGTCAAACCGGCGAATCCAACTCGGTTGGGCAGCGTTCGGGAAACTTCGCGACGTCTTCTCGTCCAAAATACCTCAGTGCCTAAAATCGAAAGTCTTCGATAGTTGTGTGTTACCAGTGATGACATACGGCACCGAGTCGTGGCCTCTCACTGTGGGCCTCATTAAAAGGCTCAAAGTCACTCAACGAGCCATGGAGCGGGCTATGCTCGGTGTTTCCCTACGAGATCGAATCAGAAATGAGGAGATCCGTAGGAGAACCAAGGTTACCGACATAGCCCATAGGATTGGCAAGTTGAAGTGGCAGTGGGCCGGGCACATAGCTCGTAGAACCGATGGCCGTTGGGGCCGAAAGGTTCTCGAGTGGAGGCCACGTATAGGCAAGCGAAGTGTTGGACGCCCGCCTACAAGGTGGACGGACGATCTGACTAAGGTCGCAGGAAGTCGCTGGATGCAGGCCGCTTCCAACAGGTCATTGTGGAGATCATTGAGGGAGACCTATGTTCAGCAGTGGACTTCCTGTGGCTGATATGATGATGATGATGATTATGCCTATATCAGAATCAGCCACAGCGTCTCACGTGAGTTTGTGGGCGATTGAAATGATATTACAACGAGATCTCAAACAACTATTTTAAATTAGAAGTATTGATATGTTGCAAGGAACTACAGTACATCTAAATCAAAAAGTTCCATTTGACCTTTCATACTTTTATCATAAATAACTTTGTGCAGACGTAACTCACACAATTTCAATAAAGCTTTCCGTAAAACCATGGAATTCTGAAGCTATTCTTATTTTATCAAAGGATTTACAATCCATAATAACTAAATTTAAATTTAAATCCTTTAAATAAAGCAAAATAACCATTTTAAACAACATACTTTTTTTACTAGACGTCATTACAAAGTCACGTCGTTAAGTCTTCCACGTGTAGAGTTGAGACTATGCAAACGCATTTGTATACGCATAATCGGTAAAAATATAAAATAATCGAGCAGTTTTAATCCAGTTATTTTTTAATTTTAAAAAGTAGTGAATTATCAGCTAATAACAAGCATACTGTCAACGAACAACCATCAATAAATAATGTAATAATAATTTTAATAAAAGGCAATAATTTAACAATTTAATAATTTAACAATAATTTTGTGTATGTGGTGGCCTGTTGGTAAACGGACTGCTGAGACGCGGCTGCCCACATGTTCACGGTGGTCGCGGGTTTGAATCCCAGGGCAGACCTCTGACTATTCGGAGTCGTGTGAGAATTGATAATCAATCACCACGCACTAAAACGGTGAAGGAAAACATCGTGAGGATTTATAGGAATTTCTATGGTATGTAAGTCCGCCAACCCGCACTAGGCCATCGTGGTGGACTATATGGCTTAACCACTCTCAATCGTATCCTCGATTATAGAGTAGGCCCGTGCCCTGCATTGGGACGTATATGGGCTGATACAAATTTACTAAAGATAATCGTAAAAAAAGTACTGCATAACTGAAAAATGCAGACGTTCGAAGTATACAAGTACAGTAAAACAGACCAAGATTCAGAAAAATAAGGTTTCAACGCAGGATCTAGCAGGATTTCGTAGAAATTTAGGGTTTTATAGTGCGTTCCATACATCAAAAATCTAATATATTTTTTTTGGCCAAAATTATAGGGTTAAACAAAAATGTACAAAGAATGAATATTGTAAGGAATGATAATATTGAACCGTTGGCATCAAAATAAATTGTAAAGCCCGAAAAAAAAAACCTGTCACAAAAATTGCCATTTCAACCCATTGTGGGCCGGGCCGCTAGTAATAGATAAATCATTGCTTTTGTTCCTTAATACTAAAGTAACTTATGCAATTGTGGGTGTCTCATTAGGATAAAGATGTACATAAAAAAAACTAAATAATGTAAACTAAAAATATAAACTGTAATCGATTAAGAATACAAACAAATGGTATCGATATCTCGTTAATAATCGGATATTGTACTAACCGATTTATTTGACATCATCCCTATTTCACAATGTTGAGATATTATGTCAAATGGAACTTTTTGATTTAGAAATAGTATAGTTCGTCTGAAACGCGGTGCACAGCTTTTTCCAATCCCAATTTTACTCCTCCAAAATCATGACAACGCTCCATGACGACGCTCCATCGATCAGACTCTTGGATCAGACGCTCCGCTAATCTGACAACTACCAATCTTGTTCCTTCACAACATAACAGATGGCGCCTAGGATGCCAACGCCGTCATATTTATATCACCCGCTGTAAACTGTCGGAAGCTTTCTGCATACTTAAATGAATAAACATAATTTTGTGTTTTCTTAAGAATTACGTAAGTACACTTTAATGCAAATGTGATGTGAAAATGATGTGTTCACATCAAGAATAATGTACACACATCTGTCATTTTTTAGAAACAATTAATATGGGTATTGCTTTTTGTGTGTGTGTGTGTGTGTGTGTGTGTGGTTTGTGAAACTAATAAGTAATAATTTAAATAAAATATTTAAAAATGAAATATATTCATTTTATTGTTACAAAGCGTGGGGTGCTTACAACAATTACTTATCCTCAAGCACCCTAGCTTTTTAACAATAAAATTAATATATTTCACTCCATTTTCTAATCTTAAACTCAGTATCTATCATTTTTTTAGATGAGTCTTTATTAACGCGTGTATTTTAAGTTTTTTAAACTATTATTTATATGATTTTGTTTACCTAATAATTGTGCATAAAATCGCCCTTCTCTCATCGCGTGACCCCCATTTAATTCAACATAAGTACACATATCATTGTAAAGGTTTCTTCCTGATTCATACTAAGAATTACACACAATCGGAGACTTAAATTATCCACGCTTTCTTATAAACACGCAAAATATGTTTTAACATCATTATTTGTCTATTCATATCAGTCTGGAGTCAGGAATTTGTTACCTATATGGCGATAGGCTCGCCATCTATCACATCGTCGAACACACGAGTCGAAACGTAGATGAGACACATCTGCCTACCCCTTCTGGTAAAAAGACGTGATGTATGTATTTTATTCACACACAGCCTTTGCGGAGCAGTTGGTTCGACGCTTGTGAAACGAAAGGCCGCGGATTCGATCCCCGCACCGAGAGAAATGTTTGTGCGGCCCACAAATATTTCTTCGTGGTCTGGGTGTTTGTGAGACCGAAAAGTCTCTTATTGTTCCTGATACACGACACAAGACTCGATCTTAGTATGGGGTCAGGACTATGTATGTGACTGTTGGGTGTTATTTATTATTATTATCAGTCTAGAGTCAGGAATTTGTATATGGCGTTAGGCTCGTCCCCTTTCACATCATGAGAACACAGGGGGATTAGTGATTACTCTATACTTCGACGCGAAATTCGAATGTTCGGATGTTGAACATCAAAATATAAGATAAAAGATTTCCACTTCTACAAATCAATACTCATTATTATGAAATGAAAAGGATTCGAACATTTTGTAATGTATTTAGACATATCGTATAGTTTTATGTGCGATGTTTGTACATTCATCGTCCTTTCGGAGAACATAGAAACCCCCCAATAAGCAAAACGTAGGTGGAACACATCTGCCTACCCCTTCTGGGAAAGAGGCGTGAAGTTTATTTATGTAATTTTATTATACGAGTATATGTGAGAGTTTCCTACGAAGGATCTGTATCAGCCCTTATATGTCCCACTACAGGGCACGGGCCTCCTCTACAATCGAGAGTACGATTGAGAGGGGTTAGGCCATGTAGTAATTCACACTGGCCTAGTGCAAAGCGGACTTTACATGGTATGCAGGTTTCCTCACGATATTTTTTTTTTTTTCTCTTTATTGGGTCTACCAACGTTTGTCTACAACAATACATATAATTAAAAATAACAACACAGAAATAAAATTATTGCAACAAACAATTACAGGCAAACACAGCATGCACATAAAACTACAAATTTAAAATTTTATGTAATACAATAACAATTCAGAATAGACAGAAGAGCCACCAATTAATATCTCAATGACTTAGAATAATCTTAATATATATAATTCACGTGTCACGTTGTTTGTCCTCAATGGGCTCCTAAACCACTCAACTGATTATAATGAAATTTTGTAGATATGTGTTATTTGTTCCAACTTACTGGGTGAGATAGTTTTTATCTCGATTAATTTGACGAAAGTATAAAATAAAGGAAAAAACATTTTGCCATACAAAATGTTCATGGGCTTGTAACTGTCAAACATTTAATTTTCATACCGTCGATACGGTAAACTCTTCCCTCAAATTAAATAACGTATTTAAATAAAGGTTTCGAATCGACAACATATATCCACAGTATTCGATTAATGGCGTATTTTAGATTTTAAATATGTAAATTAATGACAGTAATGAAAAGTGGTTGACATTTAAATTGGTTGTCAAATATTTATGCATGCGTTCAAAAATTTATTTTATGTAAACAAAGGAGTATATATTAAGCTACATAAATATTGGACAGTTATAACTTGCAAAAAAGAGTACGATGCGGTGACAATTGGCATTAACGAAAAACAATTATGGCAATATTGAATATTATTAAAAATTCAATAATGTTCAGTTATTAATACTTCTATTCAAGATCGAACATGGATCGAATGTCACTTTTATCAGGAATTCTTACACTGGCCTTTCCTTCGCTATAATTCACTGATAGAAATGTATATCGTCTCTGAGTGAGGTAGGCTTTATTTTACCTAAAGGGGGGTCAAAAAGGGTTGAAATGTTATGACGAAGAAAATCGAAACCACTGAAGTTATTTCTATGAAAACTTATATTTCAACTCTTTATTACTAACAAAACGTAATGGCGTGCAATATTATTTCACCCCCACAATGCGTGGAAAACAGCATTGTGGGGGTGAAATAAAGGATGGAATATTTCATGGATAATCAAATTCGCTAAAGTGTTAAATGACAAAAATGTACAAGGCATACTTTTCGGATATGGAGAAATGGGATATAATAGAATACGAGATACGGGAGAGGACTGGGATAGCTGACAGATTTGATAGGACGAAATGTAAATTATACGGTATAAGACGGGATGGAAAATGAAGACAAAGGACGGGATGGATCGGGAAGTGACTGGACAAGCGCGATGGGACGGGATTAACAGGACCGTAGGATACGTCAAGTTTAGGTATACAAGAGCTTATATAAAACAATAGCACGTATTTGGTGTGAAGTGGAATAAAAAAATATCTGCCTCCAGGCGAAGCTGGGTCGGGCCGCTAGTACAATATACTTTTTACTATATAACAAAACAAAGAAAACTAATGAAAACAACTAAAGAACGAGTGTAGAAGCTAGCAATCTAAGATTTTTAAAATAATAATAAAAGAAAATATAAAATAAAATGATAATAATTATAACCTAGCCAGATATCACTGCAACTGATGACTTTAATTAAGATTACTGTTGGGGTTGAGTGTTTTTAAATATCTTATGCACCCTTGATGGGGAATCCATATAGATATCTATGACGTCACTGTATTCATTAACCAATTTGCACAGTCTAGAGACGGGTGAATTAGCACCGAGAACAGTTCTGCGTAAAGGAGGACATAATGGCGTAATTTTTTTGCGTGGATACTTTCGAGGAACACGAAAATTAAAATTTGTCAGAAGCTTAGGACAGTCTATTGTATTATTAAAAATTTTCACTGCGAAATTAAGATCTAATTTTATTCTTCGCATTTCTAACGAAATCATCTTAAAATGATTTAATTGTTTCTCGTAAGAATTAATACGCCTTTTGATATACCACCTGAATACATTAAATGCCCGAGAAATCTTCTTTGAATTCGCTCTAAACGTAAAGAGTGTGAAGCAAAATGAGGTCTCCAAACTACTGAAGCATATTCCATAATGCTTCGCACCAGGGAGTTAAACAATATAATTTTTGTTTTTATGTTACGTAATCCCTTAGAATTCCTAATAACAAACCCTAGCATTTTGGAAGCACGTTTAATTATGTCCTCCAAATGTGGCAAAAATGTTAATTTTCTATCAAACGTTATACCTAAATCTTTTGTGCATTCCACTTCCTTTATCTTAGTATCCCCTATGTAATATTGAAATGTTTCTACAATATGTTTACGTGTCAATTTCAGACACACACATTTTTTTTTGTACTACGATATGTTTCTTTAAGTGCGTGGTAATTGACTATCAAACACATGATTTGGAAAAGTTTGTAGTGTGCCCTGGGATTTGAACCCGCGAGCATTATAAATACAAACTGGTGGTAGGTCTCTCATATGTGAGAGGCCGTTAACAAGAAGTCACCACCCACTTTTTTCTTTTTACATTGGCCTAAATACACCTAATATTAATGCGGTGAAGTCTAGTCTATGAATCTGACAATTAAAACACAATTAAGTACCGCTATCCAATATTTATGCTTCAATAATCGCTTTATTATTGTCTGAACATTCTGTTATTCAAAATTTAAAGTATAATTTGTCTACGGTCTTTTCGCATTCGAATGCGTGTCATGCTGTTGTTATACATATGTATATTATACTCCGTCCATTAAATACGCACGCTATATATAACGTAACCTTAGAATATTTATAAAATCATAGGGCATTTATAATATAGAGGGACCGCTGGTACTTCAAAAAAGCGAATAAAGTTGGTGGTGCCGGGCCACCTTTTTCTGCCCTCCTATTGGCTGATATTTGACAGGTTTTCCAACATGCACGAATTCAAAAAAGTAAATAAAAACAAAGATAAATATTTTAGGCCTATTTTTATCTACGTATTGAACTACCTGTGCTGCCTCTATATTATATATACTCGTAGTCATTTAATAAAGAAAATATTTCCGTTAGTGTTCAAATAAATAAAGATAATTCACAAGAATTCCCGCCAAAACATCAGTCATTTTTTTAAATAAGAAATCATGTTAAACCTTTTGTTAAAAAAATATTTTAAGCCGACGCGTCGCATCGTTTTTTAATTGACTGAACAATATTCGAAGAAGTTAATGTTTTTTATAAAGGTGAAGGTTGTACAACCTTTTAAAGGGTTGTTAACCTTGGAAATCGGTAGTTTAATCACTTTGTTTGTGATTTACATCAAATTGGGGATTTTAGATGTAAGCACCTACCCAAGAATCTCATATTAATTTAATGTTTTTTTTTTAATTAATTTCACAAATGATTAGCTCGGAGAACTGATGGCCGATGGGGCCAAAAAGTTCTCGAATTGAGGCTACGTAGCGGAAAGCGCAGCGTAGGACGTCCACCCACAAGGTGGTGAGACGACCTGGTAAAGGTCGCGGGACGTCGCTGGATGCAGGCTGCCTCCAACAGGTCACAGTGGAAATCATTGGGGGAGGCCTATTTTCAGCAGTGGACTTCCATTGGCTGATAGGTTGGATTGTCAAATGAATAAAAAATACTGTTTTTTTTTTTCGTTTTTCTTTACTCTAATGTTTAGGTAAGTGTAATACCTAATATACTCGTATTAAACTAAATGATCTGTACCTATCAGTCTGTATCGGCCCATATAAGTCCCAATGTAGGGCACGGGCCTCCGACACCATGGAGAGTAGGTACCATTGAGAGTGGTTGGTCCATATAGTCCACCATGCTGGCCTAATGCGGGTTGGCGGACTTTACATACCATAGAAATTCTTATAAATCGCTATGGTATGCAGGTTTTCTCACGATGTTTTCCTTCACTCTCATAGTTTGTGGTGATTGACTATCAATAATCTTATCATCATCATCATCATCATCATCATCATCATCATCATCATCATCATCATCTGAGCCGCAGGAAGTCCACAGCTGAACATAGACCTCCCCCAAGGATCCCCACATTGACCTGTCACTATCAATAATCACTACATAGTATAAAACAAAGTCGCTTCTCTGTCCCTATTTCCCTTTGTATACTTAAATCTCTAAGGCTTAAATCTTTAAAACTACGCAACGGATTTTGATGCGTTTTTTTTAATAGATAGAGTGATTCAAGAGGAAGGTTTATATGTATAATACGTAAATATTATTGTACAGAAATCTATTTGTACCCGGGCGAAGCTGGGCCGGGCCGCTAGTACATGATATATATCATTTATTTATCCTATTTTATAGTACTTTAAGGTAATATATTGCCATTATAAGTTACTATGCACACACTTTTTATTTTTTTTAGCGGCCCGGACCGTTTTTCCCCGGATGCAAATAAACTCTTTGTAAATATTCTATCACCTATGTTCATCAGGGGTAATGTAGGATGCTAATGGTGAAAGAATTTTTCAAATCGCTCCAGTAGTCTTCGATTTTATTTAATTTTATTGCAATGTATGGCGAGACAAGCAAGCCGTTCGCCTGATGGTAAGCAATACGACCGCTCATAAACAGTAGCAAAATTCCACTGCGCTCGCCATCCTGAGACATAAGATGTTAAGTCTCAATATGTCCTGTAGCTACTCTGGCTACAATGTCCTTCAATCCGAAATACAACAGTGCATTTACACTGCTGTTTCACGGAGAAATAGACATTGCGGTGGTATCTACCCAGTTGGCCTCTCACATATGAGAGACCTACCACCAGTGTGTCTCAGAACCTATTCAATGCAAACAAACAATCATATAATTTCCTCTTTATAATATTAGTTTATTTCTTTTTCACACTACCACCCACTTTTTTATTTAGTTCAGTATAAATCCTTCTCCAAATAAATATATTAGTTAGATTAGGCATTTAAAGCAGATTAAAATTGTTCTTTACACTTTATCAATCACATTAATAGTTTTTTAGATATCATCGTTAGAAGTAATAACTTTTTACTGAATGTATACTAATTTTGGCGCGTTTGGAAAAACACATGACCGTAAAATAGTCAGTACGCGAAATAATACCGGGTATATCAAGACTGCTACCGAAAACGAAGCTAGGTGGTAGTTTTAGTGACTTCAGAGTTCAGACACAATGCAATTAAAAATTTTAAAAATAATAGATTTTGTTTTTTTTATTATTTTTTTTCTTCTTCGTATTTGGGTGGTTAATACATAGATTTTTTTTCTGAAATAATAGTGTACACCCTTTTATTTATGAAGATGCTATTTTACGCAAGGGTTTAAATTATTATTTTAGCAAATCTATGGACTTGCCACCCGAAAACGAAGATTTTTAAAAAATTGCAAAAAAAGATTGTCACGTTTCTATGCAAAATTTTCAATTGCATTTTGTTTTTAGTCACTAAAACTACCACCCGGCTTCGTTTTCGGTAGCAGTCTTGATATACCCGGTATGTTTCTGATATGGACTGGAGTCAAACAGTAATTTCCCTCGGGCAGAGCCGGGCCGGGCCGCTAGTATTATATACCGGGTATATCAAGACTGCTACCGAAAACGAAGCCGGGTGGTAGTTTAAGCGACTTCAGACACAATGCAACAGAAAATGTTGCAAAAAGCGACGATTTTTTTTTGTTATTTTTTCATATAGTCGTATTTGCGTGGTAAATACTTTTATTTTCCTAAAATAATAGTGTATACCCCTTTATTTATAAAGACTCTTAGGTATAAAAAAATATAAAGTATTATTTTAGCAAAAGCTATGGATTACCACCCAAAAGGAAAATATATAAAAATTTATACCCGGTATAAACACACCCAACAGTCACATACATAGTCCTGACCCCACACTTAAATCGAGTCTTGTGTCGGGGGTATCAGGAACTGCGAGATAATTTTCGGTCTCGCAAACATTTGTCACAATGCGGAGATCGAACCCGTAGACCCTCATTTCACAGCCGGCGTCTAACCAACTGCGCCAAGGTTCTTTATATTAGGTTGTTTGAGATCGCTAATAGCGATAAGACCGCCAATTGTTCATTTAGGTATTTCTGAGATGTGTAAGTTCAAAAAATGATTTCGTTCTGTGCCTGTCATGCCATTTTATATTCATACTATCACCGGTCCCGACAAACAGCAGTGTATGTGCCAGAGTAACTAGAACATATTGAGACTTAACATCTTATGTCTCAGGATGGCGAGTGTAGTGGAATGCCAAGCATTGCTTTATAATTTAAGTTGCTGTTTGGTTTTGCTACTGTGCATAAGCAGTCATATCGCTTACCAAAAGGCGAAAGGCATGTTTCGCCATTTATTGCAATTAAAAATATATATTTAAAAGTAATAACTCATTTGTAATAGGTACTTCATTTGTATGTTTTGATGTTAATAGTACAGACAAAATAATATGGTATGAGACAATTGAGTCTTAAACAGCAATATTCAGTAAATTCCCACGTTTTTATTTAACTCCAGTCTCGTCAGCAATTTATTATTTCTCGTACTGTTTTAATTATGTGTACAGCCTTTTAATATACCGTTTACAAAGCTGTTTAAGTTATCAAATATTTTGTCCATTTTAAAAGACTTTTGAATTCAATTTCCAAAGAAGACATTCGGTACCTATTAGAGTATTTGACTCCAATTTTTTTATTGTATTTATCAAAACGTATCCATAATTACTATGGTCTAACAGCACCGAGAGAAATGTTTGTGCGGCCCACAATATGTTTTCCGGGTCTGGGTGTTTGTGAGACCGAAAAGTCTCGTAGTTCCTGGTACCCACGACACAACACTCGATCTTAGTGTGAGGTCAGGGCTATGTATGTGACTGTTAGGTGTTATTTATATATTAATGTCATCCATTATTACAACCATTAACTCACGCCATTCTCCCAGAAGGTGTAGGCAATGGTGCTACCAGGACACTCACTTTTTGCCTTGTGTGTTCCATGATCCATGCCATGCACATGCAAGACACCAAATGTAATAAGAGGCGAGCCTATCGCTATATCGGACACCAATTATTCAATAAAAAAATTCAATAACTCTACCCGACCCGGAATTCGAACCCGAGACCTCAATGTTTTAATCCAAATTATAAACTTATATCACAAACTACAAAACATTTAGCTTTCACACTATACTCGAAACAATTATTAGTCATAAAAATATTTTTATCGAACCTGCGGCTTTTCGTTACAATATCAGTTGTACAGATGCCAGCGCAACTAACCACGTGAAAAAGATTCAATTGGTCAAGTACATAATTAATTTAATATAGATGACATATATGCGTAAGGAACTAAAAAAAATACTAAAATTATCTCAAATAATGCCTTATGATTGCATTTTTTTTTTTATTGCTATGAATGGCGAGACGAGCATGCCGTTCGCCTGATGGTAAGCGATACGAGCGCTCATAAACAGAAGCATAACGAAACAACACCTTGAATTACAAAGCAATGCCTGGCATTCCACTGCGCTCGCCATCCTGAGACATAAGATGTTAAGTCTCCAATATGTCCAGCATTTACTCTGGCTACAATGTCCTTCAATCCGAAACACAACAGTACATTTAAACTGCTGTTTGGTGGGAAAAATAGACATTACGGTGGTACCTACCCAGGTAGCCTCTCACATATGAGAGACTTACCACCAGTAACTTTTAAATCTCATTTCCATCCACTGCCAAGTATAAGCTTGCATCATGATTGGTCTCATCTTTCTTTCAGTCTTAGAATATTGGTAATATAGAGGGAGCGCTGTCATAAATTCGCGTCTTGAAAAACGTAGATATTTCTGGTTCGTTGTTGTTATTGTCCTCCACGACGCGACGTGTCCGTCGACGGCGACACCTGGCTATACTGTGGAGTGCGCTCGAATGTGACTGGCGAACCCGAATTTGGTGGTAAAAGTGCGGTTACATAATAAGCAACATAGTTGGCCCACTGCATTATATGTATAGTTATAAGTCCGCTTGGGTTGGGTCTTTCGTAATTGGCGTTTGGTATCGAGACTTTCAAGACGCAGTGCTTCAAAATTGCATACACCATCAGCGACAGATCTACGCCAGCCTGGACGCTCCCGCGAGATTTGTTTTGAATGTTGGTAGCGCTCCTATATTAATGAAAATGAGTTAATTATTTAGCAATAAATTGCAATAAATTCCTTTAATAACTGAAATTATATTTACCTATTCTATTATCCTTTTAAAACGAGTTTGAGTGGAATTAAATAGCCCTAAACTATTTATTTTTACTTTTCTATTCCAAGTAATTCATGTATGTTGTACAACCTGTTAAATATCAGCCAATAGGAGGGTAGAAAAACGTGACCCGGCACCACCATTTATATCTACGTTTTTGAAGTACAAGCGCTCCCTCTATATTATATATACTCTAAGCTTTCAGTATAATGAGAATAAAATTAGGAGTCATTTTATTCTTTGCAAACAAGATAGGTAAATGCAAATAGTTTCTCAATGAATCAGTTTGTATAAATAAAGTAGGTGAACAAATCTATAATTTTAATGGCATGTGGGTTTACTGCCTTAAATGGGACATAGATGTTTTGTTTAAACATGCAACCAATTGTTTTAAAACTTGCTTGTCCAGCTTATTATGCCACAACAGATATTTCGTATTTTGGCCACAGAGAGAGAGGAGATAAAAATTTGATAAGGTTGATTGTGGTGGGAAGCACTGAAGGCAAATGATGATACTTTATACTCCAAGTCGGCAAAGTTCTGCACATCCATGAGAGACCTGCTGGACAGACTCTGGTAGTGACAGATATAGCCCTGATGCTGACCATATTCTTCAGACATGAGGGAACGACCAGAGAGAGAGAAAAAGAGTGATTATATATAGCCAATAACTTTATGGTGGATAGATATGTTGTAGGAAGTAATGAAATACACCCAGCAGTGGACTATCTATATTTAAATATTATGTTGAGTACATCAACATCAAATTTTAATTAAAATAAAATAAATAATACCTACAAAATCAGCTGTATAAATGTGACGCCATTGGGGTTCTTGGACTAACAAGAATAACAATGTGACCTGTTTATTAGCATCTGGATTGTGGGTATATTAACATTAAACTGCAAATAAAAAACAAATTATCCTTATAAAAAAACCACTTAATTTATTAAAATATACACTTAAACAAACTATTTTTTGTTTTTATTTTGTGGTCGCGGGTTGCCCCCTCCCCTTGCTAGGGGGGCAGGTCTGCCGCGGTTTCCGAACGCGCCCCTGCTTCCTCCGCGTCCTGTCCTCATGTTCTGACCACCACGACCTTTAGAAGGATCGCTGCGACCCCTAGATTTGACCTGAATCTCCTCTTTAACCATGTCGATAACTTCATCAGGAATTCTAAGGTATTGATGGTAGACCCGCGGATGTAACACTCAGGCATCCTCCAGAACTTGTCTCCGTCTCTTGATGTGCAAATAACCTCGCGTAAATTGATATTCATCCAGTTATCGCAACTAACTAAATGTCCGTTGTAGGTTTCGCCATTTTTTAACTCCACTAGCATTGGGTGGTTTTGCGCTGTTCGTAGTAATGATAAGGGCAGCATTTTGCACGAATTTAGTAATATTTGAGAATATATTTACGTTTTAACAAAGTTTTTAGGATTTGTTTTGTCTCACTTCAAGTTTGTTTAATGTACTAATGTCAAGTTTTGTAGGTTATGAAATTGGGTGTTTTATAATGTCACGATTAGTCACCATCAAGTTTTCTTATAAGATTGGTGTAAAAATATTGTAATGCTCTAAAATTTCTATTGGATATAATTTATTACTTTAAATATTCATAGCAGCCCAATTTAAAATACCAAAAGTAATAATCAATCAAATGTTTTTATTTAAAATTATTTCTATAGTTTAAAGACAAAAATAAAAGAATGGAAAGTAGCCCATTAAAATACCCATTTTGACAGTAAAAACCACAAAACTGCACAAAACATTACAATCCAATATTTTCAGCATAAAGCTCATATTTACAGCGCAGTCTATTCCTTTCGCACCAACTCTGTTAGAGTGAGATAACCATCGGCCATCGCATGTGAAACCACAGAACTATACCACAGACTGAACTATACGGTCCTTGAAACGGTATTCACGGATGACGGACATCATATTTTTAATCCGCATTCCGCAAGTCTTAAAAATTCTGAAAATAATTGAATATTCCTTCTAAACAACGGTATTTAGAGAATAACATCATCGTCGTTTGTGCCCAGGTAAATAATATTTCATTTTAATTAACAAATTCCTTTGTAAAATGGCCGCGATGTCCATTCGGCATGCGGTGTCAATGTTTATCTCTGATTTTTGCATGTTTTAATGTAATTATTCTATAATAAGCGGTTAAACACACCTGTATTAGTCACTCAAGGCCTTGGTAACAAATTCAGGAGGTGAGTCAATTGAAATATTTCGTTTTTTCGCTTATGCCGGTCTTCACATGTGGTATCAAACCGGTTTTTTGTACCATGTGATAAAATTAAAATACACGTAAATTCTAATATATTCGGCAGCTTTTAACCGATTTTAGTGATTTCTTTTTCATTGTAAAGAACGTATAACAGGTTGATCCCAGGAACACAACATTAAGATCTGATTATCATGTTCGGACCTGGAGAGTAGAACTCCACAAAATGTAATAGGATTTCAACGGTTCTTTTTGCATTGGGTTCAGTATAAAAGTTAGGCTACAGTGGTTGAGGGAAAAAGGGGTAAGCGCGAGGGGGGGGGGGGGGGGAGAGAAAAAATAATAAACATGTGAATATTCCAATATCTTTAGCAGCTTTTAGCCGATTTTAGCGATTTCATCGTCATCGGAAAGAACATATTCCTTGTGGGGACCAAATCTTCATTTAAATGCCTATCAACACTAAATAGATAAAAATAACTAAAATTTTTATATAGATATTTAAATGAATATAAGGCATAGGTCCTACATGTTTGGTACTGGGCGGCCCGCCTTCAATACGTTACGCATATATTTTGATTTGTTGGCTTATCAAGTCATTAAGCAAATTAATCAACATGCACGAGTTCCATGAAATAAATATTATTTTTTTTGCTTTGGAGTGGTAGTTATTAACCAAAAATAATAATTTTTTGGTTTATAGTGGATTTTTGTTTTGAAGTTGGTTTTTATTTATTTGTTATTAAAAATTTTTAGAATGATTGAAATGGTTAAAAACACATTGATGTGCAATAAATTACCTAAGCATATCAAAAATGGCCCTATATAGAAATATTTCGTAAAATAAATAAATAATGCCTCGGTGGCTACGGTTACTGTGGTACTACGGTGGTACTAGGCTATGGTTACAAAGCTGAGGTCACAGGTTTAATCCCAGATTGGGCATAGCAATATTAGATTTTTCTATAAATTATCAGCTCAGAGTCAGGAATTTGTGCCAATATGACCATAGGCTTGCCACCTATCACATCATCGGACGGAACATACAAGGCGAAATGTGGGTGTCCTGGCACCTTTGCCTACCCCTTCTGGGAAAAAGACGTGATTTCATGTATGTATGTATAAATAAATAATTAAAATTATTTACTTCTAGTTAAAATATAATTATTTTTTACGGATTTTAACGCGGATATATTTTAATTTTTACATTTTTGACTTCCCGACGTTTCGATTACTTTAGAATTTTCGTGGTCACGGGGCGGACCATAAAATCCGTAAATAATAGTTTTATTTCAATGAGTAACATTCGCGCAAACCTAAGAAATAATTATTTACTTCTAAATATTCATTCACAGTTAAACCGTCAATATGCCACAAGCGCGGCGCAAGACGCCCTTTAGTGGCAAGGCGAAGAAGCAGCAACTGCAATCAAAGAAGATGAATAAAACGCTTCTTACTACAAGTAAGTATAGCCTTAATCTTATTCTGTATTGTACACCAATAAATAAAACTACCAGAGACTTCGCTCTCACAAACACCCAGACCCTAAACAAATATTTGTGTAGATTTTATTGAAATAAAACTATTATCTACGGATTTTATCGCGAATTTAGTTTTTACATTTTTGACTTCCCGACGTTTCGATTACTTTACAGCTTTCGTGGTCACGGGGCGGACAGCTGTAAAGTAATCGAAACGTCGGGAAGTAAAAAATGTAAAAAATTAAACTAAATTCGCGATAAAATCCGTAAATAATAGTTTTATTTCAATGTGTAACATTCGCGTAAATCTAAGAAACCATTATACAATTTTATTGTTATGATATATAAACAATATGGCCTAACCACCCTCAATCATACGATTGTAGAGTAGGCCCGTGCCCTGCAGTGGGACGTATATGGGCTGATACAGAATTTTATCGTCATTATTTTGTTCCAGCATCAACCGGTGAGAGCGCTTATGACGTTCTGTCAATGAACTACCAGCCGGGGCGTGGTCGCGGCGGCAGGGGAGATACAAACAGATACGCTCTCAAAATCTACCGAGAGAGTGATGCTGAACTCAACATGAAGAAGGAAGAGGCTTTGTGAGTAATTAAATATTCGTTTATCTATAAAGATGTATCTTCAAAGATGGCAGTAGCAGTACCCCGTTGGTGGAATACGAATGGTAACACACATGTATGAGTTTGTTTCGCCGGATATTCTCAGCAAGGGAGATCGGATGGTAACAATAAACCGCTATATAATTAAAACCGATATAAAACATATAATTTAATTTAATTCGATTATCGTAAATTATGTATTTCTATGAAAAACAAATTACCATAAAGTAGTAACTAATACTTTAAATAAAATACTAATAAAAACGAAATAAATTAAAGTAGAAAATTAATATAAATAATACTAAAAGTATAGAAATTATTTTGTATATAGAGATTAAGTGCTGCGTGTATTGACTTGTCATAAGAACTGTTTAACTGCCTACATGAGCAATAAATACATTTCATTTAAATTAATTATTCATTTAATAGTTCCCCATACACATGCAAGGTAGTAGTTTGTCTAGCTTTAAATTTCAGTGTATGGTAGTTCACTTTATAGAAACACTACTGGTGGTAGGTTCTCATATGTGAGAGGCCGCCTGGGTAGATACCACCACAATGTCTATTTCTCCTGCAAAACAGTGCTTCGCTCATGGGCAGCAAAATCAAGCAACACCTGGTGGTAGGTCTCTCATATGTGAGAAGCCATCTGGGTAGGTACCACCGCAATGTCTATTTCTCCCGTGAAACAACACTGCTTAAATGCACTGTTGTGTTTCGGATTGAAGGACATTGTAGCCAGAGCAACTACTGGACATATTGAGACTTAACATCTTATGTCTCAGGATGGCGAGCGCAGTGGAATATTGCTACTGTTCATGAGCGGTCGTATCGCTTACCATCAGGCGAACGGCTTGCTCGTCTCGCCATTCAATGCAATAAAAAAAAAAAAACCTTGAATTATAAACAAATGCTTGGTATTCAAATGCGCTCGCCATCCTGAGACACAAGATGTTAAGTCCTGTCCTATACTTCAAACCGGAAAACAATAGTGTGCTTACACTGATGTTACACCCCTTTCAAATGGCAACCTTCCGTTTTTTTCAGATACAGTTTATTGCAGGATCCTGTTTAGTAGTGCATGTGCTGCAATACTGCTAGTATTCTCACACGACACACGCTTATCCTGTTAGCTGGATACTGTAAACAGGATAATCGTGTGACTGCCAGTATTGAAGCATATGCACTACTAAACAGCATCCTGCAAAAAACTGTACCTGCAAAAAACGGAAGGTGGCCGTGTGAAAGGGCCCTTAGGCGGTCGAAATAGACATTATGGTGGTACCTATCGAAAAGTCATACATGTGCCCTGGTATTTGAATCCGCCATAAAAATGTTGGCAGCCACATCTTTTGATGTTTCAATCCGGTCGGTAATTTACATCTACCACACCATATATTCACAACATTACCCATCTTTTCCAGAAAAGCCCTAGAACCCGTTCCAGAGAAGGAAATGGAAGTAGACCCATCAGATTTCTTCCCCCAAGACCTGTCGTTCCCTAAACGACCTCCATGGGACTTCAACATGACTCCTGCTCAGCTGGATGCACAGGAACAAAAATATTTCAGGGTATGAGCTTATATTGTGCTAAATTAAAGAAAGAAAAAAAAAATACGATATTTTTTACAAGCAATGGTTTACAGCTGTAAGAAATTATTACTAATACAGGGTATATCAAGACTGCTACTGAAAACGAATTTGGGTGGTAGTTTAAGTGACTTCAGACACAATGCAACAAAATTTTGGGCAAAAAATTATGACAACTGTTTAAAAAAAAAAAAATCTATCGTATTAGGATGGTAAATAAATAGTTTTTTCTTAAATAATAGTGTACGCCCTTTTATTTTTAAAGACGCTATAGTATGCAAGGCTTTAAATTAACTATTAATTGCCAACCCGCACTAGGCCAGCGTGGTGGACTATATGGCCTAACCACTCTCAATCGTATTCTTGATTGTAGAGGAGGCCCGTGCCCTGCAGTGGGACGTATATGGGCTGATACTGATACTGATGGGTTTACCACCCAACTCGACGATATTAAAAAAAAATGTCGTGTTTCTTAGCGAAATTTTAGTTGCATTGTGTTTGTAGTCACTAAAACTACCACCCAGCTTCGTTTTCGGTAAAACTCTTGATATAATCCGTATAACAGTGCAGCATGTGCTGATAATAAAACCAACTGGTCTTCAGCAAGGTCGGTAAGTGACGTTATAAGACACAAAAACAATAAAAAAATATATATCAAAATAACAGCAATACAATGTGTGACTTATAATATACTTATATACAAGCTGACTTCTTGGGTACGAATCCCAGGTCGGGCAAAATAATATTGGACTTTAAATTCATTATCTCCGGAGTCAGGGATTTACCTATACATGATATGACAATAAATAAAATTAATAAATAAATAAAAATTAGCAATAGCAGAAATACATAGCATGCTAAAGCTATTAAAATAGCAAGCTAGTGATGCTAATTTTATAGCAATAATCTTATTACTATTACAGACATACATAGATGATATCCAAGCGTCGGAACATTGGAAAGACATGTCATATTTCGAGCTGAATTTGGAAACATGGCGACAATTGTGGAGAGTTTGGAGATGTGTGATATATTACTACTCATTGTGGATGTTAGATATGCTGTAAGTATAAATAAATATATAATTAATTGTACACCATAAAAAAGAAACAATAACAGATTAAATACTTAAAACTAAAGATATGGTAACAATTGGCGGCCTTATCGCTTGCTGCGATCTCTTGCAGGCAACTTTTGAATGTAAGATATCTACATAAAAAAAAGATAAAAGAACCCAGTAAAATATCCATTCATAGCGGTAAAAAATGAACGTAAAACCATGCTAGATAGTATGCAAATATCATCTGGAATTGTATACTACATGGACCTTGTAGAAATTAGAAAGAACTTCCGTGCTCTCCGGCGTTTTTGCCATACCTATTAATGGAATCAAGCATAACAGTTCACATAATAGGTCTTATTTAAATGTAATAAATTAATAATGATTTGATCCGTGGTGCTTTACAGCTGACTTCTCCGGCTGTAAAAGTCTTTGTGCGAGGTTATTTACCTCTTTAGTTCATTGTTTTGTCACCCGTTTTGCACGAAGGGAAGTGGACATAAATATTTCCAACTCCTCCTATTTAACTTTCTGATTGATTTCGTTGCGGGTTAAAGACAAGTTAGACATTCCCGGAGACTCGGCGAGCTTCAGTGCCCGGTGTAATTATAATGTTAGTTGATCCTGCGACACAGGAGTTACAGTGGTGGATGTGAGGGCGGGACAGTGTCTATACAGAAATAAAATAAAAATAAAAATACAAAGTATTAGTAACAAAATTGTTAGTCCCGATACCAATACTGCTTAAAATTAATTATAGCATTTTTATGGTTTGTCCTTAAGAGCGTATACACCTTGCGCGCAAAGTCAACTATAGGTATTTCTTCGTTAATTTCACGCACACATAAGCGACCAAAGCTGTGTGCGTAGAGCTGCCGCGTCGGCTCGCTATACAATCGGCTCAAACAACTTTGATCCGTGCGCTTCAAATATTCAATTGAAATGTAACTGTAATATAATATCATAAAAATATTTTATTTGCATTATAAGTAGACAAATATTACTGTGCAAGCAAAGAATAATACAAATTTAGATACTAATCATATTTTCGTTATTATTACATTGTTAAGTTGCATTCAAATCAGTGTTCAATCAGTATACACTACGGACGTTTTATTAATCATTTCGTGTTCGAACACATGAAAAGATTTAGGGGCCTTACAACCCCTTACAATTACGAAATATATTTAATTTTATATTACAATACATAACATAATTTAGCCTCGGAATTACATCCCATTATATTACCTGAAACATAATTTATACTCACTACAAAATCATTGTAGGTAATAAAAATAATAAAATATTTTACTACCAAAGTACTAAGATGTGGTAATCGCATTCCGCGCGTGGCTATTTTCACTACGCGCGGCATAATCGACTGCAGCCAGGCCGGAGCGACGAGCGATACGTCCTCCCTCTAGAAGGCCTTGCGGCGGTCTGATTTGATCCACGTCGGACAGCGTGTTTTATAGTGGTTTTTAAAATATTTGTAGAAAACATGAAAACTAATTTTGTTGAAATATAAAAATGGTAATTTATTGATAAGATGTTCTTCTATTGTAATATGCAATTGCTATAAAAAATTATGTACGATAAGTTGGTGAAAAAAAATATGTTCTTGACGAGAGTTTCTGAATAATTTCGCATTGTTTAAATTTTTATTTTTCAGGAACTAAACACAAAAAGATTATTTTTCTCAGCAAAATCCCTCCATAAGGGTCTAATTAGTCTGATAATATTTTTATTTTCATCTTATATTTAGTGGTTTCGGATATCTTAAGCTTCTAAAAGCCTAAATAACGAAACTTGTGTTCAGTAATCCGTATAGTACTCACAAATTATCCATCAATCTATAATGTTTTCCACCAAAATCCCTAGATGACAACCTTTTCTAAAATTAGTAATAATTATTTTCCTTTAAATTGTTTATTGGTGGCTATTACCTCATTTGAAAAGTCCTGTTTTTAAGCCAAAAAGCGCGTGCAGGGTATAAACGCTCTTAAATATTTTCCTGTTTTATCCTAGGTTATTATAAAATAAAGTAATGATCATCACATTTCACATTTTGTTTGTCACAACTTTTTTATTGGACTTCAAATTAATTTCTCCAAGAACTCCGGGCCTGGGTCGCAATTATGTTTATATTTATTGAAAATATATGTTTTTCCCTATACAAAAAAGTAGGATTCATTGTGGCACAAAAACATAATAAATTGACATTCTCTGTTAGGGACAGTATTACAATATGTACTTGTAAGAAAAGTGACAACTGGTTTACTGGTGGTAGGTTTGTCATACGTGAGAGGCCCGCCTGGGTATGTACCACCGCTATGTGTATTTCTTCCGCCAAACAACAGTGTAAATTAACATCTTCATTGTAGTCAGAGTAACTATTGGACATATTGAGACTTTACATCTTATGTCTCAGGATGGCGAGCGCAGTGGAATTGCTTTGTAATTCAAGGTGTTGTTTGGTTCTGCTACTGTTCATGAGCGGTCGTATCGCTTACCATCAGGCGAACGGCATGTTCGTCTCGCCATTCATTTCAATAAAAAATAATAGTAATAATAAATAAATAAATATTTTTTAATAATTCGTTCCAGGGCATGATGTTCCCTCCATCTCTCTACGAGTACGTCATATCCCAAAACAAGAGTATGATCCTAGTGCTCAACAAGATAGACCTGGTCCCAGCCTCCGTGGTGGCTGGATGGAAGGAGTATTTCATCAGAACCTGCCCAGGGTTAAGAGTGGTCTACTTCACCTCTTGTCCTGGGTATAACCTGAGAGGAGCTACTAGTGATAAGGCCGGTATGTATGTGGCTAGTTTAATTATTTCCAGGTGAATTGATGGTAGTGACTAAAGACCGGATTATGTGCAACATAAAAAGCTTGTTATATGCATGCAAATATGCATGAAAAATGCTTGAAATATGCACGAAAATTGGCAGAATATGCGAAATTAAATGATAAATTTTAGGAATCTCAAAAAAATTTGAGAAGTATTCATTTTTTTTAATTTCAAAATCAGCATACAATTAGTAAATTATTTTTGGATAGGCAATAATAGGTACAGTAACATTATATTTTTTTTTTTATTTTTTTTTTATTGCATTGAATGGCGAGACGAGCAAGCCGTTCGCCTGATGGTAAGCGATACGACCGCTCATGAACAGTAGCAATATTCCACTGCGCTCGCCATCCTGAGACATAAGATGTTAAGTCTCAATATGTCCAGTAGTTGCTCTGGCTACAATGTCCTTCAATCCGAAACACAACAGTGCATTTAAGCAGTGTTATTTCACGGGAGAAATAGACATTGCGGTGGTACCTACCCAGATGGCCTCTCACATATGAGAGACCTACCACCAGTAAAATATGACATTAAAGTTATTTAAAATTTATGTACAGGTAAGCAATCAAATATTTTTCTAAATTTTCAGTGGTAAGATTGTGTCTACGATCATTTAGAATATTTTTGTAAGTGGAAAATGTTCGCTCCACATCCACTGAGGTAACTGGGCAGAATTTGAACTTGGGTCCTCAATAGCTAAGCCCTTATATTTTGTGATTGTTATTAAATTGGCATTTCGAAACGCAGGGTAAGTGAAAAATCGTGTGATCTTAGGTAAAATATGCTATTACCGCTGAGAATGGCTAAAATATGCAAATGCATATGGGAATATGCAATTGCATATAATCCGGTCTCTAGTAATGACGTTAACGGTAATGACGTGCCTCGGTGGCGTAGTTGTACTAGGGTACGGTTACAAAGCTCAGGTTCGAATCCCGGGTTGGGGGCAAAGTGATTTTGGATTTTTCTATACATTATCAGCCCAGAGTCAGGAATTTGTGCCCGATATGGATAGGCTCGCCACCTATCACATCGTGGGACGGAACATACAAGGCGAAATGTGGGTGTCCTGACACCTTTGCCTACCCCTTTTGGGAAAAAGGCGTGAGTTTATGTATGTATAGTTTAAAAAAAAACACTCACATTTCGTTGAAATAAAACTATTACACATTTCGCCTTGTATGTTCCGTCCCACAATGTGATAGGTGGCGAGCCTATCCATATCGGTCACAAATTCCTGACTCTGGGCTGATAATGATTAGAATAATCCAATATCACAATATTTAATAAATAATTTGTTTCTTAAACTATAATTTAATTAAATACGATAATTCGCAGGTCTTCAAGTCCGTCGTCGCAAGGGTAGGCAGAGGATGTGCGCTGAAGGTGCCATGCAACTTCTAGAAGCTTGCAAGGACATTGTTCAGGGAGAAGTGGACCTTGGATCCTGGGAGAAGAAGATCAAGGAAGAAACTAACGTTGAGTTCGATGATGATGAGGAGACTGAAGTTGGTTAGTATTTGTGGTGTGAAATATTTTTGAAGGTTATTTATTTATTTATTTACACTTTATTGCACAAAAAAACAACAAATACAGAGAGAAATTACATATATAAAAAGTACAATTGGCGGTTAATGACATACAACGTTGATGCGACCGATGGGTGTTTCTTTAAACTGCATATACTAGGTACCATTTTGAAGCTCTGTACTAAAAATCAATTAAATAGGAGCAGTAGTTTAGTCATAAATGATATTTAAGTTTTTGCCCCGTTTGAACACGATGTAGCTTTTCTAACGCCTAACGCGTGGTCATTCACCTTAAAACGATAGATTGTACTAAAATCTGCGCGTTGTTGCCGCTCTTACACAAGTCACACAATAATAAGTACACGACAATAACACGCGCCGCGCGCGACGTTGCCAGTTTGTTATCTATTCGTATCTACAAGTCAATGAAATTTATTTACACAGGATGGTTGCGTTTTACTCTAATTTGGAAGCTATTTAGTTTGTTTGAAATAAACAAAATCTCATTTTTGGTATTATTAATTTTTGTGCCGTGCCGAATTAATACCAAGGACGTATAGCGTACATAGTGTAATTTAATGCCCATCGGTCGCATCAACGTATATAGAATTGATCAGTATGATATCGTTATTGATTGAAATAAAACTGTTATTTACTGATTTTATCGCGGATTTGGTAAATTTAATTTAGAATTATTGAATAAAAATTAATTTATCTTATGATTATGAATGATTAAATTTTTTATTTAATTTAATATGGATAGGTGTTTTAAACATATTATTTTTTATTATCATATTAATATTATGCCCTTGTATCTAACTTAACAAGTACTCAGATTTCCTGCACTCCCGGTATAATCAACAAATCTATTTATACAGGGTATATCAAGAGTGCTACTGAAAACGAAGCTAGTTTTAGTGACTTCAGACACAATGCAACTAAATTTTGTGCAAAAAAATATGACGATTTTTTTTTGTTATTTTTTTCTGTCGTCTTATTAGGGTGGTAAATACATAGTTTTTTCTTAAATAAAAGTGTACACCCCTTTATATTTAAAGATGCTGTGGTAAGCAAGGCTTTAAATTATTATTTTAGCAAAAACTGGATTTATCACCTAAACTTGACAATATTTAAAAAATAATAAAATAAAATTGTCGCGTTTCTTCGCGAATTTGGTTTAATTTAATTTAGAGTTATTGAGTTAAAAATTAATTAATCTTGTGATTATTAATTTAGAATGATAAAATTTTTAATTTCATAATTTAAAACTATGTGTAGTTAAATTGTAACAGTCACAGAGCGGACGTCTAGTACCTCAGTCCGCCCCGTGACCACGAAAGCTGTAAAGTAATCGAAACGTCGGGAAGTGAAAAATGTAAAAATTAAACTAAATCCGCGATAAAATACGCTACCAACATTACGAACATGAAAATATTTTTATACAGGGTATATCAAGACTGCTACCGAAAACGAAGCCGGGTGGTAGTTTAAGCGACTTCAGACACAATGCAACAGAAAAAGTTGCAGAAAAAAAGCGACAATTTTTTTTGTTATTTTTTTTCCTTTGACCATATTTAGGTGGTAAATACATTTTTTTCTAAAATAATAGTGTATACCCTTTTATTTTTAAATATTCTAAGGTAGAAAAGTGTTTAAAATATTATTTTAGCAAAAACTATGGATTTACCACCCAAAAATGACGATATTTAAAAAATCATAAAAATAACTGTCGCGTTTCTTTGCGAAATTTTTAGTTGCATTGTGTTTGTAGTCACTAAAACTACCACCCGGCTTCGTTTTCGGTAGCAGTCTTGAGATACCCGGTATATTATATTTTTCAAGACACGAATGTATGACAGCGCTCTCTCTATATTATAAATACTCTAAAGTATAAGATATTTTAAAACAACATTTTTTTTCCAGGCGAAACAATAATCGAGAAGGCGGACACAAGTTTCTACGCTCACGAGAGGTACAAGAGCGGCGTGCTCACTATAGGATGCGTGGGACAACCCAACGTGGGCAAGTCGTCGCTAATGAACGCCATTATGGGCCGGAAGATAGTTTCCGTGTCCAAAACGCCGGGACACACGAAACACTTTCAGACTATTTATTTGACGCAGCAGGTTGGTATTAATAATCTTTAATTATATATTTACGAGAATATTACGTATCAAATAATGCAATTTTATAAATTTTTTGCTTTTTTTTTATCATCCTGAGTTAAAAAATGCTTCTGGCATTTTTGAGCAATAAAAATTATGAATATAATTTAAATCTAAATCTCCACTAGTAACTTCATAATACATGTTTTTTTCCCAGGTTCGTCTATGCGACTGTCCCGGGCTGGTTTTCCCGTCTAAGGTGCCCCGGCCCATACAGATACTAATGGGATCCTATCCCATAGCGCAGTTGAGAGAACCGTATACTGCTATCAGGTAAAAATCTAGAATTTAACATTGAGATATTATACTAGAGGGGACACTGCAAACAAAATGTTTGTAACAAAATGAACGGTACCGTACCGCTCCTTCTATTTCTGTCTCTGTCACGCCTACGCACTAATATTATCTTCCCTCTCGCTTCACTGTGTACCGTGTACCCGTGTGCACGCACAATACGCAGAGATTTTGTTCCCGATGTCCGCTCTACTATAATATCTCAGTGATTTTTAACAATATTTTTTGAGCGGCTTGACCGATTTTAATATCCTTTATATAAAAATGTTTGTATGTATGTTTCCAATTTAGTATGGATTTGAAAACAGCTGAATAGATTTTGATTAAATTTTTAGTTAATATTTAGATTAACCCAGTATATTATCTTGTAAAGTTAGGTAATATGGTTAAGAGCGTTTATACCCTGCACGCGCTTTTTGGCTTAAAAACAGGACTTTTTAAATGAGTTAATAGCCACCAATAAACAATTTAAAGGAAAAATAATTAGTACTAACTTTAGAAAAGGTTGTCATCTAGGGATTTTGGTGGAAAACATTATAGATCGATGGATAATTTGTGAGTACTATACGGATTACTGAACACAAGTTTCGTTATTTAGGCTTTAAATGGCAATTTAGAAGCTTAAGATATCCGAAACCACTAAATATAAGATGAAAATAAAAATATTATCAGACTAATAAGACCCTTATGGAGGGATTTTGCTGAGAAAGAAGTTTAGTTCCTGAAAAATAAAAATTTAAACAATGCGAAATTATTCCGAAACTCTCGTCAAGAACATATTTTTTTTCACCAACTTATCGTACATAATTTTTTATAGCAATTGCATATTACAATAGAAGAACATCTTATCAATAAATTACCATTTTTATATTTCAACAAAATTAGTTTTCATGTTTTCTACAAATATTTTAAAAACCACTATAAAACACGCTGTCCGACGTGGATCAAATCAGACCGCCGCAAGGCCTTCTAGAGGGAGGACGTATCGCTCGTCGCTCCGGCCTGGCTGCAGTCGATTATGCCGCGCGTAGTAAAAATAGCCACGCGCGGAATGCGATCACCACATCTTAGTACTTTGGTAGTAAAATATTTAATTATTTTTATTACCTACTATGATTTTGTAGTGAGTATAAATTATGTTTCAGGTAATATAATGGGATGTAATTCCGAGGCTAAATTATGTTATGTATTGTAATATAAAATTAAATATATTTCGTAATTGTAAGGGGTTGTAAGGCCCCTAAATCTTTTCATGTGTTCGAACACGAAATGATTAATAAAACGTCCGTAGTGTATACTGATTGAACACTGATTTGAATGCGACTTAACAATGTAATAATAACGAAAATATGATTAGTATCCAAAATTTGTATTATTCTTTGCTTGCACAGTAATATTTGTCTACTTATAATGCAAATAAAATATTATTATGTTATTATATTACAGTTACATTTCAATTGAATATTTGAAGCGCACGGATCAAAGTTGTTTGAGCCGATTGTATAGCGAGCCGACGCGGCAGCTCTACGCACACAGCTTTGGTCGCTTATGTGTGCGTGAAATTAACGAAGAAATACCTATAGTTGACTTTGCGCGCAAGGTGTATACGCTCTTAATATGGTTTTACTTAGAAGTTGTATTATTAATAAGACAATTTATAGTCATACCATTTAATTTAATAAATACATTAATTTCAAAACTTTTTACACAAAAATTTATTTAATACGAAATCAGATGTTTTTCTTGCTATAAAGTAGAGCGCGAAAATGTATTGAAGGGCAAGTTATTAATAAGACATAACTAAAAAAAATTAAACACATCCTTTACTTATTCTGCAGCACCCTACGCCTTGTAACAATAAAATAAAGTATTTTACTCCATTTTCTAATCTTAAACCCATTATCAATTATTTTTTTATTTTTAGTTGGATCATTTATAAAAGCGTGGTTTCTATTTTTTTTAGACAACTACGCGCAAATTACCAAATTTTTTTAAATATTAAAATTTTTGAATATTCATATAATAAAGTAAATTTTTTTGAAAATTATTACGTTGTCATCGGTCCTGGATAAGTATGCAAAATTTCGAGTCAATCCGACGTTTTGAATGGGGTCAAAATCATGTTCAAAGATTCCGTTACAAACTAACATACGTCTGAAGCTAATAAAAGAATAATATATTTCTTTTTTTTGTAGGTACATAGCAGAAAGGCTCAATCTACCACAGATATTGAGGATCGACCATCCAGAAAACGATGACACATGGTCCCCTAGAGATATATGTGACGGTTGGGCCAAGAAACGTGGATATCTTACTGCTAAGGCAGCTAGGTAAGAACTATATATATCACTTTACTTTAATATTTCTACTGGTAGTAGGTCTCTCATATGTGAGAGGCCGCCTGGGTAGGCACCACTGCAATGTATATCCCGCCAGACAGCAGTGTAAATGCACTGTTGTGTTTATGTGTCAAGGACATTGTAGCCAGTGTAACTACTGGACATATTGAGATTTAAAATAATGTCTCAAGATTGTGAGCGCAGTGGAATGCCAAGCATTGCTTTGTAATTCAAGGTGTTGTTTGGTTTTGCTACTGTTTATGAGCGGTCGTATCGCTTACCATCAGGCGAACGGCATGCCCGTCTCGCCATTCAATGCAATAAAAAAAAACGCCGAAAACGAAGCCGGATGGTAGTTTTAGTGAATTCAGACACAAAATAATTAAAAATGTTACAAAAAACAAAATATATTTTTTTGTAAACATAGTTTGTCTTAAAATAATAGTGTAATTAATTAACCCTTTAATTTTTAAGACGCTTTGGTATGCACGGTCTAATATTATTACTTTCTCAAAATCTATTGATTTACCAACCAAACAAGTTATGTGAATCGATACAAAAAAACCACGATTTTTTTTTAAAAATCGAACCTGTTCTTGAAATTTGACGTAACAAACTCTTCAGTTTTATACAGGGTATCTCAAGACTGCTACCGAAAACGAAGCCGGGTGGTAGTTTTAGTGGCTACAAACACAATGCAATTAAAAATTTCGCATAGAAACGCGACAATTATTTTTTATGATATTTTAAATATCGTCAACTTTGGGTGGTAAATCCATAGTTTTTGCTAAAATAATAATTTAAACTCTTTTATACCTTAGAGTATTTATAAATAAAAGGATATACACTATTATTTTAGGAAAAAATGTATTTACCACCCAAATATGGCCATAGGAAAAAAATAACAAAAAAAAATTATCGCTTTTTTTGCAACTTTTTCTGTTGCATTGTGTCTGAAGTCGCTTAAACTACCACCCGGCTTTGTTTTCGGTAGCAGTCTTGATATACCCGGTATGTTAGTATATAATGATCAGTGAATGATGAAGTGCGTGGTGGCCTGTGGGTAAACGGACTAGACGCGGCTGCCAACATGTTCACGGTGGTCGCGGGTTCGAATCCCAGGGCACACCTCTGACTTTTCGGAGTCATGTGTGTATTGATAGTCAATCACCACGCACTAAAACGGTGAAGGAAAACATCGTGAGGAAACCTGCATACCATAGCGATTTATAAAAAAAAATCTATGGTATGTAAGTCCGCCAACACGCACTAGGCCAGCGTGGTGGACTATATGGCCTAACCACTCTCAATCGTACTGTCGATTGTAGAGTAGGCCCGTGCCCTGCAGTGGGACGTATATGGGCTGCTACAGACAGATATAATTGATATAATATTTATATTTCAGACTGGATACATACAGGGCAGCAAACAGTCTTCTCAGAATGGCGTTGGACGGCAAGATCTGTCTTTGGTTGAGACCAGTAGGATTCACAGAAAACAGAGGTAATATATCGCACTTTTATAAGTCTTTATCAGCCCATATACGTCCCACTGCAGGGCACGGGCTTCCTCTACAATCGAGAGTATCATTAAGGGCCCTAAGTTAATTCAGGGATTATTTTTTTTACCAATTAATATTCAAAGTTATCCGATAGGAATGCGACATAAATTCCAATGTATGTTGCGACAGCAATTCAGAACATTGGAAATTATGTCGTATTTCCACGGGATAAGTTTGGATATTCTTTGGTAAAAACTTAAATCCCTGCTATGCCATCCCGGTGTACTCTGGTCTTGAGAGGGTTTGGGCCATACAATCCAACACACTTGCCTATTCGTTTTTATCAATTACTAGCGGTTGGGCCGGCTCCGCCCGGGTGCAGATACAAGTTTCAAAACGGCGGTCAAAATGTTTAATTCCGACTTTCAATTTAGAGTATCGACCAATCGGACCATGAAAAGCGAATAAAGTTTCCTCGTATTTTCTAGAAATGTCACTACTGCTTCCCTCCTATAGGTCATAGCGTGATGATATATAGCCTATAGCATTCCTCGATAAATGTACTATTCAACACTGAAATAATTTTACAAATCAGAGCAGCGGTTCCTGAGATTAGCGCGTTCAAACAAACAAACTCTTTAAACAAGCTTTATTATATTAGTATAGATTAAATAATGGTATGTAAGTCCGCCAACCCGCACTAGGCCAGCGTGGTGGGATATACGGCTTAACCACTCTCAATCGTACTCTCGATTGTAGAGTAGTCCCGTGCCCTGCAGTGGGACGTATATGGGCTGATACAGATACAGAATTATTAAATATACACATTTCTTTCCAGATAAATTCGAATCAAGTCCAGAAATAAAATACATAAAGACCGTACAAGCGTTGGCTACAGATGATCAGTCGGTGGTGACGTCATCATCGGATGATGAATACAGCGCTGGTGATGAAGACGACGAAGAGGAAGATGATGATGATGAAGATGATGAATACACAGCGGCTATAGCTAACAAGTTCGCCGCGTTAGCTGGTGACGATTAATCGATTGTCGTTGTGATCGATTGTCATTTTGATCGATTGTAATTTTAATCGATTGTCATTGAAATCGATGGTCATTACTATACGATTAATGATCCGTTTAATAACTCCTATTTATATCCAATTCAATCAATTTAAAGTATTATTTTTTTAAGTATAAAGACCGTACAAGCGTTGGCTACAGTTGATCAGTCGGCGGTGACGTCATCATCGGATGATGAACACAGCACTGGTGATGAAGGTGATGAAGAGGAAGATGATGATGATGAAGATGATGAATACACAGCCGCTATAGCTAACAAGTTCGCCGCGTTAGCTGGTGATGATTAGGCGATGGTCTTTTTAATCGATTGTCATTTTAATCGATTGTTATTGTAATCTATTGTTATTGTGATCGATTATCTTTTTTATCGATTGATATTTTTTATCGATTATCATTTTATTCGATTGTAGTTTAAATTGATTTAAATTGCAATGGATTGTCATAACTAATCGATTAATGTTCCGATTAATTACTCTTATTTATATCCAATACTATCAATTTAAAGTACTTTTCTCAAATACATAAAGACCGTGCAAGCGCTGGCTACAGATGATCAGTCGATGGTGACGTCATCGTCGGATGATGAACACAGCGCCGGTGATGAAGACGATGAAGAGGAAGATGATGATGAATACACAGCGGCTATAGCCAACAAGTTCGCCGCGCTAGCTGGTGCTGAATAGTCGATTGATATTTGAATCAATTGATATTTTTATCGATTGGAAATTTAATCGATTGTCATTGAAATCGATGGTCATTACTTATAGATTAATGATCCGTTTAATTACCGTTAGTTATATCCAATGCTATTAATTTAAGGTATTACTCTCAAATACATAAAGTCCGTGCAAGCGCTGGCTACAGATGATCGGTTTGATGGTGACGTCATCATCGGATGGTGTCGAGGATGATGATGATGATGAATACACAGCCACTATGGCTAATAAGTTCGCCGCGTTAGCTGCTGATGATTAATCGATTGTCATATTGATCGATAATGATTTTAATCGATTGTCATGTGAATCGATTGTTACGTTAATCGATTGTAATTTGATTCGATTGTGACTTTCTTCGCAATCGGTTTATAAAATTACTTTTATATGTGAATGGCGTCCTCTCGTCATAAATCTCAATAAAAACGCCGTAGTAAGTATTTATTAATGATAATCGATTACAATTTAAAACAATCGATTTTAGTCATATTTCAAAGAATCCATTTTGAAATATCGACGGGAATAATGTTGGAATTGTTTGGGATGATTCAAGTATTGGGCAAAAGGGTAGTCTTCCAGGCTCCTTTTTTAAACGCTTGTATTGAAATGCTTTCGAAAATAATACAATTTGTTATTAATACAAGTATTGAACATTCTAATGCGTAATATTTTTATATGAATGCATAATTTCTGGTTTAAAATGTTTTTTAAAAAGTTGATTGTGTGTTTATGATCTTTAAAAAGATTTCCAATTATGAAATAGATTTAAACGTATCACAATTTGCTATCGATTCTAATATCGATAAATCGATTCCATGTTTACGACTTTAAATCGATTGTTCTTGTTTGTCCAATATGTTATGACTTGTATATCGTTATGTTTTAACTAAATAATAATTATGTATTGATTCCATCCTTTAAAAACTCTAGATTTTTTTAAATATAAATATTTAAAATATAGTAAGATATAAAGCACTTCAAAAGTATTGGTAAAATATAAAATACAATTAACTATTATTTTTTAAGTATTTTATCTGATGTACTATGCACAGAACTTTAATTCTATCATATTTTGACAAAGGTCAAATTCGCTTAAAAAATATTTTTTTCATAGATGTATTTTCCTAGTACTGTACTGACATACCATAGAAATTCACACAAATTTAGGAGTTGTTAAAATTAAAATTAAAAATTAAGTTAGTTGTTAAAATTAAAATTAATTTTACTTGCAATTTTTATATATGTTCATATTGAGAGCGTTTACGCCTTGCATGCGCTATTTTGACTTAAAAACACTGGTTTTTGGAATTAATTTTTATCCATCAAAGCATTTTTAGAGGAAAATTGAAAGGTGGAGAACTTTTTAGATTTATAAATAATTTGTGAATACTATAAGAATTCTGAACAGAGGTTTCCTTATTTAGGCTTCGAATGGCAATTTAAATAATGTTTTATTGAGTAAAAATGATTCGAAAAGCACTGTTTTTAAGCCAAAAAGCGCACGGAAGGCTTAAACAGTTTTCAGTCATAAAATCCGAAATATAAGTTTTATTTCAATGCGTGACATTTGCGACAACATACGATGAAAAATATGCAATAAAGTTGATAATTTAAGCGAAATTAAATCACAAATAAATTCTTACAATAAAACATATTCTCAAAATTAGAGGCTAGTGAAATAATTTTGGAAAGATAAATTAAAATTAGCAATAATAGCTATTACTGTATTTATTAAGCTTTAGAGGCAGCTTAGATATTTAATATTAAAGTATTTTATTTAATTGTTGTTTTTTTTTACCTATTTATATTTGACAAAGCTACAACGCGCGTAATGGTAAGAGTATCCAAAATGGCGGATTCCCAATAACCCTTTCCTCTTCCCATATTGATGATTTGATGGGGCAACAAATCCATGAGAATTCTCATTTCCGCATGGGTATACATAAAAATAAATGTTTAGAAAACGCTAATCAATATAGTTAGAAGTAATTCAGGCCCAATTTTTTTTTTATCAGCCCATATACGTCCCACTGCAGGGCACGGGCCTCCTCTACAATCGACAGTACGATTGAGAGGGGTTAGGCCACATAGGGCCAATATTATCTATGTAAAATAGAGAAACCAGATGTTTTGTCCTCTGGTTTTAAATTAGTCAAATGGATCATTATTTATTTTTATTTTATATTTATTTTTAGGAAGACTTACAGACTAATACAAATATGTGTAGAACTTAAATATAAGGTAACCATATTGCTAATAACAAGTCTCCACATATAGTTAACAATTTAGAGCACCGTTTAAAGTGAAATAACAAATTAAATTAAAAAAAAAACAAGTACTATAAAATAACAAAGGTTGTAAAAAAGAGATAAACGGAATAAGGAAAATTACACAACAGCCGCAAGATTTAACAATAAAACAATTTTAATATTATAACAATAAAAAAAATATAATATGGTATACAGGGTATATCAAGACTGCTACCGAAAACGAAGCCGGGTGGTAGTTTAAGCGACTTCAGACACAATGCAACAGAAAAAGTTGCAAAAAAAAGCGACAATTTTTTTTTGTTATTTTTTTCCTATTACCATATTTGGGTGGTAAATACATTTTTTTCCTAAAATAATAGTGTATACCATTTTATTTATAAATAATCTAAGGTATAAAAGTGTTAAAATTATTATTTTAGCAAAAACTATGGATTTACCACCCAAAAATGACGACATTTAAGAAATCATAAAAAATAATTGTCGCGTTTCTTTGCGAAATTTTTAGTTGCATTGTGTTTGTAGTCACTAAAACTACCACCCGGCTTCGTTTTCGGTAGCAGTCTTGAGATACCCGGTATAAACTCATTTGCAAAAAAAACGGGCACCTAAGCAATGAACCATTTCAAATGTTACTATTGGTTTGTTTGATAAATTATAGGTAGTTTTACTTTCACAATTTTGTGAATTAATAAGCAAATTATCGTTTTCGTCAGTATTATCATAAAATTTTGATAAAATTTATGGGTTTTAATGTTAAAGTTCACTAGTAGTGCATATGCTCGTGAAGTAAAAGTTAACTAAGATTTATGTTTGTTTTTTCTTTAATACAGTAAAAGCAGATAAATGTTTAGTATTGAGTGTGACCCCCTCTAGCTGAAATCACAGCTTGAATTCGTCTGGGTATGCTAGCGAGGATATCCCGGATACTTGCTTGCGGAATACGTTCCTACTCCGCGGTAATCACATTCTTCAGCTCTCTGATGGTCTGCGGAGCCGGTTGTACTGATCTCACGCGTCGTTTCAGAACGTCCCAGACATGCTCTATAGGATTGAGGTCGGAACTTCAAGCTGGCCAATCCAAACGACGAATGCCGACCTCTTGCACATACACTTCCACATCGCTAGACCGGTGGGCGCGAGCGTTATCGTCCATAAAAATTGAGTCTTCGCCTAAAGCGGCCAATGCGGGTTGTGCATGAGGAATTAGAACTTCCGTTATGTATCGATGTCCAGTCAGTGAGCCGTTTTCAATGAAGACTAACTCTGTACGATCCATTGAATTTATTCCTGCCCAAAACATAACAGAGCCCCCACCATAAGGTGTGTTTTCTTCAAAACAAGCCTCTGCAAAGCGTTCTCCTCGTCTTCGTAGCACTCGCTGACGTCGATCTTCACCGAACAGAGATATTCTGGCTTCATCGGAGAACAATACCTTATTCCAGTCTTCTTAAGTCCATGACTCACAATTTCGAGCAAAGCTAAGCCTGGCAACTCTGTGCTCACGGAGTAACTTAGGGCCGCGGGCCGGGCGATGACTGCGTATATTGGCCGCGAGAAGCCTCCTCCTGACCGTCCATAGACATTTCTTACTTCTTCGAGGTTGTTCTTAAGGTCCACATACGAAGACTTGCGATTTCTCAATGCGCGACTCACAAGAAAACGATCATCCCGTGGTTGGGTACATGGTTTTCTTCCAGAACCAGGCTCAATCCTATAGAGCATGTCTGGGACGTTCTGAAACGACGCGTGAGATCAGTACAACCGGCTCCGCAGAGCATCAGAGACCTGAAGAATGTGATTACCGCGGAGTGGGAACGTATTCCGTAAGCAAGTATCCGGGATATCCTCGCTAGCATACCCAGACGAATTCAAGCTGTGATTTCAGCTAGAGGGGGTCACACTCGATACTAAACATTTATCTGCTTTGACTTTATTAAAGAAAAAACAAACAAAAATCTTTGTTAACTTTTGCTTCACGAGCTTATGCACTACTAGCGAGCATACACTACTAGTGAACTTTAGCATTAAAACCCATAAATTTTATCAAAATTTTATGATAATACTGACGAAAACGATTATTTGCTTATTAATTTACAAAATTGTGAAAGTAAAACTACCTATAATTATCAAACAAACCAATAGTAACATTTGAAATGGTTCATTGCTTAGGTGCCCGTTTTTTTTGCAAATGAGTTTATATATATAGCTTAATACTTAACCACAAGCTGTATTGTGCCTACAATGATATGTTATAATGGATAACCCAAATCTAGGTAGTTTCTTCACTGTCTGTTTCAAAAAAGATTTTGCTAAATTTTCGCTTTACGGTTTCTGGTTTTATGCAAAACAAATCCACGCCCAGATTTTGTGGAAGCTTATTAAATATATTTGCACTACGCAACAGGAATGAATTTTGCCTATAATTGGTTGACGCAAAAGGTATTGATAACAGAGGCTTCAGACGAAGTCGTGTTTGATTCGTGCGTAATCCTAGCTTTGACAATAACGGAGGACAATCGATAGACCCGTTAGCAACATTCATAATGAAACAAATATCATTAATATTACGCCTAACTTCCAAAGGCAAAAAATGATACCTTTTACAACGATGCGCGTAGTCATCGGACCATTGTTGCGCCTTGAAATCCAGATATTTTAAGAATTTCCTTTGGACTGACTCAATACGAGCCCTGTAGATCTCATATTGAGGATTCCACACTTGAGATGCGTATTCAAGTTGACTGCGTACCAAAGAACAATATAAAATCTTGATGCATTTTAGCGACTTAGAACTATCTGACATGCGAATAATAAAACCTAGTGTCTTAGACGCCTTTTTCACAATGTGATCAACATGTTTGTCAAAAATTAGTTTATTGTCATGAGTAACACCCAAATCCCGTATTTCCGTAACTTTTTTGATATCAATATTGTTTATTGTATATGAAGTCTGAATTGTTTTGTGTAGACGTGAGAAACTTATATGGTAGCACTTGGAGACATTCAATTGTAACTTATTATTTTTGCAGTATTTATTGTATCTGTTAAGATCTGCTTGTAAAAGTTGGGCGTCAGAAGTGTTATGAATTAATTTAATTATTTTCATGTCGTCAGCGTACAGAAGTATTTTAGAATTCTGAAAACAATGTATAACATCCGAAATGAATATATTAAACAAAAGAGGGCCTAACAAGGAGCCCTCGACTCGACATTCGAGTTCCACCATAAGGGACAGATGTATTTTCATATTATCGTTTAGATCGGCTCTTACAGCCAATAATAAAGCAGCGCACCATACCTTTTGCGTACATAAGTGCGTGGTGGCCTGTTGGTAAAAGGATTAGACGCGACTGCCAATATGTTCACGGTGGTCGCGGGTTCGAATCCCAGGGCACACCTCTGACTTTTCGGAGTCATGTGTGTATTGACAGTCAATCACCACGCACTAAAACGGTGAAGGAAAACATCGTGAGGAAACCTGCATACCATAGCGATTTATAAAATTTCTATGGTATATAAGTCCGCCAACCCGCACTAGGCCAGCGTGGTGGACTATATGGCCTAACCACTCTCAATCGCACTCTCGATTGTAGAGTAGGCCCGTGCCCTGCAGTGGGACGTATATGGGCTGATACAAATACAGACCATACCTAAGAGACCATACCTTTTGTCTTATAATCACTTTCAACTCTCTTTTACACACATTTTTGACCGCAAATATTCGTAAAATACTCAGTAAATCAAGTTTAAAACAAACCGCACGTCCTATGTGCTTGGCCCGTACAATATAAACGCTACAAAATTATGTGGAACTATGACAAGGACGACAAATTGTGTTTTGTCACTTTCATTTTTATGGTTTATGTATAAGTCCAAGTGAGATGGACTATAATATGTAAAATGCATGTCGAAGTCTATTTTGATACTACGTCTATGGAGTTAAGCCAACGTGGTGATCATTTACCATCAGTTGACCTGTTTATTAAACTTACATTTTGTATAATATAGTACTAAATACAGGGTATATCAAGACTGCTACCGAAAACGAAGCCGGGTGGTAGTTTAAGCGACTTCAGACACAATGCAATAGAAAATTTTGCAAAAAAAAGCGTCAATTTTTTTTGTTATTTTTTTCCTATGGCCATATTTGGGTGGTAAATACATTTTTTCCTAAAATAATAGTGTATACCCTTTTATTTGTAAATGCTCTAAGGTATCAAACAGTTCAAATTATTATTTTAGCAAAATCTATGGATTTACCACCCAAAAATGACGATATTTAAAATATCATTAAAAATTAATGTCGCGTTTCTTAGCAAAATTTTTAGTTGCATTGTATTTGTAGTCACTAAAACTACCACCCCGCTTCGTTTTCGGTAGCAGTCTTGATATACCCGGTATAGCCTATGTTACTCAGTGATAATGTAGCTTTCTAATGAAAAAGAATTATTAAAATCGGTCCAGTAGTTTTTGAGTTTATTCGTTACATACAAAAATACAAATCTTTCCTCTTTATAATATTAGTGTAGACAACAAAGCGACTACAATTTGTCTGATGGTAAGCGCAAAGCTGTCTAGAGTATGGAGTGACAAAAGATAATAAATACCTAATAATTTTCTATTCAACAACAGTAGGACTGTAAGATTTTAAAGCTACGGTCTCGGGTACGAATACCGTCTCGGGCGAAGTGATAGTGGACTTTTCAAATCATTATCAGCCCTTAGATGGGAATTTGCGTCCTACAGTGGGACGTATATGGGCTGATACAGATAAATAAATAAATACACCCAACATTCACATACATACATACTTTAGTTAGGATACACATATTTTAGTTAGGTCTCTATAATTTTGAAGGTGCAATATAATCGTACTTTTAATTAACATTGGAATTTTATAATAATATCGAGGGTAGTCATTGCAAAATTTACATTTCGAATGTGAAATCTCAGTCCGCCGCGCGACCACGAAGATAGTAGTCTTCGAAACGTCGCGAAGTGAAATAAAAGAGTGATAAATACAAAAGACGTGATATAATCCGTAAATTATAATAACAATGTGTAAAATTCGCGTTAGTACAAACCATTGGCTGAAAAAAGTGTTGAGTAATTCAGTGTTAATGATATAACGGTAGTGCAAGAAAATGGAGCACTTGCTAAGCTTGATACAAGGGGCATAATATAAATACTTCGATCAAATATACACTAGATACACAGTTCCCTGTAAATGTTTTGACAGCCTCCGTGGCGCAGTCGGTTAGACGCCGCCTGTGAAACGAGAGGCCGCGGGTTCGATCCCCGCACCGAGAGAAATGTTTGTGCAGCACAGAAATATTTCTTCCGGGTCTGGGTGTTTGTGAGACCGAAAAGTCTCTCGTAGTTCTTGATACCCACGACACAAGACACGATCTTAGTGTGGGGTCAGGACTATGTATGTGACTGTTGGGTGTTATTTATTTATTATTAATGTTCTGTTAAAAAGTGGCAATTGAAACAAAAAAAAGTAAACAAAAAGATCACATATTCCAAATATATTAACACAAATTCCACCTTATTCCTGGAGCTTAAAGTAGCTTTTCACATAATATTGTCTAAAGTTCTGCGACGTTTTAGAAGCAACGGTCGGTGCGTGACTGAAGGCGAAAGAGTGCTTAAAGCACTCTTTTTTGGTGCCATTTTCTAAGCGCTCATGTTGTATCTAGTGTATATTTGATCGAAGTGTAAATATGATAATAAATAAACAATATTTGCAAAATATCGTATCAATTTTGGTGTGACGACTAAAGTTTTAAGTATTACCACCACTTTTTCGCATAAAACCAATTATTGGAATAGCTAAAGAACTCATAACATATACGTTTTTTTCGTTTCGTCGCCAATTAAATGGTTATCGAAATATACCATGAAACCATTTATAACAGCAACAAAACTTTCATAGACTCTGCCTTAAATATTTTTACATATAGGCGATGTCATAAACTCTCAGAGCTTTGGCGTAATGTGTTAAGGGGAAGCATGTGTAATGTTAATTCTTGATTTGTTGACATCCTTGTTATTATTCACAACGGCCCACAAATATTTCTTTCGGGTCTGGGTGTTTGTGAGACCGAAAAGTCTCTCGTAGTTCCTGATACCCACGACACAAGACTCGATCTTAGTGTGGGGTCAGGACTATGTATGCGACTGTTAGGTGTTATTTATTTATTTATTATCAGATTAAGCTACGAAATTCATCCTAATATAGACAGAATCACGATTTACTAAAATATATATCAGCAGGTGCGCCATTCTTCGGACACTCTGTATAGTATGTGTATTTAAAAATTAAATGTTACCTAACTGGAGCGATATAATTACTCTGTGATAAAACTGGGCAATAAAGTTATCTAAACGTTACTACCAAATATTAAACGGTGTGTAGGTACAATCTGTTTTCAACTATTTTTTTAACTAACACTGTACTGTATCAGCCCATATAAGTCCCACTGCAGGGCACGGGCCTCCTCTGCAATCGAGAGTACGATTGAGAGTGGTTAGTACAGTCCATCACGCTCGCCTAGTGTATATAATATACTTTATATGGAACTGCTTAATAAATAAATAAGCTACCTCGGTGACACGGTTTTATCGCGGTATGATTACAAATACTGAAGTCTCGGGTTTGAATCCCGGGTCGGGCAAAATTATACTAGATTTTTCTATTCATTATCATCAGAGTCAGGAATTTGTGCCCGATAAGGCGATAGGCTCGTCCCCTATTGCATCATGGGACGGAACATACAAGGCGAATGGTGGGTATCCTGGTATTACCTCTGCCTACCCCTTCTGGTAAAAAGGCGTGAGTTTATGTGTGTATTAATATGTCTGATTAGTTAATCACTATTGAGGCATAAATTCCATTCCTAGATAGCCTTATAAAGCAATGCTTGGCATTCCACTGCGCTCGACCTCCTGAGACATAAGATGTCAAGTCTCAATATGTCCAGTAGTTACTCTGGCTACAAAATCCTTCAATCCGAAACACAACAGTGTATTTACACTGCTGTTTGGTGGGAGGAATAGACATTGCTTTAGTATCCACCCAGATGGCGTCTCACATATGAGAGACTTACCAACAGTAAAAAGTCTGATTAGTTCGTTGACATATTTTTTACGAGTCTGTTCTATCGGGATTACAATTTGGGTAAGTCCATTGTCCATTACCTCGGCTCATAAAACATGCATAGGCACCTATGACCGAAGGGCTGCCGTATAACCGCAAAGCTAGGGTGGACTTATATTCATAGGAGGCAGCGAGAATGGTACTGTATTAGGTCATATACGTCTCACTGCAGGGCACGGGCCTCTTCTACAATCGAGAGTACGATTGGGAGTGGTTAGGCCATATAGTCTATCACGCTGGTCTAGGGTTTGTTGGCGGACTTTAGATAGAATATATGCGAGAATAGTAGTCAAATATAAGATTTTATTGTAGACAAAAAATATTATTGAATTGAAAAATTGAATAGATTTACTGGTGGTAGGTCTCTTATGTGAGAGGCTGCCTGGGTGGGTACCACCACAATGTCTATATCTCTCGTGAAACAGCAGTTTTAATGCATTGTTGTGTTTCGGATTGAAGGACATTGTAGCCAGAGTAACTACTGAATATATTGAGACTTAACATCTTATGTCTCAGGATAGCGAGCGCAGTGGAATGCAAAGCATTGCTTTGTAATTCAAGGTGTTGTTTGGTTTTGCTACTGTTCATAAGCGGTCGAATAGCTTACTATCAGGCGAATGTCATGATTGTTTCAATATTTGTTGCATAAAAAATATTGGTTATGTATTATTTTGACTTTGTAAATGATAATTGTAACATATAACTGAAGATAAATTAAACTAGAGGATTTTTCTCGTAACAGAGTTTGAATTTGTAATATAAGAAGCTGCAATCTAGGGTTTGATCGTAAATACTTAGGAGTTAGGATATAGTCCATTACGCTAGCAAGCCATGTTGAATTTCTTGTAATTTTTATGATTATCTACGTATTTTCGCAGTATGTTTTGTATGACCATTTAAATGTGTAATATTTGACATACATACATACATAAACTCACGCTTTTTTCCCAGAAGGGTTAGGCAGAGGTGCCAGGACACCCACATTTCCCCTTGTATGTTCCCTCCCACCATGTGATAGGTGGCGAGCCTATCGCCATATCGGGCACAAATTGCTGACTCTGGGCTGATAATGAATAGAAAAATCTAATATCACTTTGCCCAACCCGGGATTCGAACCCGAGACCTCAGCTTTGTAACCGTACCCTAGTACAACTACGCCCATAAGGCAGCGGTGTAATATTTGACTATACATAATAATAATTGGTATACAAAGCTGAAGGTAGACACCGTGAGGAAACCTGAAAATAAGGATTTGTAAGAATTTCTATAGTATGTAAAGTCCGCCAACCTGCACTAGGCCAGCGTGGTGGACTGTATTGCCTAATTTATTACTAACTTATAATGAAAAATAATGATAATTGAAGTCATTCTCTTAGTGACCATTCATAGTATTGGTAAAAGTATAATTGATTCTGATATCTATTCTGATATCTGATATCGATACTGCTTAAAATTCATTATAGCATATTTTATGTTTTGTCCTTAAACATTATCCTGTTTTATTCCTGGCGACAGATTCGTATAAAATAAAGTAATTATGTCATGTGTATATTGATAATCAATCACCACGCACTAAAACGGTGAAGGAAAACATCGTGAGGAAACCTGCATACTATAGCGATTTATATGAATTTCTATGATATGTAAGTCCGCCAACCCGCACTAGGCCAGCGTGGTGGACTATATGGCCTAACCAGTCTCAATCGTATTCTCGATTGTAGAGGAGGCCCGTGCCCTGCAGTGGGACGTATATGAGCTGATACAGATACAGATACAGAAAGTAATTATGATCACATTTTATATTTCGTTCACACAGCCGAAGACAATAAAATATTTTTTATTGAACTTCAAGTTAATTTTTCAAAGTACTCCGGGCCTGGGTTGCAATTATGTTTACATTTATTGAAAATACCGGGTATCTCAAGACTGCTACCGAAAACGAAGCCGGGTGGTAGTTTTAGTGGCTACAAACTCAATGCAATTAAAAATTTCGCATAGAAACGCGACAATTATTTTTTATGATTTTTTAAATATCGTCATTTTTGGGTGGTAAATCTATAGTTTTTGCTAAAATAATAATTTAAACTCTTTTATACGTTGGAGTATTTATAAATAAAAGGGTATACACTATTATTTTAGGAAAAAATTATTTACCACCCAAATATGGCCATAGGAAAAAAATAACAAAAAAAATATTGTCGCTTTTTTTTGCAACTTTTTCTGTTTCATTGTGTCTGAAGTCGCTTAAACTACCACCCGGCTTCGTTTTCGGTAGCAGTCTGATATACCCTGTATATATTTTTCCCTACACCAAAAAGTATATTTCATCGAGGGACAAAAATCTTCGCATTGATACTAAGTTTAATAGTAATATGGGCATTCTGCTTTCGTTAAATGAATATCGATTTACACATATCCGCTCCCTCCTATAACTAAGGGATGCTCCTAAACTACCCTACAAGGGTCACCGCCCTACCTGCAAGGGTTAATTCACCCCCTATTACTACTAATTAAGTTTTAATCCAAGTTCAAGCAATTATGTCCGAAAACGGTTTAAGTTCAAAATGGCGGTCATTCGTTAATTAGATTTTGGGAATTTTACCTGTTTTTAAGTATGCTATCAATAGACATGGGCGAAGTTAGACGGTTGTAAAAAGAAACTGCGGGTTCGATTCTCGGATCGAGATTACTGTTATGATTGACAATACTGGTGGTAAGTCTCTCATATGTGAGAGCCGCCTGGGTAGGTACCACCGCAATGTCAATTTCTCCCGCCCAACAGCAGTTTAAATGCAATGTTGTATTTCGGATTGAAGGATATTGTAGCCAGAGTAACTACTAGACATATTGGGACTTAACATCTTATGTCTCAGGGTGGTGAGCGCAGTGGAATGCCACGTATTGATTTGTAATTCCAGGTTCCAGGTTTGTTTGGTTTTGCTACTGTTTAGGGTCAGGTTTAGAATATTATAGCACGAAATGGGGTTGGGGGGTAGGGGGGAGGAGGGGGAGAGGTGTACCCTGTCCCCTGGTACCACTCCCATGAAAAGATAACGCATAATTCTGAGAACCAAATTAAAGTAACCTAACCTCAAAATGTCAAAACAAAAGTTGCTTTTGCAACGTCTCCGGCGCTGCGGGAAGTACAGCCCCTTCGCCCTTGCGTAACAAAGGATAGGCACCCAAGCTCGCCTCCGCAGCTTCGGCTTACTGGTCGCCTCCGGCGACCAGCCTCAACCGCTACGGCTCGCACGGTTACCTATCCTTCGTTACAGCGGGCGGGGGCTGCTCTCCCTCCGCGCCTCCGGCTTTTTATATACACTCTAGGGGTGGTAGCCAAAAGTCTACGTGAAGTCGGGGTGGCCCGTGTCGGTTTTGGGGTACAGTCGACCTAACTGGTCCATAAAGTGGGTACACTAACTTCCTTCTGAACATCTAGGACGTTATAAAACAACAAAACATAAGCAAAATCAATTCAATCTTCGTAATGTATGGGTCTATCGCATGCGACAACTCCACAAAAAAACAACAAAAACATCAACAAAACATTCCTAAAATTTTTTGTTGACACTGACACATGACTGAAACGCGTAGTTTTTACGTTCCATTTCACCGATTTCTCTCGACATTTTACACCATAGACTATTTATTTGAAATATTACTAACGATTTGTTTGTCAATCGCTCATAATAACGTTCCGTTTTGCCTAATATGTGATTTGAGGTTAGTAACTATTATAATTAATTTTTCGAAAACTATGCATTATCTTTTAATAAGAGTGATAAACATATAATCTGGGACCCAATCCCTACCACCTCTAATAATTTTTACCCCTCTAATCGTGCTATAATAAACTAGACCCCGACCAAAACGTTTCTCGGGCCGAGATTAATGTCTTGATACACTATCATTTGTTTCGTGTCTGGGTTTTTGTGAGAGCGAAAAGTCTCCAAACTTTTCAGTGTATGTCTGTTATGAAATTGTATATACCTATATACTCCTGAGTATACAGAAAATGACATACGGCACTTGGCATCCAGAAAATGTACTATTCCTGAGTAATACAAAAATAAATTTTAATTTAAATATATAATATACTTCCCATGTAATCCTAAATTTGGGAATGCAATTCAGTTTTGAACTACTATATTATATTAAGTTTGCTACTGTTTATGAGCGGTCGTATCGCTTACCTACAGGCGAACGGCTTGCTCGTCTCGCCGTTCATTGCATTAAAAAAAATATGGTAAAACGTACATAAACACATACAAAGACGCGAGCAAATGCTAGTGAGATAAAAAAGACCCCACCCGAGAATCGACCAGACACCCTCTGTAATTAAGTAAGTGAATACGTTAATAGAATATTGATGTAAAACAAACGCCTCTGTTGATTTTTCTTTGATGTGACTTGAATTTTTAATTTACGTAGAGCGTTTTATTTTCCTGGCTCAATGAAGTAACTTCAATGCACCTGATGATATGTTAACATATATATTATACTAGCGGCCCGGCCCAGCTTCGCCCGGGTACAAATAGATTTATGTGCAATAATATGTACGTATTATACATATAAACTTTCCTCTTGAATCACTTTATCTATTAAAAAAACCGCAACAAAATCCGTTGCGTAGTTTTAAAGATTTAAGCATACAAAGGGACATAGGGACAGAGAAAGCGACTTTGTTTTATACTATGTAGTGATACATAAACTCAGGCCTTTTTCCCAGAAGGGGTAGGCAGAGGTGCTAAGACACCCACATTTAGCCTTGTATGTTCCGTCCCAAGATGTGATAGGTGGCGAGCCTATCGCCATATCGGGCACAAACTGACTCCGGGTTGATAATAAATATGCCCGACCTGGGATTCGAACCCGAGCCCTCAGCTTTATAATTGTACTGTAGCATAACTACGCCATCAAGTCGGTGATCGCTATAAAATGGAATTGAGAGGATACCCAGTTTAGTATGAAAACTAGCGGCCCGGCCCAGCTTCGCCCGGGTGCATGTAGATTTCTCTACAATAATATGCACGTATTATACACATAAACCTTCCTCTTGAATCATTCATATTTATAATATTATCATTAATACTCTTCGCAGCGTATGCGATGAAAGACATTTTATGACTAATTTTTTTACACCTTCGGTTGGTTTAACAGGAATTTCTAAAGATTTCTAGAATAATCTAGTACTAAATATAGCCTATGTTACTCAGTGATAATGTAATTTCTAATGAAAAATGAATTATTAAAATCGGTCCAGTACTTTTTGAGTTTATTCGTTACATACAAAAATACAAATCTTTCCTCTTTATAATATTAGTGTAGATTAGTATCGAAGATTTTTGTCCCCCGATGAAACCTACTTTTTATGTATGGAAAAATATATTTTTTCCATAATATAAACATAATTGTAACCCAGGCCTGGAGTTATTGGAGAAATCAACTTGAAGTCCAATAAAAATGACTCTATTTTTTATCTTCGGCTCTGTGAACAAAATGTAAAATGTGATGATAATTACTTTATTTTAAAATTCTGCCACCCGAGATAAAACAGGAAAAAGTTTAAGGTCAAACAATAACAATGCTATAAATTATTTTAAGCAATATCGGTATTTGGATCAACGACATTTTTCACCAATACTATGAATGCGCATTCTTCTTTGAATTTATCGTCTACTTGGTTTAATGATAGAGCGAAGGTGAATCGTTAGGTCCTAGGTTTGAATCCTAATATGGACAGCTTCTGATAAATAAATAAATAACGCCCAACAGTCACATAGTCCTGAGCCCACGCTAAGTTCGAGTCTTGTGTTGTGTATCAGAAACTACGTGAGACTTTTCTGTCTCACAAACACCCAGACCCGAAAGAAATATTTGTGGTCCGCACAAACATTTCTCTCGGTGCGGGGATCGAACCCGCGACCTCCCGTTTCACCGGCGGTGTCTAATCGCCAGCGTCACGGAGGCTGTTAAATTGATAGTCTTCATGGCTCAATTGCTTAATAAATTAGAAGCGGCGTGATATGTGCCGTGTATTGGCGGATACAGATATATGTTTAAGTCACTAAAATTATTATCTTATTTCATTTTGGTTGCATTCTGGATACACCATGTATAACTGTATCAGCCCATATACGTCCCGCTGCAGGGCACGGGCTTCCTCTACAATCGAGTACGATTAAGAGTGGTTAGTACAGTCCACCACGCTGGCCTAGTGGAACATACCATAGAAATTCTTATAAATCGCACCCTGTATACGTACACTCTGTATACTTACAATAAATAATTTTTGTAATTATTTGGAAACGTTGCTCAAAACATTACTGCAATGTGGATGCATCAATGCAAAACAAATCTAGTAGTCTTTCCGGAAACCAAAATTTCTTCATCACTAACCATCTTAGATATACTAAATAATCCGCCATCTTCGTCTAGACTTCTAAAAATAGGTAGGCGTGGTCTCAAACTCCGCCCACAAAACACGCCCACATCCCTCCTTCCTTAGTTTCATCCCGAATTTTCCAGAGGAAAGACGTGCCAATGTTCTCTCTTAACATTTGAGACATTTTAAATTAAATTTCCGAAGGAAATTACTCGAAATATTTTTTTTTAAAGCGTGTATATAGGGAAAGTTATTTGAATGTATGTGTATAAAAAATATGGTTTTTATGTTTGTTTGTTTGTGATTGTTTGTAAACAAACACACGTGTTGGTTCATTGACCTGTGGTTGGAAATAATAAAAGATAAATTTTTGAATAGTCAATAATGAAGTGTCTTGAAAAATAAATTGAATAAATAATTATTTTGACATTAATAATGGGTGCATGAAGACGAAATGAAATTGTGACTAGATTTTTTTATGCTGGGATAAATATAAAAAGACAAACATTTACATGTTTTAAAATTGTGAGTTATAAAAAACTATGCGTGGACGAAAATACATATTATGAACTTATAAATTACTTTAATTAATTAATATAAATAAAAATATTTAATGAAAATAGTGACTGAAAAATGTGCAGTGAATTTAAAACTTCATGACAGTTTCAAATAAATTTAAATAAATGCTTCATCAATAAATTTTTAAACTTGAATAAACTATATTCAAATTTATTTATTAATATTTATATAAACAGACATACAAATCATTCAAATTGGAGCCCAAAGGATATTTAGAGGCCCTACCAGGGGCCTCAAAAAAGTCAAAAACATTATTAGTACACCCCTTTACCGAAAACAAAGTAGAGAAAAAATCTAACAAATACCTTTTGGAAACGCCAAAAGATTTAAAAAGAAAAACACCCTTATTGGAACTACCTGACCCTAAAAAGAAACCAAAATTTTACCAAAATACTGAAAATTCGGAAAGTGAGATGATAAGTAAGCCTGCACAAAAAGATATTCAAAAAGATAGCGAAAAAGATAAATGTCAGAAAGATAAGTGCCATTGTTGTTGCTGCCATTCTGAGTCGAAAGTGTCAGAGGAAGTGCCAAAGTGTAACTGCCAGGGACAGGTCAAAGTGATCTTCGCTCCAGCTATGATGCCGTCGATTTTTGGTGTTCCTGGTATGCCGTACATCATGAAGCCGCCTGCTAAAGTCGGTGATAAGGTAGGAATTTATATTCACATATAGTTGATACATCAGAAATTAAATCTAACTACATAATGTACCTATCCTTACAAACTATAAAAAGAAGCCTCCCGGCCGTGTCTTTCTGTTTGTCTGAACGCGATAAACTCGAAAACTACCAAACGGATTTTTATACAGTTTTCAACTAAAGAAAGAATGATTCTTGAGGAAGGTTTAAGTATATAATTTATTATGCTTATACGTAAATTAGCAGAAATACGGCGATAAATGTTGGAGAGGTCGTAAAAAAATCTCAACTGGGAGTTTTCCCCGCGAACGCCGCGCAAACTAGCAAAGATTTTAATTCATCGATTGTTTTGGGCGATTCCATGGTAGAATATTTTCAATTATTTAAATAAATCAAAATCTTAATTAAGTCATAGTGTTCTATGTTTTGTTATCGGTGGAACAAAAGTTTCACATTTAATAATTTAAAAAGAAACGTAGATTTAATTTCGTACTAAAGGTGAGTGTCCATTTTACTACGAAACCTATTAGATCCATATATCGGTGCGAAGATTTTTGTGCCTCGATGGAACCTTTTAGGGAAATATATATATTTTCAATTAATATAAATATTATTGCGACACAGGCCCGGAGTTCTAGGAGAAATTAATTTGAAGTCCAATAAAAAATATTTTTTTGTTTTTGTATGTCAACAAAATTTAAAATGTGATGATAATTACTTTATTTTACAAAAATCTGACGTCCGGGTTGAAATAGGAAAACGTTTAAGGAAAAGGACAAGTGATTTTGTTTGTATTGAATAGGCTGTGAAACTACTAGACCTATTTCAAAAATTCTTTCACCATTAGAAACATAGGAGATAAAATATTTACAAAAAGGCACAACCAAACCGATAGATATTTAAAAGTTAAATGGCAGAAATATAGAGCATGCTGAGGCTTCAAAAGTAAAAAGATGGTGATGTTATTTTGAAATAGAAATAATTCAAATTACATTTTTTTAAAACCTTGGGGTTTTTTAAAACTTGAATACACTTTCAATATGCATTGCGCTAATAGATTGTTTAATCACTTAACCATTGTTCGTCACAATAGATGGTAAACTGATTCTAAGGAATTATAAATTTAAAGGAGCTCGTGGCATTTATTTAGATTATACTAAATTCTCTACTCTAGGTTTTCTGGTATTGATCTCATAAAAGAGTGGAAGTATGACGAAATAAGTCCGTTAGGGTTGTGGGCATGCCCATTGTGCTCGCTATGGTGGATCCGCGCTTAAGCCGCCTAGTAGTTACCACCGCAATGTCTTTCTCCCGCCAAACAGCAGTGTAAATTCACTGTTGTATTCCGATTTCAAGGATATTGTAGCTAGAGTTACTACTGGACATATTGAGACAAGACATGTTATGGCTCAGGATGTCTAGCGCAGTGGAATGCCAAGTAATGTTTTGTTATATGTGTTGTTTAATTTTGCTACTGTTCATGAGCGGTCGTATCGCTTACCATCAGGCGAAAGGCATACTCTTCTCGCCATTTATATCAATAAAGCAAAACTTTAAATTTTTAAAATAAAAAAGTAACGAAATTAAATTTAACTCCAAATCACATTTAAAACAAGTCTTTTCATTTGAATTACTTTAGACATTACGCAATTATTTAAATTACTACAATTTTCAGTTACAAAAAAAAAAAACCACGAATTCAAATTTATTACATTTCCAAACTATAGGAAATCGTGTATAAAGAGTTGTTAACACGAAATCAATCTGGAAGGGGATATTCCAACCCCTAACTGCAACCACTTGACCGTTGACGAATTTATGTTCATCCGGGGTGTCCGATACCCGACTTCGCTTTTAGGGGTTGAATATACGAATATTTTATAGGGAATGTTTTTTCATTTATACCAGGTATATCAAGACTGCGGTTGGGCAGCGTTCGGGAAACTACGCGACGTCTTCTCGTCCAAATACCTCAGTGCCTTAAATCGAAAGTCTTCGATAGTTGTGTGTTGCCAGTGATGACTTACGGCACCGAGACGTGGCCTCTCACTATGGGCCTTATTAGGAAGCTCAAAGTCACTCAACGAGCTATGGAGAGGGCTATGCTCGGGGATTCCCTACGAGATCGAATCAGAAATGAGGAGATCCGTAGGAGAACTAAAATAACCGACATAGCCCACCGGATTAGCAAGTTGAAGTGGCAATGGGCAGGGCACATAGCGCGGAGATCTGATGACCGATGGGGTCGGAAAGTGCTCTAATGGAGGCCACGTAGCGGAAAGCGCAGCGTAGGACGTCCACCCACAAGATGGTCCGACGACCTGGGGCCCTACTATATAAATCCGAAACGAAGTTCGAATCTTCGTGACGTTTTTCGTTTCGAAACCTACTGTGTAACACGAAATTCGAAACTTCGGATCGAAGAATGAATTATTCCAATATATCAGCAATACGAACATTTACAGAGTAGGTACATTCGTATCGTCTCAAACTTCGTTCGTCCGAAGTTTCGAACTTCGTTTCGGATGAATATAGTAAATAAAAATGTGAATGTTCGGATTGCCGATATATTCGAATCATTCATTCTTCGATCCGAAGTTTCGAATTTCGTGTTACAGAGTAGGTTTCGAAACGAAAAACGTCACGAAGATTCGAACTTCGGATTTATATAGTAGGGCCCCTGGTAAAGGTCGCGGGACGTCGCTGGACACAGGCTGCCTCCAACAGGTCTCTGTGGAAATCATTGGGGGAGGCCTATGTTCAGCAGTGGACTTCCTTTGGCTGATGGATGGATGGATGGATATCAAGACTGCTACCGAAAACGAAGCCGGGTGGTAGTTTTAGTGAATACAAACACAATGCAACTAAAAATTTCGCATAGAAACGCGACAATTATTTTTTATGACTTTTTAAACATCGTCATTTTTGGGTGGTAAATCTATAGTTTTTGCTAAAATATTAATTTAACCACTTTTATACCTTAGATTATTTATTGATAAAAGGGTATACACTATTATTTTAGGAAAAAATGTATTTACCACCCAAATATGGCCATAGGAAAAAAATAACAAAAAATGTCGCTTTTTTGCAACTTTTTCTGTTGCATTGTGTCTGAAGTAGCTTAAACTACCACCCGGCTTCGTTTTCGGTAGCAGTCTTGATATACCCTGTATACATAAACTCACGCATTTTTCCCAGAAGAAGTAGGTAGAGGTGCCAGGACACCCACATTCCATTCCACGATGTGAAAGGTGGCGAGCCTATCGCCATATCGGGCACAAATTCCTGACTTTGGGCTGACAAAAAAAATCCAATATTTAAACCTAAGACATACAATACACAGTCATATATTTATATCACATATAAAATGCAATAAATGGTAATACAATTGAACCCCATATGAAAATGTTATAAATTTCACAAAAGATAATATTATTCATGGACTTTTCCGCGTCGTGCGTGCGATTTTAATAACAAATGTATTGAAAGAAGGGGCGATATTTTGTATCTATCAGCCCATATACGTCCCACTGCAGGTTACGGGCCTCCTCTACAATCGAGAGTACGATTGAGAGTGGTTAGAAGAACAGTCCACCACGCTGGCCTAGTGCAAAGCGGATATTTGAAAATGAAAATAAAAAATTACGTTTGTTATATGGGAGTCCCCTTTAACATTTACTTTCTTTTTATGTAATTATTTATTTTGAAAGTTAATTTACAACTAAATATTCTGTGATAATTTTAAGCTTCTACCTATCACCGTATTAATATTGAGCAAAAAATACCAAAATAACACGTTTATTGTAACGTTACCCCCCTTAATACACCCATATTTTTTATTTTTCCAGTATTTCACGGTTAATGAGATACAGCCTGGTGACATACAGTCAGACAGACAATCAGCAGAGGCTTAGTAATAAGGTCCTGTTTTTACTTTTTACGTACGGAATCCTAAAAATTAAAACTTAAATGCTTTATTGAATCTTTAATATAAAAAATTTGAGGAATGGCGAGACGATCATGCGGTTTGTCTGTTGGTAAGTGATACCAACGCTCATGGACAGTAGCAAAACCAAACAAAACCATGAATTACAAAGCAATACTTGGCATTCCACTGCGCTCGCCATCCTTAGACATAAATTGTTAAGTCTCAAATTTATACTATTCAGTAGTTACTCTGGCTACAATGTCCGTCAAACTGGTACACGACAAAACAACACTGCTGTTTAGCGAGAGAGACATTGCGGTGGTACCTACTACAAGTATGCTTGTTGTTTTAAATATGAAAGTATATTTCCAACAATGCGTTAAACATATATCGTTTTATTTCCTAGTTCCAAATTTTGTCACACGCTAACTTAAGGGAGATAACAATATGCAAAAATACTGTGCAATTTTAAAAATATTACATGTACGTTGAATTGAAATTTTTTTGAAGTCGATTAAAATTTCTTCCCGTTCGAAAAGACCTTGCAAGTTTTATGTATATTTTAACCCTGTACGGTACAAGCGGCCCCCAAGGCAATAAATCAACCGTTTGAGAAGCTACACCATTCTACACTTAACTTTTACGGGTTAGACACGCTAAGACACATGGTTTCCCTTATATTTTCGTTATTTATTAACTGTCGGTTTTTTAAATCTTTTTTATGGCAATGACGAGACGAGCATTCCGTTCACCTGATGGTAAGCTACACGAACGCTTAGGGAATGTAAAAACCATTAAATAACACAGCAATGCTTGGCATTCTACTGCGCTTGCCGTCCTGCGATACTGCTCTGTATTTACCACCCAAACAGTACGACAATTAAAAAAATAAAAAAGTACCTATTATGCGAAATTTTTGTTGCATTGTGTCTAGTCATTAATACTAAAATGCAACATAAACTTATTTTCGATTTGTTAAGTAAATAAACGGTAATAAACGGTGAAGGAAAACATCGTGAGGAAACCTGCATACCATAGCGATTCATAAGAATTTCTATGGTATGTAAGTCCGCCAACACGCACTAGGCCAGCGTGGTGGACTATATGGCCTAACCACTCTCAATCGTATTCTCGATTGTAGAGTAGGCCCGTGCCCTGCAGTGGGACGTATACGGGCTGATACAGAAAAAAAAAAAAAAAAAAAAGTAAATAAGGCCGAAATTTCCCTGTAGACGAAATGATGATGACTGAATGATGCATTTTGTAGAACCATTAAGCCTGATGTTCCTAAACCTCAAATTCTTGTCAGGGGCGGTCTATTAATCACGTGAGTCTTGAATTTGAGGAGGAAAAATTTTAAGATTTATTTATACATATATATTTTTTTTTTATTGCATTGAATGGCGAGACGAGCAAGCCGTTCGCCTGATGGTAAGCGATACGACCGCTCATAAACAGTAGCACCATTCCACTGCGCTCGCCATCCTGAGACATAAGATGTTAAGTCTCAATATGTCCAGTAGTTGCTCTGGCTACAATGTCCTTCAATCCGAAACACAACAGTACATTTAAGCAGTGTTGTTTCACGGGAGAAATAGACATTGCGGTGGTACCCACCCAGATGGCATCTCACATATGAGAGACCTACCACTAGTAAAATATGTACAAAAAATACACGTGATCTTGCATGGTAGGAGTAGTCTTAAATCTCACTATATATATCACTAAAGGGGAGGGGGTTAACAAATGCTAAATAAAAGATCACGTGAGAAATGGACGGCTCCTTATCACGAAGTCGTGCTAATTCTTGATCATTATGTTGACATTATACTAAATCAGATTAAACATTATCTGTAAACGTGCGTGCGTGAAGTTACGTGCTGGCACAGTATCGTAATATTTTAAGGAACTTTATTATTTATTTAGATTCACTGCTATAAAACCGATGAAAAGAATTCAAAAGTGGCCCTTTAGTACTTCAATGTAATGAAGTTGTAACACATTCGTTGCACGATACTGGGTGAATAAAGGGTGCGCATAAATCCATATACAGTATGTTACAAAAAGTAATTTAAAAAATCATATTAAGTAAATAAAAAAAACTAACAGGAATCGGCTGATATTCAAATATTATTATAAAATCAAGTTTTTCTGAGCGTATATTTTTTTGTAATCGAAATATTTTATTTTATTTTATTTCAATATTTTTAATTACTCAATCGATAGTTACAAATATGTATTATACAATAAAAACACGGTTGACTCATAATAAGTAATTTTGGACATTGCGTACTATCAAAATAAAACCATTATCACGAATTTTATCGCAGCTTCCGTTTAATTTTTACACTTGTTAACTTCCCGACGTGGCCTTTTCATTACTTTATAATCACCAAAAAAAAACCCCTTTAAACATAAAAAAAAACACAAAAAAATCTTTTAAAAACACCCCCTGTATACAAAGTTGTCATAAAGCACCAAAACTGCCGTAACTTTATGGGCTATACGTGAGGTGAAATCCTTTACTTTGTGGCTTCAAACACATTTAAAAACTAAAGGTCTACCTGGCTGTATTTATATCTTGGAAGATTCCGAATGTAGTCAACCAACAGTCACATACATAGTCCTGACTCCACAATAATTTCGCGTCTTCAGTATTAGAAACTAATAATATTAAATATATTAAGACTCTCTGACTTTTCGGAGTCATGTGTGTATTGATAGTCAATCACCACGCACTAAAACGGTGAAAGAAAACATCGTGAGGAAACCTGCATACCATAACGATTTATAAAAAAAAGCTATTGTATGTAAGTCCGCCAACCCGCACTAGGCCAGCGTGGTGGACTATATGGCCTAACCACTCTCAACCGTACTCTCGATTGTAGAGGAGGCCCGTGCCCTGCAGTGGGACGTATATGGACTGATACAGACATAATTATATATTCTATCAGAAACTAGCAATATAATTGTTTTTTTATATATTTATGTGTATGTTTTTTATAAGTAAATCCATAAAGGTATGTTGTTTAATTTAATATACTTGTATAAATTTTATCTATCAAGCTTAATTTTCATTATTTCCTATTTTATCATTCAAGCTTTGTCCTAAAAGTACACTTTAGACTGCCCTATCTTGATTTTCCTTCGCTTATTTCCATCCTATGGTAGTCGGTAAGTTTGCCTCAAGCCATACGACTGCTATTTGTACTTTTTTTTTATTTGGTGTACACAAAATAATAAATATGTAAACGAACATATGAGAGACTTTTCGCTCTCACAAACGCCGTTAGTAGGCCTCTCAAATATACGTTTTTTTATTATCTTTCCTATCGTCTTATTTGGACGATAAAAACATACATAGGTTTTCCAAAATAATAGTGTACACCCTTTTATTTTTATAGTTGCTATGGAACGCAAGGGTGTATATTATAATTTTAGCAAAAACTATGGATACATTTACATTGTAGCCAGAGTAACTACTGGACATATTGAGACTTAACATCTTGTCTCTCAGGATGGCGAGCGCTGTTTAATTTTGGCGGAATTTTGCTACTGTTTATGAGCGGTCGAATCACTTACTATCAGGGGAACGGCTTGCTCTTCTCGCCATTCATTGCAATAAAAAAATAGCACCCAAATACGATGATATTTAAAAAACACAAAAAAGAATTTTCTTTGCCATTTTTATTGCATTATGTTATACTCTGGTATAGCCTATATGCTTATTTGATAACAAAATGAATGTACTTAAATAAAAGTAATTATATAACTACATACTAAAATACACGCACGTAAAAGATACGGCCTAATCCCATCTTATCGAACTGGATTATAATTGAGACTCGTGCAAAAGCTTGTAATAATACAGCTGCTTCGAACATTCAATATATTAACTGGTTTGAACCAGTATAATCTAGATATCAGATTACTTAAAATTTATCGGTTTTTCAAAAAGATAACTTTTTCCCTACTCTGTCCAATGTTAATCTTAATGTTATCTGTGGTAACGTCTGAGTTTTATTTTGATAAATGTATACGTCATTAGACTTGCGTCTCATATTTTAAAGATTAAAACCAATTTTGTTAAAATAAAGCCTTACGGTAAAAAAAGTATTAAAGTAGCTTGTAACATAAGTAAAATATTAATATTTAAAATTAAAGAGTTGGGGTGCGTAATAAAATCTTGCTGTCTCTTTCACACGCGCACGCTGTAATGTATAATAACCCTAGTGACGTAACTATCTTTGTTTTGAATTTGTTTATTACTCTCACAACAAGATTGAAAACATTTCTAACTTGTTTCATTGTGAATGTTAATTCTATAAGCTTTGTTTGTTAGACCATAGCTATGGACACATTTTGATAAATACAATAAAAGAATTAGAGTCAAATAACCTACTCAGATATCTTTGGATTTTGTAATGATTGCAAATACACAGGTCCCTCATAAGAAGCTACCCGGGTAGGTATCACCGCAATGTGTATTTCTCTTACCAAACAACGGCGGAAATTATTTATTTTTTATTTCTAGTAAAATGTAAGGTGTAGTTGCGTGGTGGCCAGTTGGTAAACGGACTAGACGCGGCTGCCAAGTGCCAACATGTTCACGGTGGTCGCGGGTTCGAATCCCAGGGCACACCTCTGACTTTTCGGAGTCATGTGTGTATTGATAATATAATCAATCATCACGCACTAAAACGGTTAAGGAAAACATCATGAGGAAACCTGCATACCATAGCGATTTATACGATATATGGTATGTAAGTCCGCCAACCCGCACTAGGCCAGCGTGGTGGACTATATGGCCTAACCAGTCTCAATCGTTCTCTCGATTGTGGAGTAGGCCCGTGCCCTGCAGTGGGACGTATATGGGTTGATACTGAAAATGTAAATTAACAGTATTTGAAGCAAAACACATACATTCTAATTAATAAGCAATGGAACATTTATTATTCATAATCTTCGTAAAATTTCAACAACAAAGGAAATGTAAATATTTGTCAGTAAAAATAAAAAAAAATAAAGTTAAAAAATTGATAAACCAAAATAAACATGGTAATTTTAGTGAACAAAATATAAAATTAAATAATAATAAAAACTTAATATCTATAAATACTTATTATCTACTAAATTCAGTCATTATATTTATATGAATTATTTAAAATCTAATCATAAAGGATTACCACATGATATGGTTTGTCATGGAAGTGGTCTAGATCTGTGGTAAGCGAGCATCGAGTTGAGTATATGCACTGTTGTGTTTCGGTTTAAAGGAAATTGTAGCCAGAGTAACTACTAGACATATTGAGACTTAACATCTTATGTCTCATGATGGCGAGCGCATTGAAATGCAATTGTGATTCATGTTGTTTGGTTTTGCTACCCTCCATGAGCAGTCGTATCGTGTACTATCAGGTGAAAGGCAGGCTCGTCTCGATATTAATTGCAAAAAATAAATAAATACACCCAACAGTCACATACATAGTCCTGACCCCACACTAAGATCGAGTCTTGTGTCGTGGGTATCAGGAACAACGAGAGACTTTTCGGTCTCACAAACACCCAGACCCGGAAGAAATATTTGTGGGCCGCACAAACATTTCTCTCGGTTCGGGGATCGAACCCGCGGCCTCTCGTTTCACAGGCGGCGTCTAACCAACTGCGCTACGGAGGCTGTAAATATTATGTACTATATTATGTACTATTGCATTGTAGTTGCTTTGTCTTATCACTACATAGTATAAAACAAAGTCGCTTTCTCTGTCCCTATGTCCCTTTGTATGCCTTAATCTTTAGAACTACGCAACGGATTTTGATGCGGTTTTTTTAATAGATAGATTGATTCAAGAGGAAGGTTTATATGTATAATACGTACATATTATTGTACAGAAATCTATTTGTACCCGGGTATAAATAAAAAAAAAACTTTTTTATTAATATGCTCCTTTTTCATAGATTGTATTTAAAAATGATATGCCAATATAACATATTCAATTCTACATAACTGTTTATTATGTTATGATAAAAAGGCTTAAAATTTTGCTTAAGTTTATTGTATTTCTTCAAGTATACTAAACTAGCGGCCCGGCCCAGCTTCGCCCGGGTACAAATATATTTCTGTACAATAATATGTACGTATTATACATATAAACCTTCCTCTTGAATCACTCTATCTATTGAAAAAAACCGCATCAAAATCCGTTGCGTAGTTTTAAAGATTTAGGCATACAAAGGGACATGGGGACAGAGAAAGCGACTTTGTTTTATACTATGTAGTGATTAAAAGAATTAAAATGTTCTTTCTTCAATTTTTACGAGTTTGTGTTTTTGTTAATAGTTTTAATTAGATTATGGTAATAATGTATATAGTAGTCTTAGAGTATTTATAATATAAAGGGAGCACTGGTACTTCAAAAACGTAGATAAAAATAGTGGTGCCGCCTGTCGGGACATCTTTTTTTAATCTCCTATTGGCTGATATTTGACAGGTTGTTCAGCATGCACAAATTATATGGAAAATATGAATAAAAAATGATTTCGGGCTATTTACCTGTATCAGCCCATATACGTCCCACTGCAGGGCACGGGCCTACTCTACAATCGGGAGTACGATTGAGAGTGGTTAGGTCATATAGTCCACCACGCTGGCCTAACGCGGGTTGGTGGACTTACATACCACAGGAATTCTTATATATCGCTATGGTATGCAGGTTTCCTCACGATGTTTTCCTTCACCGTTTTAGTGCGTGGTGATTGACTATCAATACACTATTTACTGACTATTTAATTCCACTCAAACTTATTTTAAAACGATAATAGCTAAATATACTTTCGATTATCAAAGGAATTTATAGAAATTTGTTGTCAAATAGTTCAATTTTCATTATAGGAGCGCTACCAACATTACGAACAAGAAAATATCTACGTTTTTCAAAACGCGAATGTATGACAGCGCTCCCTCCATATTATAAATAAACTAGCGGTCCGACCCAGCTTCGCCTGGGTGCATATATTTTTTGATTCCACTCCACACCAAATACATGTTATTTTTCGTATTAATCTCTTGTAGGTATACCTAAACTTGACATAGCTATCCTACTGTCTGGCTCAATCCCGTCTCATCCGTCTGTTCAGTCTCTTCCCGATCCGTCCCGTCCTTTCTCTTTATTATTCCGTCTTATAACGTGCATTTACATTTCGTCCTATCAAATCTGTCAGCTATCCCAGCCCTCTCCCGTACCTTCCACTCTATTATATCCCGTCTCTCCATATACATGTACATATAAAGATTGCCTTATGAAATGTTGACATTAAAAACTTTAGCGTTTTTTATTGTCCATCCAATATTCCGTCCCTTATTTCAGCACCAAAATGCTGTTTTTCCTAATAATATTGCACGCCATTACTTTTTGTTAGTAATAAAGTAATAATAACCATTTAAAAAAAGAATTGGCCAAATTGGTCCAGGCGTTGTTGAGTTATGCGCTTACCAACACTTTTTGCGATTCATTTTTATATTATAGAAGAAGATAGTATAGCCCTGCTTGCTTAGTGCGAGTTGGCGGATTTTATTTCACGTAGAAATTAATCCGAAAAGTCAGAGGTGTGCCCTGGGATTTGAACCCGTGACCATCGTTAACTTGTTGGCAGTTGCGTCTAGTACGTTACCATATACAAATTAATAAAACCTTCATACTGTCTTACCAGGTGACGTAAGTAATAGAACAAATATTTAAAAATATAAAACTGCATATCGTTTCATTATAATGTCTAGATACGGCATCAACGTACCAATATTTTTTTGATTCTTGAGTCTGAAAACAATACTAATGCAAAATTTAAATATGTCCCCCAGCGCATCTAAAAGTATAAATTCAAAAAACAATGACGTTTATGAAAACGAAAAATTATAATTAGATATATTTTGGTATACTCCGGCAAAACGCTTCGATAGAGTATACCTTGTTTAAAACTGTTGCAATAATCTCAAAAAACAATGGGCGATTTTGGTAGATGTGGACATCGTTTTAATTTACATTTAACAAAATTATGCGCAAGACGCCGTATCTAGATAATATTATATACACGATGTACACATTTTTTGAATTTTGTTCTATTTCGTCAGCCGTCAATGAAAGACAATGGAAAGATAGATTATTTTACGTTGGGTGGTAGTTGAAGCTGGACCGTCTTTTACATCTCCCGTCAAATAAACAAAGATCATCCTATACGGGCTGGACGCACACGCTTGAACGATACCCAAAAAAAGGTTTTTAGTATCTTCCTCAGAAATTTTCCAATTTTTCTCACTCCTTAAACCTTCCCAGGACTTCCACGAATATTTTAAGACCAAAATCAGCCAAATCGGTTCAGCCGTTCACGCGTGATGCCGTGAGAACGCGAAACGGGTTTCATTTTTATATATATACTAGCGGCCCGGCCCGGCTTCGCCTGGGTGCAGATACTTTTTTATTTTACTCCACACCAAATACGTGTTATTTTTCGTATAAGCTCTTGTATACCTAAACATGAATTAGCTATCCTACTGTCCTGCTCAATTCCGTCCCATCCCGTCTGTTCATTCACTTCCCGATACGTCGCGTCCTTTCTCTTAATTAACCATCCCGTCTTATACCGTGCATTTACACTTCGTCCTATTAAATCTGTCAGCTATCCCAGTCTTCTCCCCTACCTCCCACTCTATTATATCCAGTTTCTCTCTACTTTCTAAACACTTTATCGATTTTGATTATCCATGCAATATCCCATCCCTTATTTCACCCCCACTATGCTGTTTTTCCAAATAGTAGAAATGCACTCACACACACACAATTAACGTAGAAACAATTATATTTAACTAGTTTTTGAAGACACAGGCAACGCCTAATTTGAGAATCCCTGCAATATTCTCCATAATTATATAAAATTTTTATTTTATTCAGTTCAGTTCAGTTTTTATTTTTATGTGTTATTTTATTAAAGATTTTTCATTTTCAAGTGAAATTCTATCTTGAAATGAAGTAAAACTTAATACATGTGAATATTATTTATTTAATTGTCCTATATTTATGTAGCATAATAATATACTCTTTAGTTTACAATAAATTCCTGAACGTATGCATAAATATTTGACAATCAATTTAAATGTCAACCACTTTTCATTACTGTCATTAATTTACATCTTTAAAATCTAAAATACGCCATAAATCGAATATTGTGGCTATGTGTTGTCGATTCGAAACCTTTATTTAAATACGTTATTTAATTTTAGTGAAGAGTTTACCGTATCGACGCTATGAACATTAAATCTTTGACAGTTACAAACCCATGAACATTTTGTATGGCAAAATGTTTTTTCCTTTTTTTTATACTTTCGTCAATTCAATCGAGATAAAAACTATCCCACCTTTAAGTTGGAACAAATAACACATATCTACAAAATTTCATTATAATCAGTTGAGTGGTTTAGGAGTCCATCGCGGACAAACAACGTGACACGTGAATTATATATATTAAGATAGATTTCTAAAGTAGTATAAAGTAAATATAAAAAATATAATTATGTTATATAACTGCCAACATGTTCACGGTGGTCGCGGGTTCGAACCCCAGGGCACACCTCTGACTTTTCGGAGTCATGTGTGTATTGATAGTCAATCACCACGCACTAAAACTGTGAAGGGAAACATCGTGAGGAAACCTGCATACCATAGGAATTCATAAGAATTTCTATGGTATGTAAGTCCGCCAACCCGCACTAGGCCAGCGTGGTGGACTATATGGCCTAACCACTCTCAATCGTATTCTCGATTGTAGAGTAGGCCCGTGCCCTGCAGTCGGACGTATATGGGCTGCTACAGTACAGTATATAAAGATAATATTTTTTTAAATCTTTACATCAACTCATTTCAAGTCTTATATTTTAATACTTGAAGAAATACAATAAAGATAATTATGTAAATAAAACAAAATGTTGGTTATATTACTAGTTTAATAATTTAATCAGTCTGTGTTGAGTTCAATTATCCTCTCGAGAAAGGCGCAAGGGCATTTGTTACCAAATGATATATACCGGTGGATCTGAAATTAAAACAAAATATAAATACACCGAATAATCAATAATATGTTATTGTACTAGCGGCCCAGCCCAGCTTCGCCCGGGTACAAATAGATTTCTGTACAATAATATGTACGTATTATACATATTAACCTTCCTCTTGAATCACTCTATCTATTAAAAAAACCGCATCAAAATCCGTTGCGTAGTTTTAAAGATTTAGGCATACAAAGGGACATAGGGACAGAGAAAGCGACTTTGTTTTATACTATGTAGTGATTTATATGGTTACAATGTCTATTTATCCCGCCAAACAGCAGCTTAAATTCACTGTTGTGTTTCGGATTGAAGGACATTGTAACCAGAGTAACTACTGGACATATTGAGACTTAACATCTTATGTCTCAGGATGGCGAGCGCAGTCGAATACTAAGCATTGCTTTGTAATTCAAGGTGGTGTTTGGTTTTGCTACTGTCCATGAGCGGTCGTATCGCTTACTATCAAGCGAACGGCATGCTCGCCTTGCCATTCATTGTAATTTAAAAAATATATAGTCAAGATCCCATAGGGTTCAAGTCTTTAAAAATAAAATGTTTCTTATTATCTTAGGAAAAACAACGTTTTATAAATTTACCACCAAAGGACTGCATCGGTGGTGTAGTACGGTTACAAAGCTGAGATCATAGGTTCGAAACTCGGGTAGTGAAATTCAATATCGCTTGGATTTTTCTATTCATTATCAGCTTGGAGTCAGGAATTTGTGCCCGATGTGGCGATAGGCTCGCCCGCTTGACGGAACATACAAGGCGAAATGTGGTTGTCCTGGCACCACTGCCTACCTCTTCAGAGAAAAGGCGTGGAAAAATCCAATATCATTGTGCTTTTGATTCGAACCCGAGACCTCAGCTCGAACCGTAGTATAACTACGCCATCAAGGCAGTCATTGACAATTACCGGATCTATAAAGGGTATATCAAGACTGCCACTGAAAACGAAGCCGGGTGGTAGTTTTAGTGACTACAAACACAATGCTACTAAAAGTTTCGAAAGAAACGCGACAATTTATGTATTGTGATTTTTTAAATATCATCGGGTGGTTGTGAATCCATAGTTTTCGGTAAAATAATAATTTAAATCCTGGTATTCCATAGTGTCTAAAATAAAAGGGTATACACTCTTTTTTTAGAAAAAAACTATGAATTATCACCTAAATACGACAGCAAAAAATAACAAAATTAATTCGGGGCTTTCTTCAAAATTTATTTAATTGTTGCTTATTTCAAAATTTATAGTTGCCTTATATCTGTAGTCACAAAAACTACCACCCTTCGTTTTCGGTAGCAGTCTTGATATACCCGGTATAATATATTAAATGCCAAATCTTACCCAGTCTTAGGATTGCGCCCTCCCATCCTCAGTTGCGCTCCACTGCAGTTTCCTCTTTGTGCGTCGGCTACTGAGTTGCAGCGATGTCCAGTAAATCCTCCCCGTCTTATCGACTCCGCCATATAGTGGTTCGCTCTAAAAATAACATTCAAGGGAACCAATGTTAGTATTAATAGCAATAATAGCACTTTACTGGTGGTAGGTCTCTCATATGTGAGAAACCATTTAGGTAGGTACCACCGCAATGTCTATTTCTCCCGCCAAACAGCAGTTTAAATGCACTGTTGTTCGGACTGAAGGACATTGTAGCCAGTGTAACTACTGGACATATTGAGACAACATCTTATGTCTCACCATGGCGAGCGCAGTGGCATGTTGCTACTGTTTATGAGCGGTCCGCTTACCATCAGGCGAAAGACTTGCTCGTCTCGCTATTAATTGCAATAAAAAAAAAGAGACAATTACTCTAAAACCAAAATACTTTGATAAAATATACACGAGATAAGTAAGTGCGTGGTGGCCTGTTGGTAAACGGACTAGACGCGACTGCCAACATGTTCACGGTGGTCGCGGGTTCGAATCCCAGGGCACACCTCTGACTTTTCGGAGTCATGTGTGTATTGATAGTCAATCACCACGCACTAAAACGGTGAAGGAAAACATCGTGAGGAAACCTGCATACCATAGCGATTTATAAAATTTCTATGGTATGTAAGTCGGCCAACCCGCACTAGGCCAGCGTGGTGGAGTATATGGTCTAACCACTCTCAATCGTACTCTCGATCGTAGAGGAGGCCCGTGCCCTGCAGTGGGACGTATATGGGCTGATACAGAAGTAAAGACGACGAGATAAGTAACGACGAATAAAAAAACGCCAAGAGAAATAAGGGTACAAAAGCGTGTGATCTTATTTGATTTTAGTATAGTTCAAAACATAATAAATGTTAATTTAAAGGAATAAGTTATTGTTACCTGAAGTTGATTTTAATTTAAGACATTTTGCTGCATCTCGTAGTTCGAAATTCAAATGTAAGTATAAGCAACCTCGGCCACTTTTGGCGTGTGATTTTGTTCCGGACCCTGTATCTAGTATATATTTGATCGAAACCAAAATATCTTTAAAGTTATACTATTTGTACACACAGAGACAGTTTCTCTAAATTCGAAATACCATATACCAAGCATTGCTTATTTATGGTTTTGTTTGGTTTTGCTGTTCATGAGCGGTCGTATCGCTCACCATCAGACGAACGGCATGTTTGTTCCATTCATGGCAATAAATAAAAAATTCGACTGCTATTCTTACCTCTCATGATGGCACACCGTAGTCGAACACCCTGGCATGATAGTCCCACCGTTGGGATAGAAGTCGACGTGGCCGTGGGGTTCGAGAACCCCACTATCTCCAGCATTGGTATGGATGATCTCTGTGTACGCTGAGTCGCTGGGACGGATGATGTTAGTAGAATCCCACCTGCGAGCCGGGTCCAAACCTGGGAAAATGGGACCAATGATGAACATGGGACCAATGGTGAACATGGGGCTAAAGCGAAAACTTCGAAAGAAGATAGGAAGGCATCATATTAATCAAAATAAATATAGGATACGGCATAATTCATATGAAAATGTATTAATAAGTAACCCAGACCACACAGTCCCACTGCAGGGCACCGGCCTCTTCTCAATCGAGATATGTCATAAAAATAATTTTACTAGAGTACACAGCAATGCATTTGCACTGTTGTGTTCAGGATTGAAGTATATTGTAGTCAGAGTAAATATTAGACATTTTGATACTTAACATCTTATGTCTCTAAGCAATAATGCATTAATGCATTAAATAACACCCAACAGTCACATACATAGTCCTGACCCTACAGTAAGATCGAGTCTTGTGTCGCAGGTATCAGGAACTACGAGAGACTTTTCGGTCTCACAAACACCCTGACCCGAAAGAAATATTTGTGGGCCGCACAAACATTTCTCTCGGTGCGGGGATCGAACCCGCGGCCTCTCGTTTCACAGGCGGCGTCTAACCAACTGCGCCACGGAGGCTGTCAAGCAATGTTTTGTAGTTCAATTTGGTTTTGCTACTGTTCATTAGCGGCCGTATCGCTTACCATCAGGCGAACGGCTTGCTCGCCTGGCCATACATTCCAAAAAAATAATAAAAATATAATGTCATTACCACACTTTTTTTTGTTTTCCACTGGCGATTACGATTGCAGAAATTCAACTGGGCAACCCCCTATTTTTATTATTTTTATCAAGCTCAAAAACACTTTATATTTTCATGCAACGAATTAAAATTGGAAAAATGGAGGAGACGAATTTTATAAGAAATATTTCTATTTGAGAATGTGTTTGTCTCTTTTATGTGTCGCTTTTTCGTTTCATCGTATTTTGAAATCACACATTTTTCATTTCATAATTTTTTTTGGAGACTGTCCCGCCCTCACACCCATCACTGCAACTCCTGTGTCGCAGGATCAACGGCACGCAATGTAAGTACACCGAGCATTGAATCTCACCGAGTCTCCGGGAATGCCTAACTTGTTTTTAACCGAATTCATTTCAATATAGAAACCGTATTACCTGTGACATAGGCTACGTTTCCGTTCAAACTCCTGGCCATGATACCAGCGCCGTGGCCGCCCACACTGTACCCCACTATGTGGTACCTACTCGCCGTGGCTCCAGTGATGCTGTTCACCCAGTTGAAGAAACGAGCGGCAGCTTCGGCTGTTAGAGGGAGATAAAAGTATTATTTTCAAGCTATGCGAGAGAGAGATAGAGACGGGTGTTAGAGGGAGATAGATGTATTTACAAATCCAATAGGGTATTTGACTCCAATTTACATACATACATACATAAACTCAAGCTTTTACCCAGAAGGGGTATGCAGAGATGCCAGGGCACCCACATTTCGCCTTGTATGTACGGAACATACCAACCCACGATGTGATATCCGAGCTTAGGGCACAAATTCCTGACTCTGGGCTGATCTGTATCTGTATCAGCCCATATACGTCCCACTGCAGGGCACGGGCCTACTCTACAATCGAGAGTACGATTGAGAGTGGTTAGGCCATATAGTCCACCCCGCTGGCCTAGTGGGGGTTGGTGGACTTACATACCACAGATTTTTTTTTATAAATCGCTATGGTATGCAGGTTTTCTCACGATGTTTTCCTTCACCGTTTTAGTGCGTGGTGATTGACTATCAATACACACATGACTCCGAAAAGTCAGAGGTGTGCCCTGGGATTCGAACCCGCGACCACCGTGAACATGTTGGCAGCTGCGTCTAGTCCGTTTTACCAACAGGCCACCGCGCACTTTCTGGTCTGATAATGAATAGAAAAATCCAATGTCACTTTGCACAACCCGGGATTCGAACCCGAGACCTCAGCTTTGTAACCGTACCGTAGTACAACTACGCCACCGAGGCAGTCATAAAAATTGGAGTCGAGTGACTCACATTTTTATTGTATATATTTATCAAAACGTATTCATAGCTATGGTCTAACAAACAAAGTTTATAAATCCATTCAAAATGAAACAAGTTTGACACGTTTTAAAGTAGTCAAGTAGCAATAGCAGAAATATAGAGTATGCTAAAGCTTCAAAAATAACAACAATTAATTTGACATCGCTAAAATTTCCATTACTACTATGCTTTATTGAGTATTATTCTTTTGACAGCCTCCGTGGCGCAGTTGGTTAGACGCCGCCTGTGAAACGAGAGGCCGCGGGTTCGATCCCCGCACCGAGAGAAATGTTTGTGCGGCCCACAAATATTTCTTCTGGGTCTGGGTGTTTGTGAGACCGAAAAGTCTCTCGTAGTTCCTGATACCCACGACACAAGACTCGATCTTAGTGTGAGGTCAGGACTATGTATGTGACTGTTGGGTGTTATTTATTCTCGCGAATTCAATGAAAAATGTGCATAGATTAAAAATAGTATAGAATTGGAGGATCCAGTATTAACTTACCAGCAAGTGCGGCATTAGGTCCCCAGTGAGAACCAGAGCCCCAATCCAGCACAATAACATTCACATCTTCATTTTCGAGGAAAGCTGAAATAAAAGATAATTTAGAAACCTTGATCATAGCATCGCTTTGATAAGAATGTATTCATTGAAATAATTACATACATACATAAACTCATGCCTTTATCCCAGAAGGGGTAGGCAGAGGTGCCAGGACACCCACATTTCACCTTGTATGTTCCGTCTTATAATGTGATATGAACCAACAAATAATGTAACAATAAAAATATTGCCATAATAACTGCAGAAGTTAAAGCTATGGTATGCAGGTTTCCTCACGATGTTTTCCTTCACCGTTATAGTGCGTGGTGGTTTACTATCAATAATGACTGCAGGGCACGGGCCTCTTCTATAATTGAGAGTACGATTGAAAGGGTTATTCTAGTCCATCAAGTTTGCCTAGTGCAAGGCTGACTTTACATACCATAGAAATTCATACAAATCGCTAAGGTATGCAGGGTTCCTGACGATGTTTTCCTTCACCGTTATAGTGCTTATATCCCTGTATAAAAAGACTAACGAACGTCTTACCTGGTACCAACATTCTGTTGAAATTTGAAGACACAGAGCCCAAGAATCCGTGCATCAATATCACAGTTCTTCTGCTAGGATTGAAGTTTGAGTTGCGAAGACGGGTGGCGTCATTTAAGACCAAAGGTTGGCTGACTGATGGGTTTCTCCTGAAAAGACAATGATTTAAAGTAGGGGTTCCTGAAGTTTGCGGTGCGGTCAGCTATCAGATTGGATTATTAGAAAACTCCACAGGCTCTTTTGACCTCCTCTTAAGCTTCGGAAGGACTAACAAACAGTCACATACATAGTCCTGACCCCACACTAAGATCGAGTCTTTTGTCATCTCACTAACAACCAGACCCGAGAGATTTTTTTGAGGGCTGCATAAACAATTCTCACGGTACGGGGATCGAACCCGCGGCCTCTCGTTTGATAGGCCGCGTCTAACATCTGCGCCACGGAGGCTGTCAAGAAAGTACTTGTAGCGCTTAAAGAAAATGTTCCCAAAATGTTACAGGGGAAGAAAGAAAGCCATAGAAATTAAAAGAGGGTGTCTCGACGCAATTCTCTCTCTCAATTTTTAAGTTTTGTCACTATTTTCTCAACTAGTATTATTGTACCTATCTACTTCGACCAGCAGAAAAGATCAGGGCTCCGAGACAAAATAGAAAATATTTATGAGGGAACCTTGGTCTAAAAAAGATTGGGAACTTCTGCTTTAGAGGCTATTTTATACTTCTTAGTGCTAAAAAACTTGAAAAAAAGCCATTAACTTCACTTTTTTGAGAATAAGATTCGTTCAAATTTTGCTAGCAGTCATTTCGGTTCAAACAAATAGATGCAGGTGCCGTCAAAGAGGGTAACTCTGTACTTCGACATGACGAAAGTTCGAACATCGCACGTACGACTGTACGAATATGCCTAAACACTTTACTTTACTAAATCTGTCTGTAGTCTATATCAGCCCATATACGTCCCACTGCAGGGCACGGGCCTCCTCTACAATCGACAGTACGATTGAGAGTGGTTAGGCGATATAACCTAAGGCCATTTTTTTTAGTAGCCTATACTGTGTCCCACTGCTGGGAAAAGGCCTTCCCTTTGTCATTCCACTTAGGGGTGTAAGGGGGCCCATATAACATCTTTCGGGACCCAAGCCAACCTCAACTGCTCGTGGTACACCCTGCTGACCAACAAACGAGGATATGGTGACTCGCCAACACGCATTGGACCAGCGTGGCGAGTTAAGGTCCCCCCCTTTATGAATCACAAAAAAGACCATATAGCTTTACTAAATACCATTAATAAAACCTGGCCTATTTTAAAGTTCAAAAAGCTGATGTAACTTCTAACCAAGTGAACAGATGATAGGCGTTAGTCCTCTCAGGATCATATCGAGCCATGTTCGCGTAATCACTCAGCTTCATCCAATTGTCCACGAGGTGTAGGTTACCGTCATCATCATTCAGGTAGTCGTAGCGAGGACCCCTGGCGTCCCATTTTGATATCACTGGGTCTGTTGGCAGAGCTGGAACAAAATAACAATATTTTATCCATATCTAAAGACAGACATACTGGTTATCAAGTATAAAAGCTCAAAAATTAGGTCCCATTTAAATGTAAAAATGACTTGATCCGTGGTGCTTTACAGCTGGCTTCTCCGGCTTTTTGCGAGGTGATTTACCTCTTTAGTTCAATGTTTTGTCACCCGCTTTGCACGGAGGGAAGTGGACAATAATTTATTTCCAACTCCTCCTATTAATTTAACTTTCTGATTAATTTCGTTGCGGGTTAAAGACAAGTTAGACATTCCCGGAGACTCGCCGAGCTTCAGTGCCCGGTGTCATGATCTCGTGCCACTGTTGATCCTAGCTGACAGGAGTTACAGTGGAGGGTGTGAGGGCGGGACTGCCTCCTATATATTTAAATACAGATGACTTCAACTATACGGCCACTTCCCTGTAGCATAGTTGAGCGATGGCTGGCACATGCGTCATACTTGTGAACGGGTGCTGCTTGCGTGGACTGGTCTGTCCGATTTGATTACATTGTAATTGATTGATAAAAAGGCTTTCGCAATTATTCATTGCATTGGCGAAACAGAGTAAACTGATTCTTCAATCTCGGCGACTTCGCTTAGCTTAGTCATATTAAATATAACGTAAACATATTTATTGTAAAACAACAAATAATTAATGAACTGCTCTGATTTAAACCAAGTTGTGAATATTTATTAATTACTACATTGTAAATTGGTTTTAAAAAGAGCAACACTAGAGTTTCTGCCCGTTCTTCTCTAGTGAAAACCGCTTTCCGAACCGGGTGGTAGATTAAAGAATGGCTGAATCTAAATGAATCTTATGCCTCAGGATGGCGAGCGCAGTGGAATGCTAAGTATTGCTTTGTAATTCAAGGTGTAGGTTGGTCATACTACCGTCCATAAGCGGTCGTATCGCTTACAATCTGGCGAACGTCATGCTCGTCTTGCCATTCATTGCAATAAAATAAATTAACCACGCACTATAACGGTGAAGGAAAACATCGTAAGGAAACCTACATAGCGATTTGTATAAATTTCTATGCAAAGTCAAGGGCGGACCGTGAAATTATGAGGCCCTGGGATAATACGACTCAGAAGCCCACTAATTGTTTCAGCCCATATACGTCCCACTGCAGGGCACGGGCCTACTCTACAATCGAAAGTACGATTGAGAGTGGTTAGGCCATATAGTCCACCACGCTGGCCTAGTGCGGGTTGGCGGACTTACATACCATAGAAATTTTATAAATCGCTATGGTATGCAGGTTTCCTCACGATGTTTTCCTTCACCGTTTAGTGCGTGGTGATTGACTGTCAATACACACATGACTCCGAAAAGTCAGAGGTGTGCCCTGGGATTTGAAACCGCGACCACCGTGAACATGTTGGCAGCCGCGTCTAGTCCGTTTACCAACAGGCCATCACGCACTTTCCACTAATTATTCAACTAATTGTTACTGATTTACAAAACTGTTTTGCAGGGATCTAGGTTTATTGGAAAGGCAAAAATAGGACAGTAAAACCTGTTATATCAATAGGATTAGTAAGTAAGATATAATAATTTTGTTAGTCTTTAATCTTTTAGAAAAGTAAATAAACAAATAATAAAGAAATTTATTTTAATAAATTTTACTCACTCATACCTAATAACCTAGCGCTGTTTTTAACCGACTTATAAATAAGAGGAGGTACTCAATTCGCCTGTAATTTTTTCTGCGTTTGTTATATAATGTCGTTAAAATGAACATATTAAAAAGTTTTGCCTGGAGCCTTTTGTATCTACGACACTCTTGGGCCTAAAAGCTCTTAGGTATATCCGGCTATTTGCAAAGTCCTGGTACGTGCCAATAATACATATATAAACTCACGCCTTTTTCCCAGAAGGGGTAGGTAGAGGTGCCAGGACACCCACATTTCGCCTTGTATGTTCCGTCCCACGATGTGATAAGCGGCGATCGCCATATCGGACACAAATTCCAGACTCTGGGCTGATAATGAATAGAAATATCCAACATCACTTTGCCCAACCCGGGATTCGAACCCGAGACCTCAGTAACCGTACCCTAGTACAACTACGCAACCGAGGCAGTCTATGACTTATTATTTTAGACTATTAATGTTTTTTTTTTATTGCAATGAATGACGAGACGAACAAGCCGTTCGCCTGATGGTACGCGATACGACCGCTCATAAACAGTAGCAACATTCCACTGCGCTCGTCATCCTGAGACATGAGATGTTAAGTCTCAATATGTCCAGTAGTAACTCTGGCTACAATGTCCTTCAATCCGAAACACAACAGTGCATTTACGCAGTGTTGTTTCACGGGAGAAATAGACATTGCGGTGGTACCTACTCAGATGGCCTCTCACATATGAGAGACCTACCACCAGTAAATGATGTTAGACAAATATGGTCATCTGGACTCTATGTATGTCAAAGATCTCCATACTTGCGCCAAAAATAGATTATATGTTTTAAAACATTACAATCTTGAAATTACTATAACATAATTACCTTTAGCATTTGATAATTACTATAATCTTTTATTGATTGATATACCTTTAATATTTTTTTTTAACATCAATCAAATGTTTATCTTGGTACGTGCACAGTCATCGTAATTGAAGTTTTAATAAAATGCTTTGCGTCATAAATAAATAAATACACCCAACAGGCATATACATAGTTCTGACGAACACTAAGATCGAGCCTTGTGTCGCGGGTATCAGGAACTACGTTACTTTTCGGTCTCACAAATACTCAGACCTGATTTGTAGGCCTCACGATATTTTCTCGGTGCAGGAATCGACGCCGCAGCCTCTCGTTTCGAGGCATATAAAATTATTATTTACGGATATAATTGCGGATTTATCAAACCATTTTGATTTGTCGTAAAGTCCAACCCGTGACCATGAACGCTGTAAAGTTACACGCCGGAAACTTTCATCAAATATATACCAGATATAGGTTCCGGAACAAAATCACACGCCAAAAGTGGCCGTTGTTTATACTTATACATTTGAATTTCGAACTACGAGATGTAGCAAAAAGTCTTCAATTATAATAAACTTCAGGTAACAATAAACCTTATTCCTTTAAATTAAGATTTATTATGTTTTTGAACCATAGTAAAATCAAATACAGAGTGGTTGTTACAAAAAGATTATTTATATACAGAGTACTTACTTACGTACATCACTTAATTCACAACATCACACACACACACATACACATACACACATACACACACACACACACACACACACCCATACACATACACACGAGCATACATACATTAAATAAACGATTATTATTTTGTACTAGTCTTAATTCATTGTAAGAAAAATATCATAGAGGTAGACCGACACTGATATTATTGCGTTTATTTTGTAATACAAATTATTAATGAGAAAGTAATAAAGCACACTGACCCTTAAAATACAGGTTATCCTAGTTTAAGAGTCAGAGAAATAACAATTTGCACGGATTTGTACAAATAAATGGCAACTAGATAATAATGATCTATCTTATTGTAAAAAAATAAAAAAAAAACTGTGTATGTTCCTTTTCTATGAAATAAAGAAATTATTAAATTACTAATTAAAAATAATAACACACGTTCATTTGTGCTCTTGTTTCTCTTGCCGTTTTTTAGGCCGTTACTTATAATCTAGTGTATATATTTAGATTTTAGAGTATATAGAGAGAGTGCTGGTACCTTAAAAACGTAGATAAAAATGGTGGCGCCGGGCCATCTTTTTCGGCCCTCCTATTGGCTGATATTTGACAGGTTGTCCAACATACATGAATTACTTGGAAAAGAAAAGTAAAAATAAATAGTTTAGGGCTATTTAATTCCACTCAAACTCGTTTTAATGGTATAAAAGTTTAATGAAATTTCAGTTTTCAAAGGAATTAATTCAATAATTTATTACTAAATTATTAATTCAACTTTAACTAATATAGGAGAGCTACCAACATTACGAACAAGAAAATATGTACGTTTTTCAAGACTCGAAGGTATGACGGCGCTCCCTCTATATTATAAATACTCTAAGATTTAGATAGAAATATCGAAATACCGGGAATTAAAAATTGAAAAAATTCTAATCGGCGATTAAATCCGTACATATTAGTTTTATATCAATGTTATTGCACAATGTTGCTCAAGAATAGATAATTCTTGCACTAAATACACTGTACCAATAAATCTATACTTTTAGTAGATTTTTAAATACATACATCTGTAATGTTCAACAAATATAATCTGTAATCGAAACGTCGAGAAGTCAAAAATTTAAAAATTAAACTATATTTGCGATAAAATCCATAAATAATAGTTTCATTTCAACACACATCTGTATCAGCCGTACAATCGAGAGTACGATTGAGAGTGGTTAGTACAGTTCACCACGCTGGCCTAGTGCGGGTTGGTGGAGTTACATGCCATAGAAATTCTTATGAGTTGCTATGGTATGCAGGTTTCCTCACGATGTTCTCCTTTACCGTTTTAGTGCAGTGATTTTTAGTATTATGATTGTTTTAAAAATCTGTTAAATGTTGTATTTTTTCTTTTGTACTGGTACAAAAGAAAAAATACAACAATATATATATATTTAGACTGCGATCGAAAATGAAGTTAAGTAGTAGTTTTAGTAACTTCAGACACAATGAAACAAAAATTTGGCAATTTTTTTTTTAATTTTATTCGTATTTTAAGACATTATTTAGTTTGAGTGATAAATACGTACTTTTTGCTAAAAATTATAATTTAAACCTTTGTATACCATTGCGTCTGATAGTAAAAGGATTTTAATTATTATTTTAAGAAAAACAATATATGTGCAGTCAGCAACATAAGTCGCTATACATTCACGAGATTTGGAATTGTTTTATCTTCCAAAATAATAATTATTTTCAATATCGTATGGCATTTCTTGGTATATATGATTTTACTTGGTTATATTTTGCGACTACAGGGTAGTACGTACAAATTTTAATTCATAAAAAGGTTATTAAAAATGTGAAGTGTTCAGCGACTTATGTTGCTGACTGTACCACCCAAACACAACGATAAAAAATTGCAAAAGGGTCCCTATTTTGGGAATTTTTCAGTTGCTTTGTGTCTGTAGTCACTAAACATGCCACCCGGCTTTGTTTTCTATAGCCTAATCTAATTACAAGCGACATATAGATATACTTTAGTCTTTATTGATTCTCTAGGGCCCTACTATATTCATCCGAAACGAAGTTCGAAACTTCGGATGATAGAATTATATTATATTATATATTATATTATTATATTATACGAATGTACCTACATATACTTATGGCCGTTATTGACTTATGGTCGTAACCATAGACTTATGGTTACGATGTACGTTATACAAATTCTAACTTTTACAGAATAGATACATTCGTATCGTATAAAAAACTTCGATCGTCCGAAGTTTCGAACTTCGTTTCGGATGAATATAGTAGGGCCCCTATTTATTTTCTTACTATTGTTTATTTTTGACAGGAAAGTACCGTTCCAGTTTCGTTATTTTATATCATGAGACTGATTGTTACCTTTATTAACATTTTATTAGTTCTGTTGATTTGATTTTAAAAGTTATAAGATTTATCATTCTTTCAACTAAAAGCTTTGTCAACTTTTTGAACACTGACAACGTCCGTCTCATGTTTTTTTTATGGGTATCTTTATTCGATCTTAAGCCTGAAACTAAACTAACTGGGCACTTTTATCTAAAAGGCAAAATACTTCAATATTTAGATTTTGACAATATCTTATGTTATTATGAGTAATAGAAATAGGTGTAGATCCTAAATATATTTACCACCCCTGACTTCACCAATATGACGGGATAGCCCCAAAAACAATGAATTACAATTAAATCGCGAACACGATTAGATATTTAAGTTCCTGAAGCTAATAATTGAGCCTCTTCCACCAATGGACAATAACATTACGTGTATTCATAAAACAAATAATAATTTCTATGAACTATTAATGTTTGATGGATTTTCCCGATTTTGAAGAGAAAATCCGTATGGTATCCATTTTTTCCAGAAATATTTTGATCTTATTTCTTTGGATAGCTAAATTACATGTACTAAGTGCATTTAAAAGTTTAATAAACTGTTTATCATATAATAAAATAACATTGCCAAAACAAATTTAACCTTGATAATTCGTTCGCAAACAAATGTGAGTTTTTGAAAAAACTATGCCGGAACTAGGCACCTGACCTGACCTTGCCCTGTATTTCAACGACATTTTTCATGTGTATGTATGTTTTATGTATTTATATACATGTTTTAATTTATTATTATATTTTTTTTTCTTTGTAATATTATTTGTTGATATATATTTTTGTCACTACACAACCTAGACTGCCCTTTCTCTCTCATTTATCTTCTTCTCTCTCATTTCTATCCAAAGCTAGTCTGTATCAGCGCATATACGTCCCACTGCAGGGCACGGGCCTACCCTACAATCGAGAGAACGATTGAGAGTGGTTAGGCCATATAGTCCACCACGCTGGCCTAGAGCGGGTTGGCGGACTTACATACCATAGAAATTCTTATAAATCGCTATGGTATGAAGGTTTCCTCACAATGTTTTCCTTCACCGTTTTAGTGCGTGGCGATTGACTATCAATACACACATGACTCCGAAAAGTCAGAGGTGTGCCCTGGGATTCGAACCCGCGACCACCGTGAACATGTTGGCAGTCGCATCTAGTCCGTTTAAGCGTAAAAAAAGTTAAAGGTAGCCTGGAAGATATTTTTATGGCAATGAGTGGCGACACGGGCCTGCCGTTCGATTGATAGTAAGCGATACCACCGCTCATGAGCAGTGGCAAAACCAAAAACACCTTGAATTACAAAGTGTTGCTTGGCATTCCACTGCGCTCGCCATCTTGAGACATAATATGTTAAGTGTCAATACGTCCGGTAGTTACTCTGGCTACAATGTCCTTCAATCCGAAACACACACTGATGTTTCGCGGGAGAAATAGAAATTCCGGTGGTACCTACTCAGGTAGCCTTTCACATATGAGAGATCTGCCAGACTTAATGCAAAAAGGCCGCCTGTTGTACTTATTTTATATGTTGTTATTCTTCCTGTTGTATAATAAAGTTTAAAAATAAATAAATAAATAATTTTCTCACCTGCAGCCACCGTCAAACCCACAACAAATAGAAAAGCAATGCGACTAGTCATCTTCTACGAATTTGTGACGCGCAATAACCAGTCAGTTTTTATATATTGCATGCAATGAGATAAAAAGCATTAGCGATTATCAAAATTGCGTCATTTGGCAGCGGTTTTTGAAGTTTTTGGGTTTTACTGGTAGATCTGTTTAATAATCACTACATAGTATAAAACAAAGTCGCTTTCTCTGTCCCTATGTCCCATTGTATGCTTAAATCTTTAAAACTACGCAACGGATTTTGATGCGGTTTTCTTTAATAGATAGAGTGATTCAAGAGGAAGATTTATATGTATAATACGTACATATTATTGTACAGAAATCTATTTGTACCCGGGCGAAGTTGGGCCGGGCCGCTAGTAAGAAATAAAATAAAGAAAAGAATAAAAGAAAGAACAGTATAAAGAAAGAAAAGTATAAAAGAAAGAAGAATAAAAGAAATAAAATAATATTTATTACAGGTACAATACATTACAGAGGAGTTAATATAGAACAGTTAAGGTGAAATAAAATTAAATAAATAAATATTGCCCCAGCTAAGGTAGCTCTCATACAGTTAATATTCTACAGCACTACACTACACTGATTTTCGATCAGTATAAGAATAAGTAGAAAATGTTAAAATTCTTTTAAGATAAAGTTTGAAAATAAAAAAAAAAGACTGACACGAATTGATATACCGGGTATCTCAAGACTGCTACCGAAAACGAAGCCGGGTGGTAATTTTAGTGACTACAAACACAATGCAACTAAAATTTTCACAAAGAAACGCGACAATTTTTGTTTATGATTTTTTAAATAATATCGTTATTTTTGGGTGGTAAATCCATAGTTTTTGCTAAATATATAATTGTAACTCTTTTATACCTTAGAGTATTTAGAAATAAAAGGGTATACACTATTATTTTGAGAAAAAATGTATTTACCACCCGAATATGGTCACAGGAAAAAAATTACAAAAAAAATAATTTCGCATTTTTTGCAACTTTTTCTGTTGCATTATAATAATAATAATAATAAACTTTATTAAACAAAAGAAAGACATACAGAACACTAAAACTAAAGTACACGCAAAAAAGAATACAAAAATAAGGTTAAAGCGCAAGTGTTAGATTGAACTCTGGTGCCCAAATAAAGATTTAACTTGTGTTATGGGTACCAGGGGTTCATATCGTAGATTTCAGTTACTGTATCAAAGTCACTTACAAAGATCATATTTATTTTCAATCGTGGCATATTTTCAATAAAGTAACATATAAAGACTTATAATGATGTGCCTGTAGCCAAGACAGTATACTCGTAATATGTATGTTTAAGTGTTAATGTGAGTGTGTGTGTGTAATGTGAGTGTGTGTGTGTGTGTGTAATGTGAGTGTGTGTGAGTGTTTGTGAAGATGTGATGTAGCGATTTTTACGATGGTACAAAATTTAAAATAAAATTTGTGTCTGAAGTCGCTTAAACTACCACCCGGCTTCGTTTTTGGTAGCAGTCTTGAGATACCCGGTATAATTGAAGAACAGTAAGGCTAGAAAACAAAAATGTGATATCAAAATTTGAATTCAAACATTTTTCTACTTTTCAGTGTTATATATGAGCAAATACAACGAAGGTTACTTTACTGAAAAAAAAATAGTTTTATTATACGCCTATCTTGGTTTATTGAAAAACAGAATTGTATCGAAATCTAACTTCTTGTTAAAAATAGATAGGATATAGAGACGGCCGTAAATCGCTAACTTCGAAACTTTGAGAACCTTTTTCCCTAATTACGGATTTTCATCAGGCACGTGTCATATTGTAATGATTTATCAATAGTCATCTGAGTGTTAAAACACGTTTCGATAGCGTTTAAGGATTACTTGTCTGCATCAATTGAAAAGCTCCATTTTGATTACAGGTATTAACTTTAAGATTGTATTTTATGCATATCGATGACTTATCTACCAGAAATCGTAACTCCATTCAAACAAATTTTAGAGAAGAAAAAAAACTATCCACGGTAAATTTATTAAGGAAATATGTTATGACTTTTTAAATTATTGGTACGAAGTTCCATATTGCGGGTTCCGAAAGGGGGCTAGACGGAGGAAAATAAGACCAAAAGTTGTAACGACACTTTAAAACATTTGACAATCGTTTTTTACAATTTTAGTTTGTTACCCTGCTGTCAGTCATCAACCTTTTATTTGACTATGTATCTTGCCAATTATTACTAAAATTGAGCCTATTGATTAAGTTTATATTTGGTAATAATATAAAAATAAAATTATTACATAAAAGAAATAAAATTTTATTACAATTCCTTGACTAATAAATCCATCGGAACTTCGTTCCATCCGGGTGTCCCTTTACACCCCTCATGTTTTATATTGTTTTGATTGTTTATGTACTCATTTTGAATCAAATAATACAATGAATTTATTTGATCTACAGTACTTTACGCCAAATGGCATTAAAACATGATATTGAAAAGCAAATGGAGTCACTAACTTTGATAATTAAGCCATCGATATGTGCGTAGTGTGTTGGAGTATGATAGTTAAATCGAAGTTATCCAAAAGAAAGTACTGTACTGTATCAGCCCATATACGTCCCACTGCAGGACACGGGCCTCCTCTGCAATCGAGAGTACGATTGAGAGTGGTTAGGCCATATAGTCCACCACGCTGGCCTAGTGCGGGTTGGCGGACTTACATACCATAGAATTTTTTATAAATCGCTATAGTATGCAGGTTTCCTCACGATGTTTTCATTCACCGTTTTAGTGCGTGGTGATTGACTATCAATACACACATGACTCCGAAAAGTCGGAGGTGTGCCCTGGGATTCGAACCCGCGACCACCGTGAACATGTTGGCAGCCGCGTCTAGTCCGTTTACCAACAGGCCACCACGCACTGAAAAAAAAGAAAGTACGCGATCATAATTTTAAATTAAGTTAAGAATTAAATTTAAGTTACTCGATCCATCGATGGCTACATGCCACCTGTCATAACTATGGGCTTTTTAAACTTGAAGAATTTCGAAAGATAGTCGAAATTGGTTTCTTGTACGATTTGATTCCCGGTCGATTGGATTGCCCTGAACTAGTGATGGAATAAATAGCAATAGGAATCACAAATAGCAAGTGAAGTCAATAACATTTCACAAGTTAAATAAATAAGCTAAATTTTGCGGTTTGCTATTATGATTCACAAAACCGATCGGCTAATAATATACGATCTCGTGTAAACTATGAAGGAGTTAGTTTATTTCGAAACATAAAAAAGAAACTGAAAAGTGTGTAATTTTAGATGTGGAAAATGGTTATTATATACATACTAGCGGCCCGGCCCAGCTTCGCCCGGGTACAAATAGACTTCTGTACAATAATATGTATGTATTATACACACAAACCTTCCTCTTGAATCACTCTATCTATTAAAACCGCATCAAAATCCGTTGCGTAGTTTTAAAGATTTAAGCATACAAAGGGACATAGGGACAGAGAAAGCGACTTTGTTTTATACTATGTAGTGATGGTCAGTTTTTTTGTTTACAAATTCTGTGGGGGCAATTAGCTATATTGCAGAAATATAGAGCATGCTAAAACTTTCAGGCAGAACACCATGGTATGGATTTTACAAAAGGATAAATATAAGGCAGTCTAAAGTGTATAAAGTGCGTGGTGGCCTGTTGGCAAACGGACTAGACGCGGCTGCCAACATGTTCACGGTGGTCGCGGGTTCGAATCCCAGGGCACACCTCTGACTTTTCGGAGTCATGTGTGTATTGATATAGTCAATCACCACGCACTAAAATGGTGAAGGAAAACATCGTGATAAAACCTGCATACCGTAGCGATTTATAAGAATTTCTATGGTATGTAAGTCCGCCAACCCGCATTAGGCCAGCGTGGTGGACTATATGGCCTAACCACTCTCAATGGTACTCTCGATTGTAGAGTAGTCCCGTGCCCTGCAGTGGGACGTATATGGGCTGATACAGATACAGATACAGTCTAAAGTGTAAAGGAAAGGAGTTAAGATGGAAAAATATAAGAAACAAATAATGACTAATTATTAATAAAAATATATAAGTATGTAAACATCAATAGATTTAGTATGACTAAACTAAACATTATCATTTATATCAATAATTTGCTTAATACGTAGTATTAGCTTTCTATTATTTTATTGTTAGTAAACGATAACATATATTTGAAACGCATTAAGTATGTCATCGATCAATTACAAAAACCGGTCAAGTACGAGTCGGCAATAAAATCAAGGTAATAGGGAATATGCATGTCATATTTTTATATTTTTAATCAATTCTGTATGTTATTACATTATCGGAAAAAAATATAAGTCTTTGAAAATATCAATCAAAAGAGTAGAAAAAAATAATCAAAACTCTTTATCAGTTTCGAAGCATTCAAACGCCATGTTGGCGCGAACTCGCTGTGACGTCAGAGGTTGCGTTATGAACAACGTAGTATTTGGATTAAGTTTCTTTCATGAATTGCTACAGAACTGTATTTCACGACAAAATAATCCATTTTATTTAATAGTATAAAGAAAGCACAAAATAACTCATAAACAAACGTAAAACAACAAGCTAAAACTTCATAAGAACGCAACCATTGTCGTCACTTTCCTTTTCAAGCAATAGATCGCGTTTCGGAAAAAAATGCGCGGCAAATTTGAAATGTCATTTTTTAAGTATTTATTTTACCGATTTAGAGTTGATAAATTAAAAAAATATCTATAAGGTATAATTATATATTAATAAAGATTACAAAAAAAATATTTTAACTTAGTTTAAAGTCTGGTGCATGTTCCCTATTAATTAATGAAATTTGTCTAGTTAGCTTGTTCTAATCGAATCACAGTGCGTGGGATTTTTTTATTGCAATGAATAGCGAGACGTGCATGCCGTTCGCCTGATGGTAAGCGATACGAGCGCTCATAAACAGTAGCCAAACAAAACACCTTGAATTACAAAGCAATGCTGGCATTACACTGCGCTCGCCATCCTGAGGCATGAGGGGCCTTATTAATAAATTCGGATGAGCGACGAATTACTGGTGGTAGGTCTCTCATATGTGCGAGGCCATCTGGGTGGGTACCACCGCAATGTCTATTTCTCCCGTGAAACAACACTGCTTAAATGCACTGTAGTGTTTCGGATTGAAGGACATTGTAGCCAGAGCAAATACTGGACATGTTGAGACTTAACATCTTATGTCTCAGGATGGCGAGCGCAGTGGAATGCGGAGCATTGCTTGGTAATTTAAGGTGTTGTTTGGTATTGCTACTGTGCATGAGCGGTCGTATCGCTTACCATCAGGCGAACGGCTTGCTCGTCTCGCCACTCACTGCAATAAAAAAAAAAAGAATTAAATTTTAGCCAAAACCTTTAAAATTGACTAATTTATATTGACCGTTCCTTTTACTTTTAAAATCAGTGGATTGCCATAACAGGATTATCATGTCAGGCTGAAGAATATAGATTTTTTGTAAATATAGTCATTACTATCTATCTATTCATAATAATCGATTGAATTCTCTAGCCCAATCCATCCATCCATCCATCAGCCAAAGGAAGTCCACTGCTGAACATAGGCCTCCCCCAATGATTTCCACAGAGACCTGTTGGAGGCAGCCTGCATCCAGCGACGTCCCGCGACCTTTACCAGGTCGTCGGACCATCGTGTGGGTGGACGTCCTACGCTGCGCTTTCCGCTACGCGGCCTTCATTCGAGCACTTTCCGACCCCATCGGTCATCAGATCTCCGCGCTATGTGCCCTGCCCATTGCCACTTCAACTTGCTAATCCGGTGGGCTATGTCAGTTATTTTAGTTCTCCTACGGATCTCCTCATTTCTGATTCGATCTCGTAGGGAAACCCCGAGCATAGCCCTCTCCATAGCTCGTTGAGTGACTTTGAGCTTCCTAATAAGGCCCATAGTGAGAGGCCACGTCTCGGTGCCGTAAGTCATCACTGGCAACACACAACTATCGATTTAAGGCATTGAGGTATTTTGGACGAGAAGACGTCGCGTAGTTTCCCGAACGCTGCCCAACCGAGTTGGATTCGACGATTGACCTCTCTCTCGAAGTTGGACCTGCCTAACCGGACCACTTGTCCTAAATAGACATATTCGTCAATAACTTCAAGAGTCGAGCCCCCAACACCGATGGGGGTGGGTACAACATGGACATTCGACATGATCTTCGTTTTGTCCATGTTCATTTTAAGACCCACCTGTTGGGAGACTCGATTGAGGTCTTCGAGCATAGTGCTAAGGTCTTCCAGCGATTCTGCCAAGACAACAATATCGTCGGCAAACCGAAGGTGAGTGATATACTCGCCGTTGATGTTGATGCCGAATCCTTTCCATCGCAAGAGCTTGAAGGCGTTTTCCAGCGCGGCAGTGAACAGTTTCGGAGATATGACATCTCCCTGTCTCACGCCTCTCTGTAGTGGAATAGCCTTCGTACTCTGATCTTGTACTCGGACCGAAATGGTGGCGTTGTTGTATATACACTTCAACACTTCGATGTACCGATAGTCTATATGGCACCGCTGGAGAGACTGTAGCACAGCCCAAGTCTCGATGGAATCAAAGGCTTTCTCATAGTCCACAAACGCTAAACAAAGCGGCAAGTTATATTCCTCGGTTTTTTGTATAACTTGCCGAAGCGTATGGATGTGGTCTATGGTACTAAAGCCTTTTCGGAAACCGGCTTGTTCGGGAGGCTGGAAGTCATCAAACTTGCGTTCGAGACGGTTTGTGATGACCCTCGAAAACAACTTATAGACATGGCTCAGGAGCGAGATGGGCCTGTAATTCTTCAGCAAAGTGTTATCACCTTTTTGAAGAACAGCCCAATGCCTAAAGTTAATCCTTCGCTTATCCGAGTTTATTTATGAGGCCGGAGATGTTAAGTTTCATTATGTCCGGTAGTTACTTTGGTTACAAAGTCCTTGTAACTGAAATACAACTCATATACACTGGTGTTTGGCGGGAGAAATAGACAATGTGTTGGTATCTACCCAGGCGGCCTCTCACATATGAGAGACCTACAATTAGTAAGAAGTTCTTCCTTAAATAAAGAATCGAATAGAATTGTGTTTGTATTGCATGACAATCCACATATAGGTATCATTCAAGTGACGGAGAGCGCCGAACAATCTCGAAAATCATATAAGAAAGAAAGAAAGGCATATTATTATTTATATCGAGTGATTCGGTTTTACTTATCATTTTCTTCGAACTTTGTCTATTGTTGCGACGTACGATAGAAGAATCCAACATTTTGTGCAGTATCTAGGCACACTAGTGAGATTTTACGTACGGCCTTAGAACATTCGAAGTTCGTATCGTTTTTACTCGTATAGACAGGAACAACGCGTAGAAATGGAATGAAATCGTGAATTTTTCTAAAAGAAGTACAAATTTTCGTCTTATCGAGTCAATGTCGTACTGACATATAAAATATCTATATATACTCGTCAAAACAAAATAAGTGCCACCACTATTTTTCGACATTAATTCATTTTGATCAGGATTCAAGGTTAAAAATTGTCTATATATAATAAAACAAAATATTATGTATTAAATGAAATTATTTTAAATTCAATTTAATAAAAAATAATTGTAATTGTAAGATTTTATATTTTATAAATCTTTTTTGAAATTTATGCCTAACATTAATATTAAAATTTTAACTAATAGGTATATAACAAGTAGTTTTTTTTTACATTCTCATATCGGGTAAGTCTCTCTCTTTTTGAAATGCATTCTTGGAGCCTTGAAAGCAATGCCTTACAAGATTTTTGACTCTGTCATCAGATATTTCGTTCCAACAACTTTTTAATAAGTTTATTAGCTGCTGGCTACTATGCACATCTTCTTGAGCTGCCTTAACCCATCGTTTGAATTGATCCCAGAGTTGTTCAATCGGGTTCAGGTCAGGACTGTTGGCAGGCCACGCCAAAACCTCGATATTGGCTTCGTCTAAGACCGCCAAAGTTGCTCATGCTGTGTGCGGTCGAGCATTGTCCTGCATCAGGATGAAACCTTCAGAGGCTGATTGTGAAAATGGAATGATATGAAGTCTGACTACTCGATCGACGTAACTTTGTGTTGTCACAGTACCCTGGTTTAGAAAAACAAGGTCAGGTTTACCTTGTAAGCTAATACCGGCCCAGACCATAACATTGGGTCCACCAAATCTATCACGTTCATGAATAAAAACATCTGAAAAACGTTCTCCACTTCTTCTCCATACTTGCACACGAAACTCCCTAAAAAACTTCACTTCACACTCATTCGTGAAGAGCACGTTACGCCATTAGTTTTTACCAAATTCCAAATGTTGACGTGCAAATCTAAACGGCTTGCACGGTGAGCTTAGGTCAGTTTAGCCCGGGCTGCTGGCCTTTTTGCAAATTGGTGGTCTTCGTGCAAACGATTTCCTATTGTTTGGTCGCTGACAAGGGTACCCGAAGTCCGGTGTAAGCGATTTTGTAGAAGGCGAGCTGTAATATTCCGATTTCGACGTGCACAAAGTCGCACATAACGGTCTTCTTGGGTGCTGGTAGTACGAACTCTTCCTGAGCCACGACGCCGTGATACACTGTCCTTCTTTTGATACCAGTTCCAAAGGTTTTGGACAGCTCTACGTAAGTACAGAAAAATAAACGAACTATACGCAAAACTATATCTGACTGAACTAACGTCAGTCTCCAATAAATAATTGAATATAATATTAATCATATAATAACTAAGCCATGGCGAAGCGTAGCCGGGTCAGCAAGTATATTATACAAAAGGAGCGAGTAAGGAAGAAATAATGAGTGGGTATATTATTACGAAAAATTTATCTAAATACAGAGCGCCTTATTTATAAAAAAACCACTAATCAACCACAGAAACGTCAATTAGTTAGATCATGTTATGAGATAAAACGTACATTAAGTTTTGCTATTCATAAAGTTTTTTATGCATACTCTAACTGATATTGGTACTTCACAGAAAAACACCGCCCAAGTGCGAGTCGATGAAATGAAATGAAATGAAATGTATTTATTGGTCACGTAGGCAATTTAAGAGCTCTTATGACAAGTCAATACTCATAGAACCTAATCTCTATATACAATATATTTATACTTAGTATTACTTATTTTAATATCTTGCTTTAATTAATTTATTTATTTATGTCATTTATTTATTTTAAAATTATTTTAATTTTTATTTAGAATTAGTTTTATTTATTTATTTAGTTTTTATTCATATTTTATTTAAAGTATTACTTATTACTTTATGGTAACTTATTTTTCAAAGAAATACAATATGTTCTGTATCAGCCCATATATGTCCCACTGCAGGGCACGGGCCTCCTCTACAATCGTCAGTACGATTGAGAGTGGTTAGGCCATATAGTCCACCACGCTGGCCTAGTGCGGGTTGGCGGACTTACATACCATAGAAATGTTTATAAATCGCTATGGTATGCAGGTTTCCTCACGATGTTTTCCTTCACCGTTTTAGTGCGTGGTGATTGACTATCAATACACACATGACTCCGAAAAGTCAGAGGTGTGCCCTGGGATTCGAACCTGCGACCACCGTGAATATGTTGGCAGTCGCGTCTAGTCCGTTTACCAACAGGCCACCACGCACTTACTATACAATATGTACGTTAGTCAAATTAAATTTATTTGTGGACCATGAATATTATTATGTACAACGGTGCGTAGCGGTTTTACTTTTCATACTAATATAATAAATGTGAATGTAAGTTTGTTACGCTTTCATGCGAAAAATACTTAACCGATCATCATGAAACTTTGTACACATATTCTTGGAGGTATTAGAAGTAAAATAGGATACTTTATAAAGAAAAATACGGTAAATAAACAAAATATTTATTCGGAAAAACATCTTTGCCGCTATTTTGAAAATAGGGTTGTGTCCAAGATTTTATTTGAGCAGTAAGTAATCACTCCTTAAAAGCATCGTTTATAAAAACAAACGAATTTGAAAACAGCATCAAAATTGAATGTAAAATGACTGAGATATTAATACATTTAGTAGTACGGTGGGGACACTCGTTGTCTCTTTCGCACGCGTGCACCTTATGGAAGATGACGTCACGCCGTGCATGTTGCATCCTTTTCTATCACTCCTACCACCAACTTTCATATATTTGTAACTTGCTTATAACTTAACGGATTTTAAAAATTCTTTCTGATTATGATCATGCGTAACGTAACCTTCCGTTAAAAACAAAAATAAAAATGTATGAAACTAGCCTATTTCTACTATATGGCCTAACCTAACTTAACCACTCCCAATCGTTCTCTCGATTGTAGAGTAGGCCCGTGCCCTGCAGTGGGACGTATATGGGCTGATACAAACAGACACAGATATACATATAATTTCAGCTTTTTAGCTATCACGGTTTATGACTGGTGACAGACAGACAGCAGTCTCAGTAATAGGGTCCCGTTTTTACCTTTTAGTTACGGAACCCTAACAATAATTTGATTAAATTGACAGTAATACCAAACGACATACAACGTCATAAATCACAGACATCCGCAATTTTAATACCCTTTAATACGATTTTATTAACTTCATTGATAATAATCAATCACCACGCACTAAAACGGTGAAGGAAAACATCGTGAGGAAACCTGCGTACCATAGCGATTTATAAGAATTCCTATGGTATGTAAGTCCGCCAACCCGCACTAGGCCAGCGTGGTGGACTATATGGCCTAACCACTCTCAATCGTACTCTCGATTGTAGAGGAGGCCCGTGCCCTGCAGTGGGACGTGTATGGGCTGATACAGTTACAGTTATTAACTTCAGACGTATGTTAGTATGTAAGGGAATATTAGAACAAGATTTTGCAGTTTAAATGCACTGTTGTGTTTCGGATTGAAGGACATTGTAGCCAGAGTAACTACTGGACATATTGAGACTTAACATCTTATATCTTAGGATGGCGAGCGCAGTGGAGTGCCAAGCATTGCTTTGTATTTCAAGGTATTGTTTGGTTTTGCTACTGTTCATGAGCGGTCGCATCGCTTACCATCAGGCGAACGGCATGCTCGTCTCGCCATTCACTGCAATAAAAAAAAATTACTCGCCTTCAAAACGGCGGGTTGACTCGAAATTACATAGCGTGGTGTGCTTACAACCTTTATTTATCTTCGAGCACCCCACGCTTTGTAACAATAAAATGTATGTACCTATTTTACTCCATTTTGTAATCTTAAACTCATTATCAATTATTTTTTGCTTTTAAGTTGGATCGTTTATAAAAGCGTGTTTTTTTAAACTGTAATTTAATTCTGCATCTAGTTTGCTTATACTGTATACAAGTGTCTCGGTCATTTTAAAGTTATCGATCTGATAAATAGATGGTAATTTGTAACCGATCGATGTCTGTAAATGAAAGACAAATGATAAAAACTAATATTGTATGGGGGGAGAGCGGGGGGAGGGGGGGGGGGGGGCTGTATTAAAGTAATGGAATCCAAAACAAAGATTATAATTGGATTTTTGTCTATTTATGCAGTTGTGCGCAATAATCTCAGAAACGGCTTAACGGATTTCAATGGCATTTTATAGAGGTAGCTGACACTCTGGATTAAAAACATAATAAATCTTAATTAAAAGGAATAAGGTTTATTGTTACCTGAAGTTGATTATAATTTCAGATTTTTTGCAACATCTCGTAGTTCGACTTTCAAATGTGTAAGTATAAGCAATTTCGGTCACTTTTGGCGTGTGGTTTTGTTCCGGACCCTGTATCTAGTATATATTTGATCGAAGGTGCTCTCTCGAGATGAGGATTTATAAAACACGGTTTACGTTTAAAATTACAGTAAAAATTATTGTTTGACAGATTGGCTGAACTATCATAATATTGTTTTATACTAGCGATCGAGACAGGCTTCGCCCGGGTGCAGATAGCTTTTGAGTCCATTCTACATCAATAACATATTATTTCGAGTGCTAAATATATTTCCCGCGCGCAGTCGACTATATTTCCTATCCCATTATATCCAGTTTAGGTCCCGTCTCATCTCGTCAGGCCGTGTAGCGAATTTATAAATTTGGTTTCCTGACTCTCTCCACGGGAACAATTATTTTTTTTCAGGATCAAATGTAGCTTATGTATTAATTCAGTATATTAGCTATCTCTTTAGGAATATGGAAATATATTTATGTGGGAAAGGTTAAACATAAAGGAAATGACTGCGTGTTCACTCTAACTGTATTTATTCGCGACTGCTAGGTAAACTTAATCGGCGGGCGCAGCCGCCTTTAATTACTCAACGTTGACACACACATACATATCCCTCACATGCATATATTCGTACATACAAAATTCAGTCATACTGTACCTACAATCTCTATACCAAATTTCATCCAAATCGGTCTATATTTAGATTCTTGAGCCATCCCACGGGAACACTACATTTTTTTCGGGATAAAAAGTAGCCTATTTGATAATCCAGGGTCAAGGCTATTTCTGTGTAAAATTTCATCAAAATCGGTTGAGCCGTTTTTGCGTGAAAAAATAACAAACACCCATACATCCATACTCACAAACTTTCACCTTTATAATATTAGTAAGGATATGAATAGTATTTTGAATTATGTGTGTTATGTATTTATGTATATTATATTGTGTATTTTATATTGTATATTTGTGTATGTACTAGCATAAGTATATTTCTTTAGGTTTTCTCCTCAATACCTATTTATGCACCTTTTTAATGCATCCACCACAGAACAGATGAATATGGTTAGAAGGGAAATACAGGGTATATCAAGACTGCTACCGAAAACGAAGCCGGGTGGTAGTTTAAGCGACTTCAGACACAATGCAACAGAAAAAGTTGCAGAAAAAAAGCGACAATTTTTTTTTGTTATTTTTTTCTTTTGACTATATTTGGGTGGTAAATACATTTTTTCCTAAAATAATAGTGTATACCCTTTTATTTATAAATAATCTAAGGTAGAAAAGTGTTTATAATATTATTTTAGCAAAAACTATGGATTTACCACCCAAAAATGACGATATTTAAAAAATCATAAAAAATAACTGTAGCGTTTCTTTGCGAAATTTTTAGTTGTATTGTGTTTTTAGTCACTAAAACTACCACCCGGCTTCGTTTTCGGTAGCAGTCTTGAGATACCCGGTATAGTCCCACAAACTTATCTGACCCGGTGAGGGAGTCGCTGTAATCGAATTTGGTGTTGCTATTACAAATAGATATTGCAATAAAGTGGGTAAAATAAGACTTTTCAATCCGATCAATAGTGTCGAGAAAATGTCCAGTTTCATCTGCATGATATTTTTCCTTCACAAGATTTCTAACAAATCGCTCCCCAAAATCCTTAAATAAGTGTATATGTATCCTCCTCCACAATCGAGAGTACGATTGTGGGTGTTTAGGCCATATCACAGGCCATATAGTCCACCACGCTGGCATAATGCGGGTTGGTGGACTTACATACCATATAAATTTATTTATTTATTTATTTATTTAAAACTTCATTGTACACCTAAAACTAACAATACAGAAATAAACGACAAGAAAAAAAAATGTACAAAAGGCGGTCTTATCGCTCGAGGCGATCTCTTACAGACAACCAACCATGGGATGGATAAGAGGGAACGAAAGTTTTGGGGTACCATGAGGTGTACGAAAGGATAAATGGACATATATCTATAAGTATACATACCTTATGCATATATAAATAAATATATATACATAAACATAAACACATACATAAATAAATATTATAACTAACATGTATCAACATTATGCATAAAATAAGCATAGCAACAAATGTATATACAGGGTATATCAAGACTGCTACCAAAAACGAAGCCGGCTGGTAGTTTAAACGACTTCAGACACAATGCAACAGAAAAAGTTGCAAAAAAAGCGACAATTTTTTTTTGTTATTTTTTTCCTATGGCCATATTTGGGTGGTAAATACATTTTATCCTAAAATAATAGTGTATACCCTTTTATTTATAAGTAATCTAAGGTATAAAAGAGTTTAAATTATTATTTTAGCAAAAACTATGGATTTACCACCCAAAAATTACGATATTTAAAAAATCATAAAAAATAATTGTGGCGTTTCTATGCGAAATTTTTAATTGCATTGTATTTGTAGCCACTAAAACTACCACCCGGCTTCGTTTTCGGTAGCAGTCTTGAGATACCCAGTATATACATATATATATAAATATGAATATAAATTCTTATAAATCGCTATGATATGCAAGTTTCCTCATGATATTTTCCTTCATCGTTTTAGTGCGTATTTCTAGATTGTCAATACACGCATGACTACGAAAAGTCAGAGGTGTGCACTGAGATTCGAACCCGTGAACACCGTGAACATGTTGGCAGCCGCGTCTGGTCCATTTAGCAACAGGCCACCACGCACGTAACGATAATTTTTAGTTAATGATATGTACTTACATCTATTGTACTAGTACGTACAAAATTCTGTTTTCGTGGAATTTAATTTGTAAAGCTGACAACACAAACCTTTCGCGACCGCTACGCGTTGATATTATTTTTCGAAGGGTATTAATGGTATCTGAAGACGCTTTTCTTTCTTCGTAAAATTTAATACCTAAAGTCTAACGTTCCTAGCGTCACTTTATAAAGTTTTCGGCATTTTTAACTTGTTTAAAATAATGCAGGTAAAATAAATACATGGAGTAAACAACCAATGGCGGATATGTCAGTGAGTGGCAGCTAGATTGACAATTCCAAATGACGTCTTTGTTTCCACTTTTGGCCACCGGGCCAGATAAGTTTGTGGCTCTATACAAGCGTTTGACGCGTCGCAAGGTGGTGCATAAAAAGCATCACTACAGCGGAACGGACGATTTGGCAAATCAGTCGCTTTCGAAATGCCTTGGAGCGTGGTGCTCCTGTGAAATAAAGTAAAATGCAAATTTGTGCTATTTTATCTTGCAGTTCCAATACTAAAAGCGTCGAATATCAATTGAGGAAGAATTTCATACCACTATTAAACCCGATTTTATTGATTTTCACCTTTATTTCCAAAAATTGCGGTTTGTAATTACGACATTTTGAAGAATTCGATAATATGATAGACGACAAATCAAAAATATACATTGCTGATTATGCATACATACAATGCACGCGAATGCCAAGTTCCAACGCAATGCATACGACTCATTTTTGTTATGTCAACTTCGAAATTTGTCACATTTCACACAGTGTTGTAGTCATGTACATGGTAGCTATATCGATGTAGTTATAGATTTCGTATACTCATAAATCAGTTTTCATAGGCATTCAACACAGAAAACTAAATCAAATCCTTTAGTAATTTTATATTGTAGTACTCGTAACGTTTGATAACGTTGACGACCTATCCTTATGTTCTAATGTCATTACTCCGCCAACTTGAGAACAACATATACCAGGTATATCAAGACTGCTACCGAAAACGAAGTCGGGTGGTAGTTTTAGTGACTACACACACAATGTAACTAAAAATTTCGCAAAGAAACGCGACAATTTTTTTTATTATTTTTTAAATATTGTTGAGTTTGGGTGGTAAATCCATAGTTTTTGCTAAGATAATAATTTAAAAACTTGCATACCATAGCGTCATTAAAAATAAAAGGGTGTACATTTAAGAAAAAAAACTATGTATTTACCACCCAAATAAGACGACAGAAAAAAAATACAAAAAAAAATTTCACATATTTTTGCACAAAATTTAGTTGCATTGAAAATCTGAATCCAATAATGAAAATGTTAATATTTCACACACAGCTGAAAATCTTGAAAATCCTCTACATATAGATTTGTAAAATAGTATACAAATTAAAATTAACTTTCAATAGTAATAACACCCAACAGTCACATACATAGTCCTGACTCCACATTAAGATCGAGTCTTGTGTCGTGGGTATCAGGAACTACGAGAGACTTTTCGGTCTCACAAACACCCAGACCCGAGAGAAATATTTGTGGGCCGCACAAACATTTCTCTCGGTGCGGGGATCGAACCCGCGGCCTCTCGTTTCACAGGCGGCGTCTAACCGCCTGCGCCACGGAGGCTGTCGAAATAGTAGATATTGTAGTCTCATTTATTTTCCGTCTATCGACATAATCTGTATCTGTATCAGCCCATATACGTCCCACTGCAGGGCACGGGCCTCCTCTACAATCGAGAGTACGATTGAGAGTGGTTAGGCCATATAGTCCACCACGCTGGCCTAGTGCGGGTTGGCGGACTTACATACCATAGATTTTTTTATAAATCGCTATGGTATGCAGGTTTCCTCACGATGTTTTCCTTCACCATTTTAGTGCGTGGTGATTAACTATCAATAAACACATGACTCCGAAAAGTCAGAGGTGAGCCCTGGGATTCGAACCCGCGACCACAGTGAACATTTTGGCAGTCACGTCTAGTCCGTTTACCAACAGGCCACCACGCACTTAATGCACTATCGACATAATACTAATCAAATAACTGTATCGGTAAAAACCATTACGCATATCGATAAAATAAATTCCGGTCTTATAACAAAGACATATTTCCATAATTGTATCGATACTTTAAATCGACTATTGCAAGCTTTCTACATTGGATTTGTTGAGGTTTTGTGTTTCGAAAACGACGACGCTGGTTTTCATACAATTTGACGGCTAATGCCTTTCTAACCATATTCAACTGTTCTGTGGCAACCACCACCCAAAAGTTGGCTGTTAGAAAATGCCTTTGACATTAAGCCCCGCCTTTATATAACTATGTACAAGAAGTTTTAAATAAATAAATACCTCGCCTAATGGAAATTTAGAGACTGTCCCGCCCTCACACCCACCACTGCAACTCCTGTGTCGCAGGATCAACAGCGCGCATTGTAATGACACCGAGCATTGAGGCTCGGCGAGACTCCGGGAATGTCTAACTTGTCTTTAACCCGCAACGAAATTAATCATGAAGTAATTAATAGGAGTTGGAAATATTTTTGTCCACTTCCCTAATGGAAATGCGCCCTTAATACACATTGTTGATAAATCCTTACAAAACATAAGCTTGCAAGGAGTTCCGATCATTCTGATAAGTATTTGTCAAAGCAGAACAATATACATACATTTTTACTTTGCTCAATACTGATATTATATTACTTTCACTTTATTCACTTTCATCATTCTCGTCGCGAATTGTAAACGGACCATTGTTGCTGATATATATATTTTTATTGCAATTAAAGGCGAGACGGGCATGCCGTTCGCCTGATGGTAAGCGATACGACCGCTCATAGACAGCAGCAAAACCCAAACACTGTGAATCACTAAGCAATGTTTGGTATTCCACTGCGCTCGCCATCCTGATACATAAGTTTTTAAGTCTCAATATGTCCAGTAGTTACTCTGGCTGCAATGTCCATCAATCTTGAACATAACAGTGCATTTACACTGCTGTTTGGCGAGAGAAATAGACCTTGCGATTAATTATTAAATCATATCGTTTCATATGTGTCGTATTTAGCGTGTATTTTTGTATCAAAGTTTTAAGTAAGCCTCCTACTATAGGATCAAGATTATTGGGTGTATTTAAAACAAATTTAAGTGTTCAATAATTTAATTAAATAGTCAGTCCGTCATTATTTGTTCAGCCTCTTGAGAATGGTGTGAAAGCGTTTGTCACCAAGTGGTAGATACCGGATGATCTGAAACCAAATAATATATTAATTATAAATTTAAATTATATAATAATATAATCAATTATTTTCTAAATATCGAATAAGTACTATGAATTGACTTGTCATAAGAGCTATTTTGACAGCCTCCGTGGCGCTCGGTTAGACGCCGCCTGTGAAACGAGAGACCGCGGGTTCGATCTCCACTCCGAGACAAATCATTGTGAGGCCCACAGTATTTGTCTAGGGTCTGTGTGTTTGCGAGACCGAAAAGTCTCTCGTAGTTCCTGATACCCACGACACTAGACTTAATAGATCTTAATGTGTGGTCAAGACTATGTATGTGACTGTTGGGTGTGTTTATTTATTTATATAACAATATAATCAACTATTTTGTAATTTTAGAATAAGTACTATGTATCGACTTGTCATAAGAGCTATTTAATTGCCTACATGCTCAATAAACCAAATTCATTTCATTTCATATGGATTTTAAAATGACTGCCTCGGTGGCGCATATCTGTACAACGGTATGATTGTTTAGGTCTCGTGTTTGAATCCCGGGTTGGGCAAAGTAATATTAGATTTTTGTATTCATTAGCAGCCCGGATCTATCAAATCGTGGGAATACAAGGCGAAACGTATAGTCCACCAGGCCTAGTGCAAGGCGGACTTTACATCTGTATCAGCCCATATACGTCCCACTGCAGGGCACGGGCCTCCTCTACAATTGACAGTACGATTGAGAGTGGTTAGGCCATATAGTCCACCACGCTGGCCTAGTGCGGGTTGGCTACCATCGAATTTTTATAAATCACTATGGTTGGTTTCCTCACGATGTTTTCCTTCACCGTTTTAGTGCGTGATTGACTATCAATACACACATGACTCCGAAAAGAACGAGGTGAGGTGAGGATTCGAACCCACGACCACCGTGAACATGTTGGCAGTCGCGTTTAATCCTTTTACCAGGCCACCACGCACTTCCCATGAGACTGTAAAATACTTCCAAATAATTCTGTTATAACCAGTTTCATTTTTCACTAACCCAGTCTTAGGTTCTCTTCCTCCCATAGTAAGAGTAGCTCCAGTACAGCTTCCTCTTTGCGCATCAGCTACAGATTCGCATTGATGAGCAGTAAACCCGCCGCGCATTACCGTCTCCGCCATGTAATGGAAGGCTCTGGAATTATAAAGTCATCTTTACATTTTCCGGGATAAAAAGTACCGGAAAACCTTTCAGGATAAATAGACTTATTAAGGCTAAAAGTTTTTTTCTAATTGGACTAATAATTTCTGGCATAATAACAAAAAAGCACGAAAAAGTAAGACAAAGAATACACAAACATAAATTACAATAATAAAAGAAAATGACGATAAAATTATAAATATTGCGCTATCAATGGAACCTATCATTCAGCTTTCTGCTGCAGAACTGCATATGCAATACAACGATGATTTTCAATGGGAGGCCTAAGATACGTGCGGACGATCAGTCGGGGTTACTTATTTATATAAATATACAACAAACAACATGCCAATCTATACTAGTGTTGGAATAAATAACAATAGCAATCATAAATAGCTAGTGAAGTCAATAACATTTCACAAGTTAAATAAATAAGCTAAATTTTGCGATTTGCGATTGTGATTCACAAAGCCGATCGGCTTATATTTTAACATGATCTCGTGTAATCCATGAAGGAATGAGTGAAAGTGATTTTGTTTGTCTATTTAAAGAAGTAATTTATCAGTCAATTTTGTGTGTGTAATTTTAGATTTGATAAAGGGTTATAATATAGGGTCAGTTTGTTTACCAATTCTTTGAGGTCAATTAGCAATAGCAGAAATATAGAGCATGCTAAGGCTTAAAAATTAACAAGGTGATGTTAATTTGAAATAGCAATAATTTCCCATTACCAATCTATAATGCGATTCAACTAAGAATAGGACTGACCCGGCGCCATATTGGTTCGTAGTAGCTGTCAAATCGTACAATGTAGGTAGGGTGAGCAAAACAAGATTTGTTAAAATAATATTTTTGTTGAATAAAAATTATATTTTTAATATTCAAATTCACAAAAAAATAATAATAATCAATTAATAATGTCGTCTTATAGTTACTTTCTGGCGAATTATTGCACATAAAGTAAATAAAAAATTAAAAAAATATACTTTTTAAGCTATTTATGACTAAACATTCTTGTTTATGTGTCCATATAACATGTAATTGTTTCTATTTATTTAGTTAATTTATGTTTAGGAATTTGACTATGTGAAAAAAAATATAATTGATGCGTAAATATTTTTTTGTTGCTAACCATACTTTTCGTGTGATATTTGACAACTAAGGGTCATTGACGTTAGGGGAATATTATAAAGCTGAAGAGTTTACTTGTTTGAACGCGCTAATCTCAGGAACTGCTCGTCCGATTTGAAAAAATCTTTGAGCGTTGAATAGGTGATTTGTCGAGGAATGCTATAAGCTATATAAGTATAATCACGCTATAACCTGCAGTAGTGAAAAATCTAGCAACATTCGTTTTTCGTGGTCCGATTGGTCGATATTCCAAATTTATATTCAAAATTGGACATTATGGCCGCCATTTTGAAAAGTGTATCTGCATTGAATATAAATTTAAACAAAAAAAAAAAAAACAATTCTACATACCTGTAATGGTGACAAAGCGCTGTAAGACACCCGGGCATGTTAGTCCCACCGTTGGGATAGAAGTCCACGTGGCCGTGGGGTTCGAGCACCCCACTATCTCCAGCGTTGGTATGAATTATCTCTGTGTATGAAGCATCGCTCTTTGTGATCACGTTGTCAGAGTCCCAACGCCAGGCAGGGTCCAAACCTGACATACAAAAAGAAATTGATTAATCGAATTAGATGATAATAACTGACTCGACTGCCTCGGTGGCGTAGTTGTACTAAGTTACGGTTACAAAGCTGAGGTCTCGGGTTCAACTCCCGGGTTGGGCAAAGTGATATTGGATTTTTCTATTCATTATCAGCCCAGAGTCAGGAATTTGTGACCGATATGGCGATAGGCTCGCCACCTATCACATTGTGGGTCGGAACATACAAGGCGAAATGTGGGCGTCCTGGCACCTCTGCCTACCCCTTCTGGGATATAGGCGTAAGTTTATGTATGTATGTATACTCCATCGGTTTAGGTACTTAACTAAATGTAAACAAACCATAGAAAAGGTTATTTAACATTGCCATTTCTCATTTCTAAATTAATTGAAGACAAAAAAATGTTTACGTAAAAGTAAAACAACATTGTATGTTCAAATTTATTATAACGATTATAATTACGAATGTGTGAGCTTGGAAACAATTAAATTATGCAAGATCATAATTAAATTATCTAAATGAAATTATCTAATTTTACATAATGCAGTCTGTCTATAAAAAGACCCAAACAGTCAGGCATCCAAAACATTTTCATAAAAGTTACAAGAAATATTATGCTACAAAATCTAAAAGTACGATTTTACCGTAATGCGACCATTTAAATGAAAGATAATGCGTTAGGTCGGATAACTAAGCATCATCATATGTTATCTATGGCAGCCAATTATTATTCATTGCGTTAATATATTTACTGTTTTCGTGAAGTGGTGAAGTGTTTGGAAGTGTTCATCGTTGTTCTATACTCTGTTTTAGTTATTATTTGTTATAAGCTGCTGTTAATTGTTGTTAATACTTGTTACTTGGTTGACTAAGAAAATATTCGTAAATTGGACATTGCAATAAAATGTTGAACAACCATGCGTCACGTGTTCTGGTTTGTTTACATTTAGTTAAGTACCTAAACCGATGGAGTATAGATGATAATAACTTAATTTTGACTGCCTCGGTGACACAAATCAATTAATTAATCGAATTAGGTAATTATAAATTAAATATTTTTTGCCTTGGTGACGCATTTGTACAACGGTATGATTGCAATTGTCTCCGGTTCGAATCCCAGGTCGGGCAGTTTTTATTCATTGTATTATATTTTCTATTCAGAAATTGAAAGTATAAGAAAAAAATATAAATACATTTTGGTGGTAGGTCTCTCATATTTGAGAGATAGCCTGGTTCCACCACCACAATGTCTATTTCTTCCACCAAACAGCAGTGTAAATGCACGCTACAGTGCATACGGGTTTGACGGACATAATGATTTCTTAGGTTTACGCGAATGTTACTCATTGAAATAAAACTATTATTTACGGATTTTATCGCGGATTTGGTTTAATTTTTAACATTTTTGACTTCCGGACGTTTCGATTACTTTACAGCTTTCGTGGTCACGGGGCGGACTGAGGTATAAGTCATGCGCTCTGTGGCTGTTACAATTCAACTAACCTTATTTTACAATTATTAAATTTAAAAAAGTTAATTTATTTTCTTTGAGGGACATTGTAGCCACAGTAACTGTTGGACATATTAAGACTTAAGTCTTACATCTTACGTCTCAGGATGTCGAGAATGCAATGCCAAACATTGCTTTGTAATTCATGGTGTTTGGTATCGCTACTGTCCATGAGCGGTCATATCGCTTACCATCAGGCGAACGGCAGGCTCGTCTGTCAATCATTTTACAACAAAGTTATTGTTGTTTCTTGCTAATTTGTGAGTTTGCTGGCTTTTACCTGAAACATAAGCTACGTTTCCGTCGATATTCCTGGCCATTATACCAGCGCCGTGTCCTCCAACACTGTAGCCGATGATGTGGTATCTCTCCGGAACCGCTCCAGTGACGCTGTTCACCCAGTTAAAGAAACGAGCGGCAGCTTCTGCTGTAAAATAAAGACTAGTTGTTTGATCGGACTAATCTATGCTTATAGTCAATCACCACGCACTAATACGGTGAAGGAAAACATCGTGAGGAAACCTGCATACCATAGCGATTTATAAGAATTTCTATGGTATGTAAGTTCACCAACCCACATTAGGCCAGCGTGGTGGATATGGCCTAACCACTCTTAATTGTGCTGTCGATTATAGAGGAGGCCCGTGCCCTGCAGTGGGACGTATATGAGCTGATAAAGAAGAAAAAAGAATCTATGTTTAAAGCCAAACCAAACAGAAACCAAAATTTTTAAAATTTATTATTATTTTTTCTCTATTTTATTGTTATTTTGTCTTAAGATATGAACATATATTGTTTGTGATGAACAAACACATCACGGCCACACGGAAGACCAGCGCTGGTCACACCAGCATATGCTAAGTATTTTTGTAACAAGCACTATTTGTATCTTAGTTTTTAATATTTTGGTTTTTGTTGCTGCTACTTGTTACAAATATTTTTTTTTTTCTGTCTTTATTTCAAAAGTCTCTCGTAGTTCCTGATACGACACAAGACTCGATCTCAGTGTGGGGTCAGGACTATGTATGAGACTGTTGGGTGTATTAATTTATTAAATTTGGACCCAACGATGTATGGATAATGGTCAGTATCATTAATAAAGTTACCAGCAAGGGCGGCGTTAGGTCCCCAGTAAGATCCGGAACTCCAGTCCACCACAATCACGTTTACATCTTCATTTTCAAGGAAAGCTAAAAACATAATTAAATTTAGAAAAAAATCTTCAATCAATCTTTTTATAGCAGAGACCCCCATTTTTTTCTGGGACTCTTAACGCCCCCTTCTAGATCTCCAACGACCACAAGGGAGCATTGTCGCCCACTTTGAGAAATAATGTTTTATAAGGTGTTTGGAATCGTCAATTATTGCTACTACATAACAGACAATTATTAGCGAAACACAGCAGTGTAAATGCACTGTTGTGTTTCGGATTGAAGGACATTGTAGCCAGAGTAACTACTGGACATGTTTGCGTTTGAGTATTCAGGCGTAAATGTTTTTAATATAACTTGGTACTAACAAATTATCCTGTTTTACAAAAAAACACTCTATAACCACAATTACCATCAATGTACAATGTACCATACAATTGCTTTGATGGACGATATTTTAAAAAAGATAGGGCTATTTGCCTCGATCAAATATATACTAGATACAGGGTCCGAAACAAAATCACACGCCAAAAGTGGCCGACGTTACTTATACTTATACATTTGAATTTCGAACTACGAGATGTAGCAAAAGTCTTAAATTATAACCAACTTCAGGTATACACTTTTTTCTTTTTAATTTAAGTTTAATATGGTTTGGACCCTACTAAAATCAAATAAGAGCACACGCTCATTTGTGCTCTTATTTTTCTTGCCGTTTTTTAGGCCGTTACTTATAATCTAGTGTATATTCGATCGAAGGTTATTTAAGTCAATGTAACGTGAGGAAACCTGCATAACATAGCGATTTGCAAGAATTTCTATGCAGGAAAGTCTGCCAACCTGCACTAGGCTAGCGTGGTGGACTATGGACCACCAATCGTACTATTGTAGAGGAGGCCCGTGCCCTGCAGTGGTACTTTATTTTGCCCTAAATGACTGGTAAGCGATACGATCGTTCATGAGCAGTAGCAAAACCAAACAACACCTTGAATTACAAAGGAATGCTTGGGAATTCCAGCGCTCGCCATCCTAAGACATGACATGTGAAGTCTGAATATGTCCAGTAGTTACTCTGGCTACAATGTCCTTCAATCCGAAACACAACAGTGCATTTAAACTGCTGTTTGTCGGGAGAAATAGACATTGCGGTGGCACCCACCCAGACGTCCTCTCACATATGAGAGACCTACCACAAGTATATGGACTAATAAAGTTAAAAATACTTACCAGGGACCAAAACGGTGTTAAATCCAGAACTGACTGAGCCCAAAAACCCATGCATTAGTACGACTGTCCTTCTGTCAGGGTTGAAATTCGAGTTGAGCAGTCTGTTCACATCGTTCATAACTAAAGGTTGGCTGATTGTGGGGTTTCTCCTGAAAATACAAATATCTAGAGTATTCTCTCGCTGACTGTCTCGGTGGCGCAGTTGTACTAGGGTACGGTTACAAAGCTGAAGTCTCGGGTTCGAATCCCGGGTTGGGCAAAGTGATATTGGATTTTTCTATTATCAGCCCAGAGACAGGAATTTGTGCCCGATATGGCGATAGGCTCGTATATCACATCGTGGGACGGAACATACAAGGAGAAATGTGGTTGCACTGGCACCTCTGCCTACCCCTTCTGGGAAAAAGGCGTGAGTTTATGTATGTATAAATAAATAAATAATAAATAGCACCCAACAGTCACATACATAGTCCTGACCCCACACTAAGATCGAGTCTTGTGTCGCAGGTATCAGGAACTACGAGAGACTTTTCGGTCTCACAAACACCCAGACCCGGAAGAAATATTTGTGGGCCGCACAAACATTTCTCTCGGTGCGGGGATCGAACCCGCGGCCTCTCGTTTCACAGGCGGCGTCTAACCAACTGCGCCACGGAGGCTGTCAATGTATGTATGTAGAGTATTCTCTGTTGATACAGATTATATGGGCTGGTTTTAAATAGATTCTGTACCCGGCGGAGTCTGGCTAACCCATAGTGAAAAGTATGTACCATTGAGGTATTATACTAGAGCAGACATCGGGAACAAAATCTCTGCGTATTGTGCGTGCACACGGGTACACAGTGAAGCGAGAGGGAAGATAATGTTACTGCGTAGGCGTGACAGAGACAGAACTAGAAAGAGCGGTACGGTACCGTTCATTAAGTTACAAAAATTTTGTTTGCAGTGTCCCCTCTAGTATATTTTCTCAATGTTATTCAAGTATACATTTTTATATTTCAATGTATTTTTCAGGATTGCTCCCAAAATTGCATTTAATCGCTTTTTGATAACAATATTTTTGAATGATCTTTTATCAATTTTTAGAGGCGATTTTACTAGTGACAGGCCTCTCATATGTGAGAGACCGCCTGGGTAGGTACCACCGCAATGTCTATTTCTTATGGTAAAAAGCAGTGTAAATGCACTGTGATGTTTCGGTTTGGGAGACATTGTAGCCAGAGTAACTACTGGACATATTGAGACTTAGCATCTTATGTCTCAGGATGGCGTATTATTAGCTTCAGACGTATGTATGTTATATGTAACGGAATCTTTGAACATGATTTTGACCCCCTTCAAAACGTCGGATTGTCTCGAAATTTTGCATATTTATCCAGGATCCAGGATATTGGACAATGACACATGGGGTGCAGGAGGATAAGTAAAGGTTGTAAACACCCCACGCTTTGTAACAATAAAATGTATGTATTTTACTCCATTTTCTTATCTTAAATTCATTATGAATTATTTTTACTTTTTTAGTTGGACATCTTATTAAAGCATGTATTTTTAGTTTTTTAAACTATTATTTAATTTAATATAATAAAAGCTAATAAACAACATTTGACTTTATACTTATTTTTTGGTAGTGTGGTTGAATGAGCTATGGTTAATATTGTGATTAATATCTTGGTGTGTAGTGATTTATACAGTTATTATTTAAGCTTTTATTATTATCTATTTCTCTTTTTCTCTTAAGGCTTTTGTTTTTTTTTTTTATTGCAATGAATGGCGAGACGAGCATGCCGTTCGCCTGATGGTAAGCGATGCGACCGCTCATGAACAGTAGCAGAACCAAACAACACCTTGAATTACAAAGCTATGCTTGGCATTCCATGCGCTCGCCATCCTGAGACATAAGATGTTAAGTCTCAATATGTCCAGTAGTTACTTTGGCTACAATCACAGAATACTAACAGAATTCAAGCTTGTGTATGTACTTCACTTTTGTTGCCACACTCACACTACGCTCGGCGTTCGCACTAGGGTTGTTAACTCTGGCTTATGCGAAAACACTTTTCGTGATAACTACTTGCACGTCCTGACCTCCGATTTTGACAGTTGACGTTTGTCAAATTCAATTTGTCAGCCTAAAAATAGGCCTAAAATATTTGAAATTTGACATTGACAGTGGACGTGCAGGTAGATAAGAGCACTCGTATCGTTTGTGGTTTGATTAAAATTTAAAACAAAAGATATAAAACACAAAAATGAAATAAATAAATATTAATTGTATTTACGAAATCATTGAAAATATGCAAGTCATTATTATGAGTTTTTTTATTGTTTTTGTATATTATATGTATTTTTTTAAAGAAAATTGTATCCTATTATTATATTCTGGTGTTTTATATACAAGTGTATGACTTTTATTAATTTGTTCCAACTTTGCATAAAAAATATCACTATTTGCGTGCCCGAAGCGGATGACACTCGCGCTCGCAGTGGTCTCGACTGGTTTCGAATATCGTGTCGGTGAACGCTGTCTATGTGTGCGTTGATTTAGCGCGCTTTGTATGAAGCTTGACTTCTGTTAGTTTAATATTCTGTGCTACAATCTCCTTCAATCCGAAACACAACAGTGCATTTAAACTGCTGTTTGACGGGAGAAATAGCGGTGGCATTGCGATGGTACCCACCCAGGCAGCCTCTCACATATGAGATCTACCACCAGTAAATATATATACACAGTATATATATGTAGTTTTAGTTTCCTGTTGCTTTTGTTTAATTTTTATATTTTTATATTTAACCGTGAAGACCTATCATTGGCTTTATGTTGTACATAATGTTATTTCTGAAATATTTGTAAGCCGTTGGTTTTCCATAATAAATATGTGTAAATAAATAAAACACATTTTTATGATATTTCTTTCAATATACAAACTTGCAAGGTGTTTCAATTTTCTGATGCGGAGTATACAGGGTAGTTTAAGCGACTTCAGACACAATGCAACAGAAAAAGTTGCAAAAAAAGTGTCAATTTTCTTGTTTCTTTTTTTTCCTATGGCCATATTTGGGTGGAAAATCCTTTTTTTTTTAATAATAATATATAACTTTTTATTTATAAATACTCTAAGGTGTAAAAGAGTTTATATTATTACTTTAGCAAAAACTATGGATTTACCACCCAAAAATGAAGATATTTAAAATAATTTTTTAGTTGCGTTGTGTTTGTAGTCATTAAAACTACCACCCGGCTTCGTTTTCGGTAGCAGTCTTGATATACCCAGTATTTGTGTGTAACTTTTGCTTCTTACCAGGTGAACAGATGGTAAGCGTTACTCCTATCAGGATTATATCTTGCCATCTTCCCAAAATCGCTCAGTTTTATCCAGTTGTCTACTAAGTGGAGTTTTCCATTGTCATCATTCAAATAATCGAAGCGAGGACCGCTGGCGTCCCATTTTGAGATGATTGGGTCTGTAGGAAAAGCTGAAACAAAATTCTAGGTCAGAATTGGTATTTTTTTTATTTATTTATATTTATTTAATTCTTTATTGTACACAATAAAAAGAAATAACGGTTTAGAGATAATACAAAACAACAAAGTATAAATGGCGGTCTTATCGCTCTAAGGAAATTTCTACCAGACAACCATGGGATGGATATATGATCTATTTTTTTATGATTTTTTTTATGGATGATTTTTTTTAATTCACGGCATGGCCAGACGAGCATGTTTGGCTGATGGTAAGCGATACGACCGCTCATGGACTGTACCAAAACCGACCTTGAATTACAAAACAATGCTTGGCATTCCACTGCGCTCGTCATCCTGAGACATAAGTTATGTCTCAATATGTCCAGTAGTTATTCCGGCTACAACATCCTTCAAACCGAAACACAACAGTGCGTTTATACAGGTGTTTGGTGGGACGAATTGACATTGCGTTGGTATCTGCCCAGGCGGCCTCTCTTCGGTCTTTAATAAAATTATTATACTAAACTAAACAAAATACCTCAGTGCCTTAAATCGAAAGTCTTCGATAGTTGTGTGTTGCCAGTGATGACTTACGGCACCGAGACGTGGCCTCTCACTATGGGCCTTATTAGGAAGCTCGAAGTCACTCAACGAGCTATGGAGAGGGCTATGCTCGGGGTTTCCCTACGAGATCGAATCAGAAATGAGATCCGTAGGAGAACTAAAATAACCGACATAGCCCACCGGATTAGCAAGTTGAAGTGGCAATGGGCAGGGCACATAGTGCGGAGATCTGATGACCGATGGGGTCGGAAAGTGCTCGAATGGAGGCCACAAGATGGTCCGACGACCTGGTAAAGGTCGCGGGACGTCGCTGGATGCAGGCTGCCTCCAACAGGTCTCTATGGAATTATTGGGGAGGCCTATGTTCAGCAGAGGACTTCCTTTGGCTGATGGATGGATGATGGATGAAACTAAACTAAATAACGGATAACATGTTGAAAAAAATTTATATTACTAAAAATATATGCTTTACTAAAAGACTTAACCAGCAGCATTATGTATAAATTGTACGATACATTATGTTTTCATGCGATGGCCAAGTCGATCTATTTATTAACAACGTAAATAATTATTAATATTGATATGATATTAACTTACGTAATAACTTTATACAGAAGGTCCTTTAAGCAAGGACTAAATAAATTAATCGATTTGGGGTTACATGCATCTCACAACTTTTTGCGATAGAAAACCTGAGCTGCGATACTTGGAATTTTTTTACAGGATGTTTTTGATGGGATATTTATATTATTGTACAGAAATCTATTTGTACCCGGGCGAAGCTGGGCCGGGCCGCTAGTAATTGATAGAGAGCTTACGATTAGAAAATATTATGTAGAGTGAAATAAATTCATTTTATTGTTAAAAAGTCAGGGTGCTTGAGAATATACCGGGTATCTCAAGACTGCTACCGAAAACGAAACCGGGTGGTAGTTTTAGTGGCTACAAACACAATGCAATTAAAAATTTCGCCTAGAAACGCGACAATTTTTTTTTTATGATTTTTTAAATATCGTCATTTTTGGGTGGTAAATCCATAGTTTTTGCTAAAATAATAATTTAAACTCTTTTATACCTTAGAGTATTTATAAATAAAAGGGTATATACTATTATTTTAGGAAAAAATGTATTTACCACCCAAATATGGCCATAGGAAAAAAAATTACAAAAAAAAATTGTCGCTTTTTTTTGCAACTTTTCCTGTTGCATTGTGTCTGAAGTCGCTTAAACTACCACCCGGCTTCGTTTTCGGTAGCAGTCTTGATATACCCTGTATAATTGTTGTAAACACCCACGCTTTGTGAAGGACGTTGAATTTAAAGTGGGTGAAAATCACGCCCAAAGGAGTCGGTTACAAACATACAAGTGAAGTTAATATAAAGCGTATAAACACAAAACTAAACACCATAATTAGATTGTTTTAAATTTTCTTTATGGCCTGTAAAGCGACACTAATGTTCTGTCAAAACCTTAGTATAACGCCCGAATATTGGAACGTCATTCAAATAATAAGTTGCTCTTAACAGCGCACGGCCCCCTTAGCCAGTACATTTAATCGGGATTAACGTAGTTAAGCGCAAGTTATATTTAAGTTGCGTTCCAGTATTTGGGCGTAAGAATACTGTATTTTGCGAGGGACGGCACATTCAGTCTCCAAGCTTTGAATAGTAAAGTTACCTTTTTTATATTGTATTTGTCTAAGCTTTGGTATACACAAGTTATTTGTATCTTTAATATTGATTGTATAAACGTAAATAAATGGAAGTAAATTGTTAATTTTGCTAACTCGTTTTCTGATTTTTAAAATGACATTGTTTTAGTGAGACTAAATTTTAGTTGATATTATTCAATGGCGTCGACGTCATGTTTTGAGCTACGAATTATTTTTATCGTAATTACCAAACAATTGATATAATGATAATTGTTTTAAGCTAAGTATTGATTGATATTTTTTGATAGTTTTATCATTTTTTTATCATAATTTTTGTCTTTGTCAAGTGCCTACTTTTGAGTCATAGGAAATACCGAATAGATTAAATTACATAATATATATGAATGGTAAAAACATGATTTGATGCTATTAATCTTAAGTAAAGAGTGGATTGATTAGGAAACTTGCAATTTTTTGTTGTATTTATCAAGAGGTATACATATTTATACTTTAATCTCAGGAACTACTAGTTCGAATTGAAAAAATATTTTTGTCTTGGAAAGGTCATTTATTAAGGAATGCTATTGGCTATACCGGGTATCTCAAGACTGCTACCGAAAACGAAGCCGGGTGGTAGTTTTAGTGGCTACAAACACAATGCAATTAAAAATTTCGCTTAGAAACGCGACAATTATTTTTTATGATTTTTTAAATATCGTCATTTTTGGGTGGTAAATCCATAGATTTTGCTAAAATAATAATTTAAACTCTCTTATATCTTAGAGTATTTATAAATTAAAGGGTATATACTATTATTTTAGGAAAAAATGTATTTATCACCAATATATGGCAATAGGAAAAAAATTACAAAAAAAAAAATTGTCGCTTTTTTTTGCAACTTTTTCTGTTGCATTGTGTCTGAAGTCGCTAAAACTACCACCCGGCTTCGTTTTCGGTAGCAGTCTTGATATACCCTGTATATCATCACGCTATGACATATAGAAGGGAAACAGTAGTGAAATATCTAGAAAATACGAGAAAATTTTATTCGTTTTCGTGGTCTTATTGGTTTCAAATTCGATAACTAAGTAGGCCAGTCAGCTTCAAGATAAAATAAATAAATACACCAAACAGCACACATACACAGTCCTAATCCCACACTCGGATCAAGGCTTTTGTCGTAGGTATCAGGAACTACGAGAGACTTTTCGGTACTAACCCAAACTGGAAACAATAACCAGTGGATCACAAAAATATTTTTCTCGGTGCGGGAATCGAACCCGAGGCCTCACTTTTCACAGCTGGCATGTAATAAATTACTTAATTACTGGTGGTAGGTCTCTCATATGTGAGAGGTAGCCTGGGTTGGTATCACCGCATTGTCTATTTCTCCCGCCAAACAGCAGTTTAAATGGACTGTTGTGTTTCGGTTTGGAAGATAGTGTAGCCCGAGTAACTACTGGACATACTGAGACTTAACATCTTATGACTCAGGATAGCGAGAATAGAAGGCCAAGCATCGCTTTGTAATTCAAGATGTTGTTTGGTTTTGCTACTGTCCATGAGCTGTCGTATCGCTTCTTCAGGCGAATAGCATTCTCTGTTAAACATTCTTGATAATTATACTCACTGCTTTAAAGAAAAATTCAAAATCATATATATAAATTATATAAAATCTTTTTTTCTTAATAATATGTTTATTTATTTATCATAAATTTTATTTAAAAATGAAATTTCCATATGACACATATTGAACGTCTACTTAATTGTTAATTATTTTATGATAATCTAGCGGCCCGCCCCAGCTTCGCCCGGGTACAAATAGATTACTGTACAATAATATGTACATCTTATATATATAAACCTTCCTCTTGAATCACTCTATCTATTAAAAAAAACCGCATCAAAATCCGTTGCGTAGTTTTAAAGATTTAAGCCACTTTTTTCTGCTCTCCTATTGGTTGATATTTGACAGGTTGTACAACGTGCATGAATTACTTATAAAGAAAAGTAAGCATAAATAGGCTTTTTAATTATAGCGAAATAAAATTTCGAGTATAAAAGGAATTTACAGCAATTTATTGATAAATAACTAATTCATTTTTCACTAATATGGTAGCGCTACCAACATTACGTACAAGAAAAAATCTACATTTTTCAAGACGTGAATATATGACAGCGCCAGAGTATTTATACCATGGACGTAGCATCAAATGGACTCGACATTCGAGTTCCACCGTAAGGGATAGATATATTTTCATATTATCGTTTAGATCGGCTCTTACAGCCAATAATAAAGCAGTGCACCATACCTTTTGTCTTATAATCACTATCAAGACTCTTTTTACACACATTTTTAACCGCAAATATTCGTAAAATACTCAGTAATTCAAGTTTAAAACAAACCGAACGTCCTATGAGCTTGGCCCGTACAATATGAACGCTACAAAATTATGTGGAACTATGACAAGGACGACAAATTGTGTTTTGTCAAATTCATTTTTATGGTTTGTGCATAAGTCTAAGTGACATGGACATATGTAAAATGCATGTCAAATCTATTTCGATACTACGTCTATGATTTATACCTATACCGGGTATCTCAAGACTGCTACCGAAAACGAAGCCGGGTGGTAGTTTTAGTGGCTACAAATACAATGCAATTAAAAATTTCGCCTAGAAACGCGACAATTTTTTTTTATGGTTTTTTAAATGTCCTCATTTTTGGGTGGTAAATCCATAGTTTTTGCTAAAATAATAATTTAAACTCTTTTATACCTTAGAGTATTTATAAATAAAAGGGTATATACTATTATTTTAGGAAAAAATGTATTTACCACCCAAATATGGCCATAGGAAAAAAATTAAAAAAAAAATTGTCGCTTTTTTTTGCAACTTTTTCTGTTGCATTGTGTCTGAAGTCGCTTAGACTACCACCCGGCTTCGTTTTCGGTAGCAGTCTTGATATACCCTGTATATAGAGGGAGCGCTGTCATACATTTGCAATTTCAAAAACGTAGATATTTTCTTGTTCGTAATGTTGGTAGAACTCCTATATTAATGTTACCGATAAATGACTTTTCCGCGAAAAATATATAAATAAATAAATAAATGGAAATTAACATATTCACGTTACATTGTTTTTAGCTATCATAATACAAAATATTAATAATAAATGTTATTCCGGAACTTTTTCGGAATTCCAACAATTTAATTATTTGCAACATTGAATAAAAAGGCGTTCGAAAATTCAAAAATATGAATGTTTTTCTGTAAAATGATTTTAATTATTTCTTCTTATTTTATAAGAAATTGGATTTATTGTCGGTGATAAACGAATACACAGTTAATAATTAACCCTTAAAATAAATTTGGATGGTATTCGATAGCGCTAAACTACATTTTTTGATTTTTCTTTTTCATGTAAATCATGCGTATTCCAAGCTTTCACAATTCACACTGGATGTAGGGAAGAAAAAGGTGGCCCGGCATCACCATTTTTATCTACGTTTTTGAAGTACCAGGGGCCCTACTATATTAATCCGAAACGAAGTTCGCAACTTCGTAACGTTTTTCGTTTCGAAACCTACTCTGTAACACGAAATTCGAATCTTCGGATCGAAGAATGGATGATTCCAATATATTGGCAATACGAACATTTACAGAGTAGGTACATTCGTATCGTCACAAACTTCGTTCGTCCGAAGTTTCGAACTTCGTTTCGGATGAATATAGTAAATAAAAATGTAAATGTTCGGATTGCCGATATATTGGAATCATTCATTCTTCGATCCGAAGATTCGAATTTCGTGTTACAGAGTAGGTTTCGAAACGAAAAACGTCACGAAGATTCGAATTTCGGATTTATATAGTAGGGCCCCAGCGCTCCCTCTATATTTATGTACGAACTCTAAGGACAGCGCTTCCTCTACATTATACTCTTTAAATTCTTTATATTTTAATCCTTGAAGTAATACAATAAAGATTATTATTATTTATAAATATTTTCGTACCTGCAACAACAGCTAATCCTACCAAAAGACATGACACGACACCATTCATGGTGTTATTATTTTGTGATTTTTTCCTCAAGTATCGTTCTTTATATTTTATCCGGCGCGATTAAAATATTACTGATAATTATGATAAAACAGCGGTTTATTAAAGTTTTTTTGCATAGAATGGCTACACAAGCATTCCATTCAACTGATAGTAAGAGATACGATCGCTTATTGACAGTAGCAAAACCAATAATCATGAATTAAAAACATTGCTTGGCTCTGCGCTCGCCATCTTGAGATATTTATTTATTCAAAAAATATATTGTTAACAATATATTGGGTGTGAATCCCAGGGCACACCTCTAACTTTTCGGAGTCATGTGCGTATTGATAGTCAATCACCACGCACTAAAATGGTGAAGGAAAACATCGTGAGGAAACCTGCATACCATAGCGATTTATAAGAATTTCTATGGTATGTAACTATTAAAAGCTGAAAACAAACCTAAAAGAGTTATAATTATAATTTAAAAAACTAACAAAAATTTCAACTTCTAGTAACTTAATAGTAATGTGTGTAATCAGTATTTGTGTGTATGTAAATGTGTGTATGATAAAGTTCCAGATAGTTATCTGACCTTTAACACGATCTGTCTGATAAAGTTCACTGATTTTTTTGGATCCACCATCAAGCTCCCTGATAAAATACCCGAGAGATACATTCGGCCGCATCTCCATCTATACTAATATTATAAAGCTGCAGAGTTTGTTTGTTTGTTTGTTTGAACGCGCTAATCTCTGGAACTACTGGTCCGCTCATCATCACGCTATGACCTATAGGAGGAAAGCAGTAGTGATATTTCTAGCAAATACGAGAAAATTTTGTTCGTTTTTCGTGGTCCGATTGGTCGATATTCTAAACGGATAGTCAGAATTAAACATTTTGACCGCCATTTTAAAACGTATTTCATAAAACGATAATGTCGCCTTTTGCGTTTCGTTTCGACTATATTCTTTATTACGAACATTGAGGTATCATACTAGAGCGGTCATCGGTAACAAAATCTCTGCGTATTGTGCGTGCATACGGGAATCCAGTGAAGCGAGAGCGAAGATAATGTTACTGCCTGGGCGTGACAGAGACAGAAATAGAAGGAGGGGTACGGCACCGTTCATTTTGTTCACAGATCACTCCCAATAGATACCTAATGCAAGGCAGCGGTTGCGCCCAACACATTTAAGCAATCAGATAGATATAAACCGATGCCAAATGTCGCGTCATCAGTGTCGTCCAAGTAGTGGACCCGCACATGTCGTCGCACGTTAGCGAAAATTACATTTTGGGAACACAACATTACAGTTAAAAATGATTTGTTCAATAAAATGGTGTGCAAAAAACTCAAAAAAAGAAAGTATCTAAAAAACGCAATAAGTTTTCATCGATAACTAATATTCTTTAAATTATTTTGGTCCCGAGTGAGCTCAATTTATACTGGTTAATGTATCAATGTCAAACAGTCGAGTACGGATGGAGAATCAGCCGTCTCTTTTTCGCATAGCAATAACCGTAATAAGCCATCTTTTTTTGGCGAAATCACGCGTTCTTCTAGTGTTTGACGCATGTTTATAATATAATTCCCAGAAATATCGATATTGTAAAACAATAATGTAAATTAATTTTATTAAATGACAATGTCACAAAATATATTGTATATTGATTTAAATAAAAATTGCAAATTACCATAATTACGTTATTTTATGTAATTTGAAATAGTTAAATTTGTTAACAAGGTACTTTTACAATATTTTTTTATTTATCTTTGGTGTAATTAAATTTCCTTTTTTCCCTCTAGTTGTATACGTTTTCCTATATAATGGGAGGGTATTTATCATAAGTTTTAGTATACTAAGTTTATTGAGAATCAGTAACACAAGCTATTGCACTAATTTTAACATACGTTGTATATATCGTCTCAAAAACATTCATAGTTCGTCAAGTGGGTTTCACCGTCACTTGTCGATATTACATTTACTACAGACGCCGTCAGAATTCAAGAAACGGAATAAGTTATTGTAGCCCTTTAGGGCGTGAGGTTTAGTTATTTACTATTTCATATTTTTATCTGATCTTTTATATCAACACTTAATTTGGGTATTTCGCCATTATGGAATACAAAAATACACGGTGAATAATAGAAATAAAACCGTTACATACTAAAGTATAAATCTTAATCCTATTTTATTCGTAGTTAGCGGTTACCGGTTGGTATAATTTATCAGATCAGGCCGGTAAAAAAATATTATCAAACATTTAACAAGTTGGTAATTAAGTTATAGAAGCGATCATAACACATGAACTTACTGGCAAATCGAACTATCGATACATTTTTTTATTTATCGACTTATGCCTCATCTCTCCAGTGAAGTCCACGTGACCGCGCTGCAACCCGCCCACCCCCCGCGCAGTTCCCTTCGTTGGCGTTTTCGATTCAAAACAAAACGATCGTAATGCGGTATCTATTGGAAGTGATCTGTGATTTTGTTACAAACATTATGTTTGCTATGTCCCCTCTAGACTCTAATATGTTTTGCGAATGAGTTATGATGACGCAAAAGATATAATTACAAATATTTTAAAATATAATTAATAAGTAATAATTTGTTTAGACCAGACGCGGCTGCCAACATGTTCACAGTGGCCGCGGGTTCGAATCCCAGGGCACACCTCTGACTTTTCGGAGTCATGTGTATATTAATAGTTAATCACCACGCACTAAAAATTTCGTAAAGAAACCTGCATACCATAGCGATTTATGAGAACTTCTATGCTTTGTAAGTCCACCAACCCGCACTAGGTCAGCGTGGTGGACTGTACTAACCACCATGGGCGTAGCCACGGTGGGGCAGGGTGCCCCGCCCTGGCTCTCTCCTCTGACCTCCAAGGTACCTAATCAAACCTAAAAAATAAATTATTAATATTATAAATTAAGTAAAGTACCATATATGGATAGATGCGACCGAAAACGAAGCCAGGTGCTAGTTTTTGTGACTATACATCATCCATCAGCCAAAGGAAGTCCACTGTTGAAAATAGGCCTCCCCCAATGATTTCCACAGAGACCTGTTGGAGGCAGCCTGCATCCAGCGACGTCCCGCGACCTTTACCAGGTCGTCTGACCACCTTGTGGGTGGACGTCCTACGCTGCGCTTTTCGTTACGTGCCCTCCATTCGAGTAATAAATAAATAACACCCAACAGTCACACACATAGTCCTGACCGGACATTAAGAAGTCTTGTGCCGTGGGTATCAGAAATATTGGTGGGCCGCACAAACGTTTCTCTCGGTGCGGGGATCGAACCCTCGGCCTCTCGTTTCACAGGTAGTGTCTAAGGGACTGCGCAGAGGCTCAATGGCTGTAACCGTAAGGAAATTTACATACATACATACATAAACACACGCCTATATCCCAGAAGGGGTAGGCAGAGGTGCCAGGACACCCACATTTCGCCTTGTATGTTCCGTCGAATGTGGTTTGATATCGCCGTATCGGGCACAAATTCCTGACTCTGGGCTGATAATGAATAGAAAAATCCAATATCACTTTGCCCAACCTGGGATTCGAACCCGAGACCTCAGCTTTGTAACCATACCTTAGTACAACTACTCCACCAAGGCAGTCGTAAGGCAGGCAGCGTAAGGAAATTTGTTCTAAAATATTAAATAATACTTTATTTGCGAAGGAGTTTTTACAAACATAGTATATGTCATTTATTTGTCTGGGAGTTAGGGTTTGGTGTTGTAGAAAGCAAAAAAAAAATGGGATTTACTCTATAAAAACGATCCTTCAATCCGAAACACAACAGTGCATTTAAACTGCTGTTTGACGGGAGAAATAGACATTGCGGTGGTTATTTATACAACTTGCTAAATATTATTATAGACTTCACTTGCTATTTGTGAATGCTATTGCTATTGCTATTTATTCAAACACTAGTAAACGGACCAGGGGGCTTACTCTGTAATTCTACTCGATAACGAAAGTTCGAACACGCACGTAAAACTACGAATATGCCTAAATACTTTACAAAATGTTGCCAGAGCGGGACATCTGTGGAATTAAATAATAATAATTATAAAGTTTTTGTGTTTAAAAAGTTTTTATCATAGAAGATAGAATAACATTAATTAATAATTATAGTCGTATTTGTCGGTTGAACAAATTGTTTCAAAATATCAGGTCTAGTTCTTAGATAAATGTGAAACTTAGTATGATTGATTTATACAGGGTATATCAAGACTGCTACCGAAAACGAAGCCGGGTGGTAGTTTAAGCGACTTCAGACACAATGCAACAGAGAAAGTTGCAAAAAAAAGCGACAAATTTTTTTGGTTGTTTTTTTCCTATGACCATATTTGGGTGGTAAATACATTTTTTCCATAAATAAAAGTGTATACCCTTTTATTTACAAATAATGTAAGGTATAAAAGAGTTTAAATTGTTATTTTAGCAAAAACTATGGATTTACCACCCAAAAATGACGATATTTAAAAAATCATAAAAAATAATTGTGGCGTTTCTTTGTGAAATGTTTTGTTGCATTGTGTTTGTAGTCACTAAAACTATTATCCGGCTTCGTTTTCGGTAGCAGTCGCCAGTCTTGAGATACCCAGTATTTATTTTTGCTATCAAAATAGCTTTAATTACTGCGACACTCGCCTGTATTTTATCACTTGTCCATATTTTGTTTATGTGAGAAAAACTCTTTCGATAAATGTCTTACTTCCAGGCAGACACATATGTATCTGCTCAATAATTGTGGAAATGTTTGTGAAATCAAGACTGTTTGTACGAAAGTGCTGGAATAATACGAGCCCATGGTTTTCAGAAGTAGTTCAGTAAAACATTTCGAGCGGAATATACATTTCAAATTTTCGTTTAGTCTGTTTGCAAGAGCGGGATGTCTTGCTTGCCTTGCTGGGGACACCGGGACAGACTTCCTGAAAGCGGGACTGTCCCGCCCAAAGCGGGACGTATGGTCACGTTAATCATGCCCCCTTAGTTACAAGCGCTTCCAATCTATAATCTTTCTATAATCGTTAACGAGTTGACGTAAGATAAAGTTTCGTTTGCGCTAATCAAATTGCATCTTGGATAGCATTTGCATGGGAGATAGCGTTTGGTGTTGTAGAAAACTAAAAAAAATGGGGTTACTCTATATAAACGATACGATCTTACTGGTGGTAGGTCTCTCATATATGAGAAGTCATCTGGGTACCACCGCAATGTCTATTTCTCCCGGGAAACAGCAGTGTAAATGCACTGTTGTGTTTCGGATTGAAGGAAATTGTAGCCAGAGTAACTACTGGACATATTGAGACTTAAAATCTTATGTCTCAGGATGGCGAGCGCAGTGGAATTTTGCTACTGTTCATGAGCGGTCGTATCGCTTACAATCAGGCGAACGGCTTGCTAGTCTCGTCATTCACTGAAAAAAAAAAAAACTTCGAATTCTCGGACGCCGTACGTAAAACTTCACTAATGTGCCTAGATACTGCACAAAATGTTGGATTCCTCTATCGTACGGCACAACCATAGACTAAGTTCGGGGAAAATGATAAGTATCATAGAGAATAGTATTGATTTTAGAAGTGTGAGTAACCCCTCTGTATCGTACGTCGTAAGTTCAAGTGAATTATAGGTTTCATAGATATTAGTATTGATTTTAATCTCTTTACTTGAAGTTGGGGCGTACTGCTAGTAATACATACTAGTAGTTGACATGACGTGGCGCGTTTGGATGCATTAGAAATCCGTTAAATATAGCCATTTCGGTCGCACTAAGGGCAATTTGTATTACTATTTTAACCTTGACGGGCATGAGCGGCGGCCAGCAGCATTATGTATAAATTGTACGATACATTATGTTTTCATGCGATGGCCAAATCGATCCATTTATTTAAATCGTAAAGAATTTTTAAGATTGATATGGTAATAACTAACGTAATAACTTTATATAGAAGGTCCCTTAAGGACTAAATAAATTAATCGACTTGGTATTACATGCATCTGACAACTTTTTGTGGTAGAAAACCTGAGCTGCGAGACTTGGAATTTTTTTACAGGATGTTTTTGATGGGATATGCAATTACTGAAATCGTAAACTACAATAATTGCTTTGAACCAGCAATAGAAAATTATTTAGGTATATTTTTTGTACCTGAATGTTGTTCTTGCAGATAGACAGAACTTTCTTTATGCATATAATGTTAGTCCGTGTACATTTAAATGTATCTTACTGGTACACAATTTGTATAAGCGCTCAGTATTTCACGTAGTATTCGTCAAATAAAACTTGAAACTGTTTGGCATTCAATAAAACCACAGTAAACAAACTTTTCTGTTTGACATTCAACTATGTCTATAATAAACAAAAGAACAATTTGACCAAAGAGTATGTATACGTGTACAAATACTTGTGTATGCGTGTATCAAATGCATGCTGGTTTGTGTAATGTTTTATTTATTGATTTAATGTACTTTTTATGCATTATTATTAAAATCTTTTTTATATTAAATGAGGCAAATAAAACCTTTTTTTTATATGTTTATGTCAGAAGAACAAAATGAAAAAGAAAAGAAACAATTTGACACCAGAGTATGTATGCGTATACAAATACTTGTGTATGTATGTGTGTGTGAAATGCATGGTAGTGTGTGTAATGTTTTATTTTTTGATTTAATGTACTTTATAAGCATTATTATCGAAAAATATTAGCGTTCTGCACTTCTCCTACACATAAACTATAAGTGTGCCAAATTTTATGCTCCTGCGTCCGCGCAATTTTCGTAAAAAGGGGTCCAAAGTTTTTGCATCTAATAGATTTGTATGGTTACAAATTTAAATTGCGTGCGTCAAATGGAAAAGCAGATGTCATATTTTGATAAGTCAATAATAATCTTTTAATTTTATCAACGGATATTATTGTTATGGATCCCTTGATAATGTTACCTAATCATTGAATTTCCGTTAGAATATGTAAATAAACACTTATTTATTAATGTTTAACATTTTATTACACACTTCAAATTTACAAATTAAAAAACATGTAATCATAAATTACGATTTTGCTGGTTGTAGGTCTCTCATATGTGAGAGGCCGCTTGGATAGGTACCACCGCAATGTCTTCTCCCGCCAAATGGTAGTGTAAATGCACTGTTGTATTTCCATTTGAATGACACTGTAGCCACAGTAACTATTGGACATATTGAGACTTAACATCTTACGTCCCACGATGGCGAGATTGCAATGCCAAACATTGCAAATTTCCCGTTCTCGCCAGAGCGTGGCGCTAGAATCGAAATAATCGTTTTCAATATTTTTCATGTACGAAGTCCCACCCCTATGACCCAGATGGCCTCTCACATATGAGACACCTACCAGCAGTGAAGGTCGATATGAAGATTCATACAAGCCTTTAAACGACCATGGAACTTGACCAAATGATAAACTACATCAAGTAAATTAACTTGCATCAAAACATTTTTTGTTAACATTAGTGGAAATATTCCGGTACAAATAATATAACTGGTGGTATGTCTCTAATATACCTCTAATATATCTATTATATGTCTCTAATATGTCTCTAATCTTAATATATATATTTCTTGTGTGCGTGTGTATGTGACTGAACTCCTCCTAAACGACTGGACCAATTTTGATGAAATTTTTTGTGTGTGTTCGTGGAGATTCGAGAATGGTTTAGATTTACAGTTTGGTCTACTGGAAAATGTTTTTTCAATTAATTTCTTATTTTTAAGGAGTTGTTGATTTTGGTTATACTATACAAAATGTTCATGGGTTTGTAACTGTCAAACATTTAATGTTCATACCGTCAATACGGTAAACTCTTCCCTCAAATTAAATAACGTATTTAAATAAAGGTTTCGAATCGACAACATATATCCACAATATTCGATTAATGGCGTATTTTAGATTTTAAAGATGTAAAATAATGACAGTAATGAAAAGTGGTTGACATTTAAATTGGTTGTCAAATATTTATGCATACGTTCAGAAATTTAATTTGTGTAAACTAAAGAGTATATTATGAAGCTAAATAAATATAGGACAATCAAATAAATAATATTCACACGTAAGAAGTTTTACTTCTTTTCAAGATAGAATGTCACTTGAAAATGAAAAATCTTTCATAAAATAACACATAAAATAAAAACTGAACTGAACTGAATAAAATAACAATTTTATATAATTATGGAGAATATTGCAGGGATTCTCAAATTAGGCGTTGTCTGTGTCTTGAGAAACCAGTTATATATAATTGTTACTACCGTTACTCAATGACCGTTACTACATTAATTGTGTGTGTGAGTGTATTTTATGAAAATTTATATTTAATCTCTTTATTACTAACAAAAAGTAATGGCGTAATGTTTTTGGAAAACAGCATACTGGGGGTGAAATAAGGGATGGAATATTGCATGGATAATCAAAATCGCTAAAGTGTTTAATGTCAAAAATTTATAAGGCACACTATTTGGATATGGAGAAACGGGATATAATAGAGTGGGAGGTAGGGGAGAGGACTGGGATAGCTGACACATTTGATAGGACGAAATGTAAATGCACGGTATAAGACGGGATGGTCAATGAAGAGAAAAGACGGGACGTATCGGGAAGTGACTGAACAGACGGGATGGGACGGAATTGAGCAGGACAGTAGGATAGCTAATTCATGTTTAGGTATACAAGAGCTTATACGAAAAATAACATGTATTTGGTGTGGAGTAAAATAAAAAAATATCTGCATCCAGGCAAAGGTGGGTCGGGCTTTTTTGCTATGCTAAATAATTCAATATAAAATTCATCATATAATAACTAAGCCATAGCGAATCGTGGTCGGGTCATCTATGGTATCTTTTAATTGATTTCAATGAATGTCGTCGGAGTAGTAACAGTGTTATAATATTTCCACAGCAAAATAATGATTTGAATCTGGAGAGATGGGATAGAATAGAATATAAGGTGGATAAAATGGGACATAAGAATAGGTACAGGATGGGATTGAAAATGGATAAGCAGTTTAGACAACGGCTGTCATATTGATTTTAAATGAAATATGGACTGGAATCTGTATTTGCACCCAGGCGAAGCCGGGCCGGGCCGCTAGTATATCTATATGTATGAGGCCGCCTGGGTAGGTACCACCGCAATGTCTATTTCTCTTCAAACAGTGTTAATGGATTATAAGGGATTATAAGGGATAAATGTGAGGTAGTGTTGTATGCTGATGATACTTCACTGATATTTAAAATTAAAAGACATCAATCAAATTTTGACGAAGTAAACCACACTCTCTCAAGAATAGTACATTGGTTTGGCGTTAACAATTTACTGTTATACAGCCAAAAAACTAAATATATTCGGCTTATAACGCCTAACGTAAAAAAAGTGAATGCCAACATTTTTATGAACAGGGATGTGTTGGGCCTTGTGGAGACTACTATGTTTTTAGGAATCACATTGGATCCTAAACTTCAGTGGGGTCCCCACATAACAGCGTTAGCTAAAAAGCTGAGTGCTGCAGTTTTTGCAGTGGGCAAGATTTGCCAATTGACTGACATTGATACAGCTCGATTGGTCTATTTTGCTTACTTTCATAGCCTAATGAGTTACGGAATTTTGCTGTGGGGTGGTGCTGCTGATATCAATACCATCTTTCTTCTTCAAAAACGAGCCATAAGATCTATTTATTCGTTAGGCTCCAGACAATCTCTGAGAGAAAAATTTAAAGAAATAAATATAATTACAGTAGTATCAGAATTTATATTCGCTAATTTAATGTATGTTCATAAGAATATAGAACAATTTCAAAAGTTTAGCGATATTCATGACAGAAATATTAGAAATAGAAATAATCTTGTCAGTCATAAGACCAGGCTCCAGAAAATTAGCAAATCTTTTAAGGGTTACTGTATACATTTCTATAATAAAGTTCCCACTCACATAAAAGCCTTAACTATAAATAAATTTAAATTTAATATTAAACGACAGTTGTGTAATAAAGCATATTATACAATTTTAGAATACTTAGAAGATAGTAAGGCGTGGGAATAAAACATAATATAAGTCCCCGAACCGGATGTGTGTGTACTCTGTTAAATATAATTAAAATAATTATCCCACTTGTGTCACCATAGTTGTAGGCAATTTGAGTACGTCATGTTCGCTTAAAGGTCTGTGCTTGCGGCGGCGTCGTGTGCCGGGTCGGTCACTTCCCTATAACACGGTTGAGGAGACCGATGGCTGGCACATGGGTCATACTCGTGAACGGGTGCTGCTTGTGTAGACTGGTCTGCTCAATTTGCTTATAATGATAATATTAATTACTTTGTTTTTCTTTTTAATTTTTTTATTGCCTTTCATTGCTTTTGCTGAACAGTGTATACCGATTCCGCGGTCAGGGCGACCACACATAACTCAGCCGTACAATATAATTATTATTATGAATAATTTATGAACTGCTCTGACTTTCAACTCCTGTATGATCACTGTATTGTAAACTTATTTTGATAAGAGCAACGCTAGAGTTTCTTGCCCGTTCTTCTCTGGCGAAAACAGCCTTGTGAACTGGGTGGTAGTGGAAAAAAAAATGACTGAATCTAAATAGTGTATGACATTTTATGGATTCAATAAATATTTTCATTTCATTTCATTTCAATGCACTGTTGTGTTTCGGATTGAAGGACATTGTAGTATTTTTAAAACATTAACTTCAACGTTGGAATTATATTTTCTTATCTTATCGCAAGGAAATATGACGAAATCCTTGGATTTGGATTTAATTAGATATAACGATATTGAAACTTGACATAATTATTATGTCTCAGGATGGCGAGTGTAGTGGAATGCCAATGCTTTGTAATTCAAGGCTGTTTGGTTTTGCTCCTGTCCATGAGCGGTCGTTTCGCTTATCATCGAATGGAATGTTCGTCTCGTCATTCATAGTAATTAAAATAATATATACAAACTATATAAACAGCAAAAAATAACCTTCTTTCTGAAGTCAGTAAGCACTATGCTAGTCCTTTTCTTATATCCATCCCATGGTCATCTGTAAGACATAGCCTTTGAGCGATAAGACCGCTAATAATAGTACTTTTATTTTTTATTGATTTCTCATTCTATGTTTTTGTTTAACACATGATAAGTGCATAATAAGTTGAAGTAGCAATGGGCGGGGCACATAGCGCTGATAACTGACGCCCGATGGGGCCAAAAAGTTCTCTAATGGAGGCCACGTAGCGGAGAGGACGTCCACCCACAAGGTGGTCAGACGACCTGGTAAAGGTCGCGGGACGTCGCTGGATGCAGGCTGCCTCCAACATCTCACTGTGGAAATCATTGGGGGAGGCCTATGTTGAATAAATTGCATATAAGTAAACAATCTTAAAACTTTGAGAGTCGTTACATAAATTACAAAGATAAAAATATACGTGATTGAAATAACCACCTGCTTTGTTTTTAATATTATTATCGCGAATAACTGTCACGTATTTATGATGTCGCGTGTATAATAAACAAGGTGAAACTCGCGACTTCGGCTGGGTTTTTATTTTATGTAGTTTGGACTTTGTAATACACGAATCCACACGAATTTACTGGCGGTAGGTCTCTCATATGTATATGAGAGGCCACCAGGGGCCACCGCAATGTCTATTTCTCCCGCCAAACAGCAGTGTAAATGCACTGTTGTGTTTCGGATTAAAGGACATTGTAGCCAGAGTAACTACTAGAAATATTGAGACTTAACATCTTATGTCTCAGGATGGCGAGCGCAGTGAAATGCCTAGAATTGCTATGTCATTTAACGTGTTATTTGGTTTAGCTACTATTCATAAGCGGTCGTATCGCTTAATATCTGGCGAACGACAAGCTCGGCTCGCCACTCATTGCAATAAAAAGGTATTAAAAAATTAAGGCATTAAAGCAAAATAAACAAACATGCCCATTCATAACACAATAATCAGAACGACTCATTGTGGGTATTATGTTATCTCTGCATTTATAATAATACGTATTATGTTCTAATTGTTTTTTAATCCTCATTATTTAAATAAATCACTTTACGTGCGTTTCAGATATGACGAATGATAAATCGAAATTCTTGCAATATCAAATTAACATCACCATCCAGTTATTTTTGAAGGCCGTTTGTCCACCGCCGCCGTCACCGGATCGTCACCGAGAACGAGATTATTTCTTGCCGAGTTTAAAATGACGTGACGGCGATCGTGTGTCCACCGCGCCGATAAATCGGTGGCTCAGTTCCACTCAGTTCTAGAGCTTTGTCATACGCGGTAGTCGCGTTTTCGTTTTTGATAGAAATACATCCAACTAGGAGGATGGCTAGTTTTAACCGGCGACAATTGCTTCTTCTGCTTTTGTACGATTGAAGGTGTAGGCGATTAAAATAATTTTGAACTTTACTACTCCGATTAATGTATACATCTATCTATATCAGCCAATATACGTCCCACTGCAGGGCACGGGCCTCCTCTACAATCGACAGTACGATTGAGAGTGGTTAGGCCATATAGTCCACCACGCTGGCCTAGTGCGGGTTGGCGGACTTACATACAATAGAAATTTATGGTATGCAGGTTTTAGTCGTTTTAGTCACACCGAAGTACTCGAAACATCGGCGGCCAGGATGACGGCTCTCGGGTGACGGGCGTGCGCTGAACACATGGCCATTGTAAATGTATGTACCGCTAACAGCCGCTGCCAATAAACAATCCCAATCTAAAATTTTCCGTTTTAGTTTGACAGCTCAATCTTTTTTCTGATACCATATTGCCAATAATCAATCTCAGTAGTGAAAAAACTATGGGAACATGACAGGAGACCAATCGAAAAGTAGAAAACAATTGACAACAAAACAGATTGACTTCAATCTAATTTTTTCGATTGATTATTGGCATCGGCCGTTAATCGGCGTCGTCATCTCGTTCTCGGTGACGGTCCGGTGACGGTGGCGGTGGATAAACGGCCTTCGGCGTGACCGCTAGAACTCGGCACGGTTTTATGACGGGCCGATATGCCGGCAATACAAAACACGTTTGTTCTTGACCACACAGTACCGTCGCACCGGGCCGTCGCCCGATTTTGTTATATTGTAACGTTGCACATTATTTAGTTACAAATATTAATTATATGTTTAATTACACTGATTGTTTTTTTTTTTGATAGCGACATTTATATATAATTTTCATTTCGGAAAGTAGTTATTTCAAATTACGCAGCGCCTTGACGCGCGCGCCGCCATATTATATGGAACCGTTACCCGAGGTACGTCACCAATGCAAGCGCGACCGCACTGCTAGCGCGGAGCACCGGCGGCAGTCAGTCCTCGTCTGTGGTCCTCGTCCGATCGCCTTTTGCGCCGGATCTTTACCCAAACGAGTCGTGTTCACTTTAAAGTGTCATCATACGCTTTCGACTAGTCAATTCGCAATTAATTCACAAGCCGGAGGTGGAACCTCACCGAATCGTCACGACCGGGAATTTCATCTGGTCACTGGTTTAAATAATCTAATATTTGCACCCTAGTGGGGTGCAACGTTACGGTTTATAACCAAATAACGTTACCGCCTCAACTGAATAGCAAATCGTTCGCAAGTCGCGTTGTCATTCATTCAATTCGTACCATGACTAACGTGACCATACGTCCCGCTTTAGGCGGGATAGTCCCGCTTTCAGGAAGTCTGTCCCGCTGTCCCCAGCAAGGCCGACATTGTCCCGCTTTTGCAAACAGACCAAACAATAATTTAAAATGTATTTCTCGTTCGAAATACTTTACTGAACTACGACTGAAAACCGTGGGCTCGTATTAAACCAATAGTTTCGTAAAACATGTTGACTTAATAAACTTTTCCAGAATTATTGAGTACATTACGTATCTGCCTAAAAGTAACGCACCTATCGAAAAAGTTTTTTCTCACATTATCAAAACATGGACAACTGATTAAACACAGATGAGTATCGCAGTAATGACATTTATTTTGATTTCGAAAATAAATAAAAATAAATCATGTATTGAGTCCCACACATCCAAAAACTAACCCCGATAGTTTAAAACAATCTTCTTTGATAAAAACTTGTACAATACTAAAACTTTATTATTATTATTTAATTCCACGGATGTCCCGCTCTGGCACAAAAAATAAATGGTCACGTTAACCATGACTGAACTTCAGGACCTCAACTGAGTCGCATATCTGTCAAAACTTGCGACTCAATAAAAGTTCCTTTATTTACTACCGAAACTGAATAGTTTCCCAATAAATAAGTTATTTCGTGGTTATTTCAGTTAAATTAATTCATGACGAAGGTAGGTAACGTTCAATAGAGGTTTTTTCTGGGGGCACGGTAGTGCCCCCTCCAAATCGAGCTAAAAAGCGGCACAGTCGTAACATCCTTTTCTCGAAGCAATTCAGACCATTTTCAACCCTCCATAACTTCGTTGTGGTTTAAGCAAGAATCCTGAATTTTCAGTTACTAAACAGGCATTGTGTAAACGCGGTTTGTTTAAAATTTCGTTCAATTTGAACCAGTAGTTTCAGAATTGTAACTAGTCAAACTTTCTTAATTTTGTCACTTACTGACTGACTGACCGATCATCAAAAGTCTAAGGCACTTCTAGCAGACACAGAACCTTCAAATTTAGAATATAATTAGTGTTTAGTGTCTAAAGTAAGGGAAAATTCAAACATTTCATAATTAGTTCTAATGCTGATTGATAAAACATGTATTTTTAATGTTCGCTAATCCATTCAAGGCTATAACATCCAGGGTTCCTGCCAAAATAATATATCCCTTCATTGTAAAGGTCAGAATAAATTACTAATACATTTTTAAATTTTTTATCGTTATTTTTTCATAATCTGTATCTAGTTTTCTAGATATACCAACTGCGTTAATAACTTTGTAATCCCATATAAATGTATAGGATTACAAAGTTACATTTGCAGTTAATGAAACATTTTACCCATATATAATGGAATAATAGTTGTAGATAGGTATCTATATATATGAGGCATAACAGGAGGAGAAATAGATCGACTTGGCCAAGAGCATTATGTATAAATTTTACGATACATTATGTTTTCATGCGATGGCCTTTATTTAAAACGTAAAGAATTTTTAGTATTGATATGATAATAACTTACGTAATAACTTTATACAGAAGGTCCCTTAAACAAGGACTAAATAAATTAATCGACTTGGTATTACATGCATCTCACAACTTTTTGCGGTAGAAAACCTGAGCTGCGAGACTTGGAATTTTTTTACAGGATGTTTTTGATGGGATTAAATTATATTCCTGAGTGAGGTGCATTGCGCGTATTAGCAGAATTAGCGTTGCGTATTAGCAGAATTTATATTTGATACTATAGACGTCGCATAATGAAATGAACAGCAATTACAAAGCAATGCTTGGCATTCCAATGCGCTTGTCAACCTGAGACATAAGATGCTACTCAGTCTACCATGTCGTTTAGTTCGAAACACAACAGTGCATTTACACTTCTGTTTGGCGGGAGAAAAGACATTGCGGTGATACCTACTCAGGCGGCCACATATGAGAGACCACTAGACCAGTAATAAGAGATTTTCAAAGTAATATTTAGGTTCTGTCTGTATCAGCCCATATAAGTCCCACTGCAGGGCACGGGCCTCCTCTACAATCGACAGTACGATTGAGAGTGGTTAGGCCATACCGGGTATCTCAAGACTGCTACCGAAAACGAAGCCGGATGGTAGTTTTAGTGACTAGAAACATAATGCAGCTAAAAATTTTGCAAAGAAACGCGACAATTATTTTTTATGATTTTTTAAATATCGTCATTTTTGGGTGGTAAATTCAAAGTTATTGCTAAAATAATAGTTTAAATTATTTTATACCTTAAAGTATTTATAAATAAAAGGGTACACACTATTATTCTCGGAAAAAAATGTATTTACCACCCAAATATGGCCATAGGAAAAAAATAACAAAAAAAAAATTGACGCCTTTTTTTTTGCAACTTTTTCTATTGCATTGTGTCTGAAATCGTTTAAACTACCACCCGGCTTCGTTTTCGGTAGCAGTCTTGATATACCCTGTATAGTCCACCACGCTGGCCTAGTGCGGGTTGGCGGACTTACATACCATAGATTTTTTTATAAATCGGCTATGGTATGCAGGTTTCCTCACGATGTTTTCCTTCACCGTTTTAGTGCGTGGTGATTGACTATCAATACACACATGACTCCGAAAAGTCAGAGGTGTGCCCTGGGATTCGAACCCGCGACCACCGTGAACATGTTGGCACTCGCGTCTAATCCGTTTACCAACAGGCCACCACGCACTTATATAATTCTTTAATGTAATATAATTCTTTAATATTTAAGTAAATTAATAAAATAAAAACTATTCAATATCACTTCAGCTTAATAATCAAAACTACCACGTTCTGAGAATAAATAAATAACACCCAACAGTCACATACATAGTCCTGACCCCACACTAAGATCGAGTCGTGTCGTGGGTATCAGGAACTACGAGAGACTTTTCGGTCTCACAAACAACCACCCAATTGAATGCTTACAATCTTGATGTTGTTTTTGACGTGACAACGTCTTAAATTAGGTTGCGGCTGGGAGTCACTTATGAAAAGTGTAACGCCCGGTAACGTAACGGTGCGCGCGCAGCACTAGAGAATTATTTTTCAGTTTCACCCACTTTTTCCAAAATTGTCCCATAGCCCCCCCCCTGCCTTCCCCCACCCTTATTCCGAAATAGTGCCTATTAGCCTCCCCACGAAACCTACCCACCCCCCCTCCCCTACCCCCACCCCGAAAATTTACCTCACCCCCCAATCCTATCTCGGCCAACATAGGTCGTAGACCCACCGAGTTTGGTATCCTCGGAACCGTCTTGGTGAGGGCTACAAATTGACCCCGCCAGAAATCCCAAATTACGCAAAAAATTACCCCCCCAAAAAAAAATATTTTACCTCCAAAAAATTAATTTAAGTTAGCCTCCCCACGAAACCTTCCTCCCCCCCCCCCCCCCCCTTCCTTACCCCCACCCCGAAAATTTACCTCACCCCCCCCCAATCCTATCTCGGCCAATATAGATCGTAGACCCACCGAGTTTGGTATCTTTGGAACCGGCTCGGTGAGCTCTACAGATTGGCCCCAACCAAATCCCCAAATTCCTCCCTCTCTCCCCTAAAATATTTGTCCAGGCATAACTCCGTCATTTCTTAAAGTAAACCCCCGTGTTTGGAGTCAGAGGAATCGTCTTGACGAGCTCGACAATCGAGAGCAGGCAAAATACGATTTTTCTTATTGACGTGACAACGTCTTAAATTAGGTTGCGGCTGGGAGTCACTTATGAAAAAGTGTAACGCCCGGTAACGTAACGGTGCGCGCGCAGCACTAGAGAATTAGGCGCATTGAATCGGCGCATGCTTGTGTCTCTGTCTTTGTCTTTCTCGAACGTTCTTGGCGTTGGAAAAACAAGAAAGCGTCACAATACAAGTTCACACGTGTGGTTAAAGTATCGTCAGCTGTGTCTGTAGTGAAAATATGGAGTGCTTAGATTCGTCATTACATGTACAATGTTTTAGTAAACAAAATATATTTCTATAGTTAAAATTTGTGCAATTCTTATTTCATTCAATTCCTTGTTCCTATTGTGCAATTTAATTATATTCATATCAATAAATATTCTACCGAGAAAAAGACGTTGTCACGTAAAATCTTCGCCCGTAAAACCGACTTTACAGGCACCATTTTTTCTGTTTATTTACAATCTTGAATTTCATATAAACAGAATTCTAGAGAAACGTTCATAAGTTTGACACGCACTTCAGGAAGTTGATGCGCATGTAACAAATTGTAATCAATTAACATAATGTAAATTGATATAACGTCAGCTAAATACTATTTAATGTCAATCTGCAACATTCACATTAAATAAATCTTGGCCAAATTTAATACATCGTACAATAATACAAATTATCAATCGTAAAAATTATCGTAACTTTTACGATTGATAATATAATTGATTGATAAATTTTATTTCTTATCATATTCAATTTTTTTATAGTAGTAAATGGCGAGACGAGCATGCCGTTCGCTTGATGGTAATGGATACAACCGCTCATGACCGGTGGCTACAATGTCCTTCCAATCCTAAACACAACAGTGCATTTAAACTGCTGTATGGCGGGAGAAATAGACATAAGAAATTCTACGTAAATTCAATAATGCGGCGTGTGTTTTCTTTACTTTCTAATCCTATTCGAGTTAGCAAACGTTGTCCACACTCCATCAGGAGAGAGAAAAATAATATTTTCTTAAGTGATCTGCGGACGGACGATAGGAGACCCTCGAGAGACCGCGTACAGTACACGACAGAAATGTAACGAAAATTGACCCACGAATAATGTCGTATGTGTAATATTACGTGTTACATTATATCACTTACAATATTTCCGCTTGAAATATTTATTTCTGGCAGTCTAACTTTTCAAATGCTATGAATGCATTCTTATTTTTTTTAATTTAATTATTTAAAAACGGACGAGTGTCGTCTTTATTTGGAGATGGTATCTTCATGTTAACGAACATAAAAGAACATTACTTTGTAAGTAGATTTATATTCGTTGACAATAAAGGAGAAACTTATTGAATGAACTAATTATGAGCGTTTCCTTTCATACGAGAGGAAATTTATCGATAAATTCCATGAATAACATCGCATCTGAAATTATGATAATTTGAGATATTTGCGTACCTAATATTATACGTAATGAAAATAATGAAAGAAATAATAAGCATGATTTTAATTGGACACAAAAATAAATAAATTGAATTACACTCATTTTCTTGTTACATTGTTTTTGTTTTCGAATATTTGTAGATCTTGTTCAAGTAAGTTGTCCATTTTACCACTCCATCAGGACAAAGAAAAATAATATTTTTTAAGTAATCTGCGGACGTTCGATAGCATCCCCTTGAGAGACCGCGTACAGTACACGACAGAAATGTAAGTCAAATTGACCCATGAATAATATCGTATGTGCAATATTTTGAGAGGACGTTTTATACACAGATTCCGCGAATATTGTCGTATCTAAAGTTTGGAGTTATTTTTAAGGTAAATTATACTATGGAAACTAGTTAACCTGTTTGTTTTTTAATGCAATGAATGATACGAGCATGCCGTTCGCGTGATGGTAAGCGACCCGACCGCTCATAAATAGTAGCAAAATCAAACAAAACCTCGAATTACAAAGCAATGCTTGACTTTCCACCGCTCTCGCCATCCTGAGACATAAGAAGTTAAGCCTCAATATGTCCAGTAGTTACTCTGGCTGCAATGTCAATCCAAAACACAGGAGTGCTTTTACACTGCTGTTTGACGGAAGAAATAGACATTGCGGTGGTACCTACCCAGATGACCTCTCACATATGAGATGCCTACCACCAGTAAGTTATTAGCGTGATTCGAAATGCACGATAACTAGCAAAAAAATATAGTGAAAAATTTATTGTATTACTCAAATTATGTCTCATATTTCGTCAATTTGATTGTTTTAAAATATTTCTAATCCTATTTTGTTAGTCAATGTTGTCCATCCGACCACTCCATCAGGAGAGAAGTAAAAATAATATTTTCTTAAGTGATCTGCGGACCGCCGATAGCAAGCCCTTGAGGGATCAGTACAGTTTACGACACAAGTGCTATAATATTGCCATACCTATTACTGAAATCAGAAAACAGCTCACATAATACCTGTATCTGTATCTGTAGCAGCCCATATACGTCCCACTGCAGGGCACGGGCCTCCTCTACAATCGAGAGTACGATTGAGAGTGGTTAGGCCATATAGTCCACCACGCTGGCCTAGTGCGGGTTGGCGGACTTACATACAATAGAAATTTTTATAAATCGCAATGGTATGCAGGTTTCCTCACGATGTTTTCCTTCACCGATTTAGTGCGTGGTGATTGACTATCAATACACACATGACTCCGAAATGTCAGAGGTGTGCCCTGGGATTCGAACCCACGACCACCGTCAACATGTTGGCAGTCGCGTCTAGTCCGTTTACCAACAGGCCACCACGCACTTTGTTGTAAAAGTCTTTTTGCGAGGTTATTTACCTCTCTAGTTCATTGTTTGTCACCCGCTTTGCACGGAGGGAAGTGGACAATAATTTATTTCCAACTCCTGCTATTAATTTAACTTTCTGATTAATTTCGTTGCGGGTTAAAGACAAGTTAGACATTCCCGGAGACTCGGCGAGCTTCAATGCTCGGTGTCATTACGAGATTAACGACCGCTCATGAACAGTAGCAAAACCATTTTGAATTATAAAGCAACGCTTGGCATTCCACTGCGCTTGCCACCTGAACATAAGGTGTTAAGTTTCAATATGTTGTGTAGTTACTCTGGCTACATTAACCTTCAGACCGAAATACAACAGTGCATTTACACTGCTGTTTGGCGGGAGAAATAGACAAAGCGGTGATATCCACCCAGATGGCCTCTCACATATGAGACACCTATCACCAGTGCATAAATACATAAATGTATGATAGATTGTTTTATTACATAAATTTTAAATTAAAAAACTTGTGGTAGCTTAACGTTTACAATTACGAGATATCTCGTGTCATCATTCTAGTAAAAAAACAAAAGCAATATTTTTTCACTGCCAATAGGGTATTTGACCTCAAAATTTTTTATTGTATTTATCAAAACGTAACCTTAGCTATGGGTCTAACAAACAAAGAAATTTATAAATCCATTAAGAATGAACAAGTTAGAAACGTTTTATATCTTGTAGTGAGAGTAACAGAAATAAATGCAAGACAAAGATAGTAATGTCATTAGGGTTATTATACTGTTTCCATTCGTTTATTTTATTGTTGACACATCGAGTACTGAATCAAATAGTGATGGCCTGATGCGTTATCGAATCAATTTTTTATAACAAACGATTTTATTTTTGAACAAGTTTTAATCGATTTAATACATATTTTATTTTTTGCTCCATGCATTGTTTTATAAAACTTCAGGGATATTTAAGTTACTTGATTTAATAATTATATTAAATAAACCATTTACTCATGTTAAGTTAATATTCTTATCACTTCCGTCGGCAATAGTAATGTTGTTAAAAACAAATTGTGAAACGGCAACACTGGGCAGACAGGTGACGCGCGCCGCCATTTTGTGGTCACTCACAACGAGACGCCCGCGCCCGTGCTAGTGTTTTCCGTTCGCTGAATTTTAATTCACATTTTTCATACGTCGAGTTGAGTATTTATATTCCTCCGTATTGTTTTACCCGTGAATTCCTACATTTGGTTGAATTGAGAACATCGTACCTGCCTTCATCACTTTCAAAATGCCTAAAGGAAAGGTGCTTAAAGGACAAACAAGGGAGTTTGTGTTGCGACTTCATGAGTACTTTGAAAGGGAAAGCCGTAATGGTGGACCTCTTATACCAGTGACTCCAATCAGAGACCGTGTTTTAGCAGCATTAGGAATTACTGCTCCAACAGTTTCAAAAATAATTAAAGAAGGCTACGGCAGTAGTGGCATGGAACAAAACAAGCCATCTACACCTAAGAAAAAACGTCAGCCCTTTAAAGTGACAGCAATTGACAGTTTTGATGGTGATGCTATTCGTCGTCATATATACGATTATTACCAAGAAAAGAGATTCCTACTTTACATAACCTAGTACAATCTCTGAAAACTAGTGGCTTGTTCCGTGGTCAAAGTCTTCTTTGGCGAAGGTATTGAATAGGATTGGATTCCAATACAAAAAATGTGACAAAAGAAAAATATTGATGGAACGCAATGATGTTGCTTTGTATCGATGCGAATTTTTAAGACAAGCTAAAAAAATAGAAGACTGGTCGAATGTTGTTTTCACCGATGAAACTTGGCTCAATGCGAATCACACGGTATCAAAAACTTGGACTGACAACACTGCTAGCTCCTCGACCGCAGTGCCAATGGGAAAAGGTGAAAGAATTATAATTTGTCATGCAGGAACCGCAAAAGGATTTGTGCAAGATGCTATGTTAGCTTTTTAAATCAAAGAAAACAGGGGATTACCACGAAGAAATGAATTCCGAAGTATATGAAAAATGGTTCGGGAAATGTTATTGTCACTCGAACAGCCATCAACAATATTTATAGATAATGCGTCCTATCACTCTCGGCAAATTAACAAAATGCCAACGCAAGCCAGTAAAAAAAATGAAATAATAAACTGCTCCGTAACAATGGCGAGGAGGTGGACGAGTCCCTATTAAAAGTAGAGTTACTTAAAATATTAAAAATGAGGAAGCAGCCTAAACGATACGTTATAGATGAAATGGCTGCAGAACATGGGCACACCGTCCTTAGAATTCCTCCATATCATTGCCAGTATAATGCCATAGAGCTAATATGGGCGCAAGTGAAAGGATATGCTGCGAGAATAAATACAACTCCTTCTTTCACCGCAAACAAAATGCTGGAGTTGCTTAAAAATGCGTGTGAAAATGTGACGCCTCATAACCGGGCGAGTGTCGTAGATAAGACGAAGAAAGAAAATAATGTCTGATTGGGATCGCGATGTCGCATTTGACAACTTACCCATGCACTCATTAATAATTAGTGTTACTGGGGATACGAGTGACGACGACGCCGATTCCGACGAAACAGACGATTGTTTATAAATAAAAATATTACAAATTACCTTTTAGTTGTTTTAATTATTTAATCCTTAAAGTACTATGAATTCCAACATGGTTTAACTGTTTATTACAAGTAGGTACTAAACATTTATTTTCGTTGTAATCATTGTAATTATTTTAAATTAAACTCTTATTAAAGTCACTTCAATACGTATACCTTTATTCATATTAATAATTTTTGCAGCAAATACATTCGATCCTAATATTGGGTACTATATTACGTTTAACTGGTTTTCATTAGCATTTTAATGTAATTTTATTTCAAATGATTCCGATTGATTGATTCTATTCAAAATCGTTTTGTTATCTGTGGTCATTCGTTACGAATGGCACAACTCTAAGTGGGCGTTACCCGTCAAGAAAGTATCTACTTTTATTTCAAATATTGTTCTACTGTAATGTCGTACTTTATAGGCGTGAACTGTCAAAAATAAAATAAACGAATGGAAACAGTATAAACATTATAATGTGCGCGTGTGAAAGAGACAGCAAGATGTCCCCACTACACCCTACTCTTTAATTTTAAATATTAATATTTGCATTATGTTACAAACTACTTTAATACTTTTTCATTTTGACAGCAAGGCTTTATTTTAACGTATTTGTATATGTAAGCAAAAATTCTTCGTAGTTCCTGATTCCTACGACAAAAGAAAGTAAGAATTAGTGTGGGGTCAGGACTATGTATGTGCGGCCTCTCACATAGGTACGAGAGACCTACCACCAGTACATGAAAAAACTATTATTTATAGAAAATTTACTATTGAAAACCTCTAAAAAAAATATTGCTCCTATTCAAGCACTTTTCGTCGCGCCTGTACCACCGCCGGCTGCTTGACCGGCGATAACGCCTGGACAAATAACATTTGGATTACTACATTGTGGGTAGAACCACTTATGTGTATACACCAGTATTACTTGACCTGTTTGTTGTATGACTGCGTATAGTGGGAAGGGGTCAAGCTGTAACTTATTTTCTATTGGATATTTTGAAATGCTATTGATTACTTACTAACGATGGTATTTTGTGTATAGCTTTGTAGTTTAAAAGTGTAAATGCACTGTTGTGTTCCGGTTTGAAAGACAGTGTTACCAGAATATTAATGACAAACTGATACTTATGTCTTAAAATGACAAGCGCAGTAAAATGCCAAACATTGCTTTGTAATTAATTAATTATGTCATAGTCATTAATTTATTAAATCAATTCATTTGCACTGTGTCTGAAGTTACTAAAACTACCACCAACTTCGTTTTAGGTAGCAATCTTTATATACCCTGTATATATTAAATAATTATATGACAATCGCCATATCCAATATCCTACCAACATTTCCCTAGAACATCTTTTAAAAAGAACAATCTCCAAAGAAAGCTTATCTTTAAGCCTTAAAGGTTATATTTTTAAATTTTTCCTCTCTGTCCACCCTCTGAAAACAGTGATTAGCGTTAACTCTAAAGGACCATTTGTATGCTTATTAGAGACCTTTCTCCCTTGACAAACTTGCCCTGTGATGGTACGGATGGCCCATTTCATGAGAGACAGCGAGATATAATATATCTGCATGTTTTTTACCGACTAGAACTAACTACTGAACAGCCTCCGTGGCGGAGTCGGTTAGATGCCGCCTGTGACATGTTAGGCCGCGGGTTCGATCCCCGCACTGGGAGAAATGTTTGTAAGGCACACAAATATTTGTTTAGGCTCTGGGTGTTGGAGAGACCGAAGGTGTTTCGTAGTTCCTGATACCCACAACACAAGAGTCGATCTTAGTGTGGGGTCGGGACTATGTATGTGACTGTTGGGTGGTATTTATTATTATTTATTATATTGTGACTTAATATTTTTTTTATTGCAATGAATGGCAAGAGGAGTATGCCGTTCGCCATGGTAAGCGATACGACCGCTCATGAACAGTAGCAAAACCAAACACCTTGAATTACAAAGCAATGTTACATTCCACTGCGCTCGCCATAAGATGTTATGTCTCAATATGTCCAGTCACTCTGACCCCAATGTCCTATATCACAACAGTACAAATACACAGCTGTTTGGCGGGATTAATAGAAATAGCGGTGGTGCATACCCAGGCGGCCTCAAACATATGACGGACCTACCATCAGTAAAACCTGTTTAAAATTGGAAATTGGTTGATTGTTCTAGTATTGTTTTTCTTTTGAAACGATAAGAATGATTCTGTATTATTGTGTTGGCGAATTTTGATTTGTAAGAAATATGTAAAGTTTAGAAATTGGTTGTTCTTTATAAAAATAAAATGTCACTTCTGAAATAAAATTATTACCGATTTATCGCGGATATGGTTTGATATTAAAATTTTTAACTTGCCGACGTTTCGTAAAATCCGTAAATAATAATTATTTTATTTCAATGTGTGTGTACAGTGCGTGATGGCATGTTGGTAAACGGACTAGACGCGACTGCCAACATGTTCACGGTGGTCGCGGGTTCGAATCCCAGGGCACACCTCTGACTTTTCGGAGTCATGTGTGTATTGATAGTCAATCACCACGCACTAAAAACGGTGAAGGAAAACATCGTGAGGAAACCTGCATACCATAGTGATTTATAAAAATTCTATGGTATGTAAGTCCGCCAACCCGCACTAGGCCAGCGTGGTGAACTATATGGTCTAACCACACTCAATCGTACTCTCGATTGTAGAGGAGGCCCGTGCCCTGCAGTGGGACGTATATGGGCTGATACAGATACAGATACAATGTGTAACATTCGCGTGAATCTAAGAAACCATTACTTAACTTCTGTTTTTTTTAAATACAATAACTAAATCGCTTTCTCTCATATTTTGCGCAAAAAGTAATCGTTTAAGAAAAAAATCCCTCCACAGTTCTAATTACACGGAAGATTTTACAGCTTGTAGGCTATTGTGCAACCAACTTTAAAAGGAGGGTGCTACGTTCCAACTTTGATCGTTAGGTATATGAAAAATTATCGCGGAATCATGTTTGAGTATAACTTGGCTCAAAAGAGTATAATGTGGTGACAATATTATTGTAACACGGTATTTGACACCATTTTTTTATTGTATTTGTACGAAAAATGAACTTGAAGTTTATTTTTTTGTATGAAGCTTAAATTAAATGAATGTAAAATTGTCATTTCTCCAAAAACTCCGGGCGTGAATCTAAGTTATGTTTATATACAGGGTATATCAAGACTGCTACCGAAAACGAAGCCGGGTGGTAGTTAAAGCGACTTCAGACACAATGCAACAGAAAAAGTTGCAAAAAAAAGCGATAATTTTTTTTTTGTTATTTTTTTCCTATGACCATATTTCAGTGGTAAATTAATTTTTTTCTAAAATAATAGTGTATACCCTTTTATTTATAAATAATGTAAGGTATAAAAGTGTTTAAATTATTATTTTAGCAAAAACTATGGATTTACCACCCAAAAATGACGATATTTAAAAAATCATAAAATATCATTGTCGCGTTTCTTTCCGAAATTTTTAGTTGCATTGTGTTTGTAGTCACTAAAACTACCACCCGACTTCGTTTTCGGTAGCAGTCTTGAGATACCCGGTATATTGAAAATATATATTTTTCCCTACACAAAAAACTAGGTTTCATCGAGGGACAACAATCTTCACACTGATACTATAATAACACCCGTATTCTAAGACGGTTCCTCGAATCTTCCTTAACCTTATCTCTGTCGAGGTGACGTTTAAAATGAATTCGAGGAATTCTCGAAAATAGTTTTTTTTTATATTATAGGGGGCAAACGGGCATGCGGTTCACCTGATGGTAAGTGAACACCGCTGCCCATGGACATCTGCAACACCATAGGGCATGGAGATGCGTTGCCGGCCTTTGAGGTGGGAATACGCTCGTTTTTTGAAGGTCGCCAGGTCGTATCTGTCCGGGAATGATGCCGCTGGCAACTGGTTCCACAGATTTGTAGTACGTAGGAGAAAATGCCGGGGAAAACGTACTGTAGTAGATTTCCAACCTCCAAGGTGATGTGGGTGGTATTTGGAGGTTTGTCGTGTTGTACGGTGGCGGAACTCAGCAGCAGGGATAAGTCCGAACAATCCTTGAGAACACTCCCCGTGGTAAATGCGATAGAGAATGCAGAGCGAAGCTACATCTCTACGCAAAGCCAAAGGATCAAGCCGGTCGGAGAGAACCTGATCGTCAATGATTCGAGCAGCCCGACGTTGAATGCGGTCGAAAGGAAGAAGCTGGTACTGGGGTGCCCCTGCCCAAAGATGGGAGCAGTATTCCACGTGGGGCCGGACTTGCGCCTTATAAAGTTGCATACGTTGACCCGACGTGAAATATCGCCTCGATCTATTGAGCACACCAAGCTTCTTTGAGGCCAATTTGGCCTTACTTTCAAGGTGACCGCGGAACTGAACGTCACTCGATATCTCGACACCAAGAATTCCGATACTGGCTGTGGCATTTAGAGGAGTGTCTTGAAATTGAGGTGATACGACGAAAGGCGATTTTTTTTGCGGTAAACGCGCAAACTTGTGTTTTTGAGGCGTTAAATTCAACCAAGTTGTGTCGGCCCCAATCCGAGACTATGGATAGTAAAGACTCGACTTCAGACACAAGTTTGTTTCGGCACTCATTGACGTTTTCCCGAGAAATATTGGCTCGGCCGGTATATAAGGCATCACCCGTGCTGTCATCCGCATAACAATGTATGCCGCTAATTTGCAGCATATCATTAATATGCAGAAGAAATAGCGTGGGAGATAGCACACAGCCTTGTGGGACACCAGCGTTCACGGACTTGAGATCCGAGCATGCACCGTCGACAGCGACCTGTTATTATGCTTAGTTAAAAATATATCTTTCCTAGAGGATCCTCGAGTGAAGTTGAGTCGAGGAAATACTTCATCAAATACGTCATTGATGTGTTATGGTACAGATTTAACAAAAACTATTTGACATTTCAATATTATGCTCACTTGAAAAGTGACAGTCAAAATTTGTCATGTAAATAATAAACACTGTTTCCATAGTGAAAATATTTCCTCAAGTATTCCATAAGGTAGGTCGCGACGTACCTTGAGTTTAACAGTTGATTCTTTTCCTCGAGAAAAGAAAAGTATTGAGTGACGTTGAGTGGAGGAGACTTTTTTCAACTATGAATACAGATTTCCTCCAAAATGAAATGAAATGAAAATGAAAATGAAATGAAAATAATTTATTGAATCCATTAAAATGTTCAACATCATTTAGATTCAGTCATTTTTTTATCTACCACCCGGTTCGGAAAGCTGTTTTCACTAGAGAAGAACGGGCAAGAAACTCTAGTGTTGCTCTTTTCAAAACCAGTTTACAATGTAGTGAATTTTTACAAAATTTACAAGTTGGTTTAAATCAGAGCAGTTTAATAATAATATGTTGCCAAGTAAGGCCGAGTGGAGTCGAGACATTTTCGAGGAACGTCTTAGAATATGGGTGTAAGTTTCATAGTAAAATGGGCATTCTCCTCTCAAAACAGAAACTGTCAAAATAGTTAATACGTATGACATTTCAATTCATAAGAAGACACGTACTGAAAGAAGTGCTTAAAACTTATAAAAGCGCTGTTCCTCACGCCAAACAGCAGTGTAAATGCGCTGTTGTGTTCCGGTTTGAAGGAAATTGTAGCCCGTGTAACTACTGGACATATTGAGACTTACGTCTTATGTCTCAGGATGGACATAATGAGACTTTACATCTTATATCTCTGTCGAATAGAATGCCAATTATTGCTTTGTATTTCATGTTGTTTAATATTGCTACTGTCCATGAGCGGTCGTATAGCTTACTATCAGGCGAACGACATGCTCGTCTCGCCATTCATTTCTTTATAAAATACCGAAGCAGTCTTTCTAAAAAAAGTTTTCCGTAAAGTCTACGCGAAGTCTGCGACATTCGATACGCCATCTTGAACGGTATAAAAGGTAATTTTTCCGCCCGGCTCCGTCCTCCGCTCAATACAAATCAACATTGAATAACACGGTACACCGAGCACAATTTTACGAATCAAATGAGATGGGGGGACATAAAGCATGGATAAGACCAAGAGGTGATGATTTTATAGGTTTACGCGAATGTTACACATTGAAATAAAACTATTATTTACGGATGCAAAGTGGATACATGTCCGCCCCGTGACCACGAAAGCTGTAAAGTAATCGAAACGTCGCGTCGCGTCGGGAAGTCAAAAATGTAAAAATTAAACCAAATCCGTAGATAATAAATTTCAACCATAAAATGAAATATAATGAATTTATTAGTCATGTAGGCAATTAAAGAGCTCTTATGACAAGTCAATATACATAGAACTTAATGCTCTATATGAAAAATATTTTCTATACTTAGTATTATTTGTATTAATTTCTTACTTTAGTTTATTTATTAATTTTATTTATAAATTTATTTTATTTTTATTAAGCCGTTCTCTATATTCTATCTTTAACATGAAGTTAGAATGGCTACATTTCTATGTAGATACATTTTTATGCAACAATAAATAAAGATATATGCACAATATCTTAATACCTCTATGTTAACTGAAAAATAAAATTATCGAATCATCCAATGATATCTCTTGTTAAAGGTAGAATATAGAAATGCGCGATTGGTGTACTGTATCAGCCCATATAGGTCCTACTGAAGGGCACGGGCCTCCTCTACAATCGAGAGTACGATTGAGAGTGGCTCTTACAATTAACGCTGGCCTAGTGTGAGGCGGACTTTACATACCATAGAAATTCATACAAATCGCTATGTTATGCAGGTTTCCTCACGATGTTTTCCTTCATTATAGTGCGTGGTCACACACATGACTCGAGGCAGTGCGTGGTGGTTGGTGGCTTTTCACCATTCAACAATAATTTTACTGTAGGGAAACATATATCCCATCAAAAACATCCTGTAAAAAATTCCAAGTGTCGCAGCTCAGTTTTTCTACCGCAAAAAGTTGTGAGATCCATGTAATACCAAGTCGATTAATTTATTTAGTCCTTGCTTAAGAGACGTTCAGTATAAAGTTATTATGTAAGTTATTATCATATCAATATTAAAAATTCTTTACGTTTTAAATAAATAGATCGACTTGGCCATCGCAAGAAAACATAATGTATCGTACAATTTATACATAATACTACTGGTGAAATCTATCATTTACACAAATTAAATTACCTACTCAACTTAGAAATCAAATTAATTAAAATAAAACTAACTCGGTGTGACAAATTCTATTGTACTATTTGTTATTGCTAATAAATGAAAAGAAGTTGGGTTCAAGTTTTATAACGGAATTTTTATCACAACATTGTATAAAACAAAGTCGCTTTCCCTGTCCCTATGTCCCTTTGTATGCTTAAATCTGCAACGGATTTTGATGCGGTTTTTTTTAATAGATAGAGTGATTCAAGAGGAAGGTTTATATGTATAATACGTACATATTATTGTACAGAAATCTATTTGTACGCGGGCGAAGCTGGGCCGGGCCGCTAGTTCCTAATAAATGACAAAATGTTTGTTGCCACAACGGGTTTTTTTTATTAAGAATACATAACACCCAACAGTCGTGGGTATCAGGAACTACAAGAGACTTTTCGGCCTATGGGCTGCACAAACATTTCTTTCAGTGCGGTGATCGATCCCGGGGCCTCTAGATTCACAAGTGGCGTCTAACCGACTGTGCCACGGAGGCTATCTAAAAAAACTTTATAATGATTTCTTAGTTTTACGCGAATTTTACTCATTGATATAAAACAATTATTTACGGATTTGGGAAATACAGACTAAATATTTAAATTAACTTTTTAATTTAATAATTGTAAAATAAGGGTAGTTAAATTGTAACAGTCGCAGAGCGGATGACTAATACCTCAGTCCGCCCCGTGACCACGAAAGGCGTAAAGTAATCGAAAGGTCGGGAAGTCAAAAATGTAAAAATTAAACCAAAATGCGATAAAATCCGTAAATAATAGTTTTATTTCAAAAAAACTTTAAAATCTCATCCCCTATATTCTAACAAACAGCCTTCGGAAAAAGAATGATTCAATCTTGTATATTTAAGACGACTCTCCCTCCGTCATGCAAATTAACATTTTTACATTCTTCCCATTGTTTTAACAGTTTTTCTATTTAAATGTGTATTATCTGGCATAGGGAGGTTTTATTTAACTTTCAGTGCTATGAATATAAAAATATTATAATAAGGAAATTTATCCAATTTTTGTTACATTTTTTTTAAATCATCATATGTTTTTATTGTAGACATAGGTTTACGTAACCTGTTACAAATTGTTTATCCGTACAACCATGGTCCAAAAAATTGGCTTACAATATTATAAAGATTTTAGGTATGTACAATAATAACTACAAAACTGGTTAACTTTGATTTAAACTAATAATTATTTAACAAATAACAAAAGTCTATACATAAAAAATAGGTACTTAGTTCATTGCAATTTGCAGTTGAAACAAAACTCAAAATTGATTATACTTATAATCTAAGTTTCTGTATCAGCCCATATACATTCCACTGCGGGGCACGGGCCTACTCTATAATCGAGAATACGATTGAGAGTGGTTAGGCCATATAGTCCATCACGCTGGCCTAGTGCGGGTTGGCGGACTTACATACCATAGAAATTATTATAAATCGCTATGTTATGCAGGTTTCCTCACGATGTTTTCCTTCACCGTTTTAGTACGTGGTGATTGACTATCAATACACATGACTCTGATAAGTCAGAGATGTACTGGGATTTAAACCCGCGACCACCGTAAATGTGTTGGCACATAACCAATTTACGTTACCAAATCTACGCAACAAAATTAACAAATTAATAAAATGTAATAATAGTAGGTGCCACAGCATTGTCTATTTCTCTCGTTAAACAGCCGTATAAACGCACTGTTGTGTTTTGGGATTGAAGGAAATTGTAGTCAGAGTAACTACTGGACATATTGAGACTTAACATCTTATATCTGGGGATGGCGAGCGCAGTGGAATGCTAAGCTTTGCTTTGTCATTAAAGGTATTGTTTCGTTTTGTCACTATTGATCAGCGGTCGTATCGCCATTCAATGCAATAAAAAATAAACAAAGTGATTTTACAAGAGTTCTGTTCAATTCATTTTGTTGAGGATCCCTAAAAATATACATACGAGAGCCCTTGGATGTAAATCAAATAATATTGGACATTTTCTTCGCATATGTGACCGCTTAATATCTTTTTTTCCACCCCTATATTGAATCCAACCCCCATACAACTAGGTGTTACATGCAGGATATTAAATAAAGCGGTCTCATAATGGCGGCAAATTTGTGTTTTGTTTGTTAACATTTTTTTTATTGTAATGAATGGCGATACGAGCCTGCCGTTGATGATGGTAAGTGCTACTGTTTAAGAGCGGTGTCATAAACAGTAGCAAAACCAAACAACACCTTGAATTACAAAGCAATGCTTAGCATTCCACTGTCCTCGCCATTCTGAGACATGAGATGTTAAGTCTCAATAGATCCAGTAGTTAGTCTGGCTACAATTTCAATCTAAAACACAACAGTGCATTTACACTGCTGTTAGGCGGGGGAAATAGATGCTGGTGGCCTCTCACATATGAGAGACCTACCACCAGTCAAAGCATTCTTTTAACTCGGTGGCGTAGCTCTATGGTATGATCAAAAAGCTGAGGTATAGGGTTCAAATCAGGATTTCAGAGGATTTCAGTGACTTCAGACAGAATGAAAATTAAGCATGTTGCAAAAAATACCTGATATTTGTGGTATCTGAAATATCACTCTGTTTAGGTAGAAAATCGATAGTTTTTGATAAAATAATAATTAAGAACCTTATGTACCATATATACCATAGGGTCTTTAAAATAAAAGGATATACATTATGATTTTAGGAAAAACTATGTATTTACCACCCAAATATGACGATAGCAAAAATACCAAAAAATCGATATTTTTTGCAACATTTTAGTCCCATTGTGATTTGTGTCTGAAGCCTCTTAAGCTACCACCTGGCTTCGTTTTCGGTAGCAGCCTTGATATACCCTGTATATTTTCTCAACAAATTCCCTTAGATAAGCGCGTTTAAACAATCTCTTTAGTTTTATACTTTATAATCTAATTTTCAGAATATTTCAATGACAGACCTAACTTCGCATTTATAAGAGCAGATGGCGTTAAAATCATAAAATACAAATCCAGACGGTTTAAATTGAAAAATATCTGAAATTAAGTACTCCAGCGCGGGGGTCGTTTCGACCCGGTATAAATTTTTCACATACTCCACACGGCGACAGGGTTAATTGCCGTCGCGTACGGAAAATTAACAAGAGGGTTGATTTTTCGCAATTACGAAGGGTTACTTCAAAGGGTCGGTTCGACCGAAATCGGTTTTTAATTCTTCGTGTACAGTACTAAGCCTTGTTATACGAAATATAATTTATTTTTTATTGATTTAATCGTGAATGTGTAAAGGACCAGACGCGGCTGCCAACATTTTTTTTTTTGCAATGAATGACGAGACGAGCATGCCGTCCGCCTGATGGTAAGTGATACGACCGCTCATAAACGGTAGCAACATTCCACTGCGCTCGCCATCCTGAGACATAAGATGTTAAGTCTCAATATGTCCAGTAGTCGCTCTGGCTACAATGTCCTTCAATCCGAAACACAACATTGCATTTACGCAGTGTTGTTTCACGGGAGAAATAGACATTGCGGTGGTACCCACCCAGATGGCCTCTCACATATGAGAGACCTACCACCACCAACATGTTCACGGTGGTCGCGGGTTCAAATATAACACTGATTTTTCGGAGTCATGTGTGTTTTTGATTCATTGATAGCTTCGGTTAAATATATACTAGATACAGGGTTCGGAACAAAATCACACGCCAAAAGTGGCCGGGGTTGCTTATACTTATACATTTGAATTTCGAACTACAAGATGCAGCAAAGTCTTAAATTATAATCAACTTCAGGTAACAATAAACCTTATGCCTTTAGTAAGATTTATTATGTTTTGGACAATAATAAAATTAAATAAGAGCACACGCTTATTTGTGCTGTTATTTCTCTTGCCGTTTTTTAGGCCGTTACTTATAATCTAGTGTATATTTGATCGAAGGTTATCAAAGATAGATAAATATATAGATATCGGTGCATTTATTTAAAGATAGTCAAGATATTTTTATACGTCATGTTTGTTTATTAACGTATATGGGAAATACAGATAACTTAACCGACTTGTGTTTTATGCTTTACTTATTTTAAATTTTCTGAGCTTCTTTTAATGTTTTTATTATTCATTTATTTTAAAAGTATTGGTTTTGATTTGGAAAATATTTTTGACAACCTCCGTAGCGCAGTTGGTGAGATGCCAACAGTAAACGAGAGGCCGCGGGTTCGATCCCCGCACCAAACAAATGTTTGTGAAGCCCACTAATATTTGTTTCGCGTCTGGGTATTTGTGAGACCGAAAAGTCTCTCGTAGTTCCTGATACCTAAACAAGACTTAATTGATCTTATTGTGGGGTCAGGACTATGTAGCATATAGACTATGTATATAGCTGTTGGGTGTATTTATTCAATATTTTATACACTAAAAACTACAAGATAATTACTGCTACTCGCGACACAAGACTTAATTGATCTTAATGTGTGGTCAGAACTATGTATGTGACTGTTGGGTGTATTTATTTATTTAATTTATACACTAAAAACTACAAAATAGTTGCTGATACTCACTACATAGACTCGACCTTAATGTGGGATCAGGACTGTGTATGTGACTGTTGTGTGTAATTATTATTTAATTGATTACTTTTATAAATCACTAAAAACTAAAATATATTTTCTGATAACCGCGACACAAGAGTCGATCTTAGTGTGGAGTCAGGACTATGTATGTTACTGTTGGGTGTAATTTATTATTTAATCGATTATTTATATAAAACACTAAAAACTACAATATATTTTCTAAAACCGGCGACACAAGACTCGATCTTAGTGTGGAGTCAGGACTGTGTATGTGACTGTTGGGTGTAATTTATTATTTAACCGATTATTTATATAAAACACTAAAAACTACAATATATTTTCTAAAACCGGCGACACAAGACTCGATCTTAGTATGGAGTCAGGAGTATGTATGTGACTGTTGGTTGTATTTATTTAATACACCAAAACAAATCCTTTACAATTTTCCATCACACCTCAATTCTATAGTATTGAAAGAGCACGTCTGGTCGAAAAATCGCTGTTTTAAAATAAAGCTATTTCAATCCCGGTGCCAAAAAAACCGCAAGGGGTAAGGGGGTGGAGTGAACCGGTCAGCGATTTCGATGACCGATACACCTTTTTCAGAGTTCCTTGAGCGATTTTGTGAGAATTTAAATATTAAATATAGTCATACAATTTTTTCCATCTTATATTTTATTAAGTTCTCCACCGGTAGATACATTACCGCAACTCAGACTTTTTTTTTATTGCAATGAATGGCGATACGAGCTTGTCGTTCGCTTGATGGTAAGCGATACGACCGCTCATAAACAGTAGCAAAACCAAACAATACCTTGAAGAACAAAGCAATGCTCGGCTTACCACTGTGCTTCGCCATCCTGAGACATACGATGTTTAGTCTCAATATGTCCAGTAGTTGCTTTGGCTACAATGTCCTTCAATCCGAAACACTACAGTGCATTTAAGCAGTGTTGTTTCACGGGAGAAATAGACATTGCGGTGGTACCTACCCAGATGGCCTCTCACATATGAGAGACCTACCACCAGTAGACTGTAGTAGTTTTACTGTCCATGAGCGCTCGTATCGCTTACCATCAGGCGAACAGCATGCTCATATCGCTATTCATTGCAATATATTGTCTCACGGAACCATCAAACTAATTCTCGGTCGCTACTGACAATTTTTTTCCTATTTCCTACAACCGTTTGGTAATTAAGCTCCGATCAGATTATTTGATGTATGGGGTGGGTTTTTCCATTATTATTACTGATATCATATAAATACAGGATATATCAAGACTGCTACCGAAAACGAAGGCGGGTGGTAGTTTTAGTGACTTGACTTGACTGACAGAACAAATATTTTTTTGGAAATTTAACGTGATATTTTTACATTATAATACAGGGTATATCAAGACTGCTATTGAAAACGAAGCCGGGTGGTAGTTTAAGCGACTTCAGACACAATGCAACAGTTGTTGCAAAAAAAGGGACAAGTTTTTTTTTGTTATTTTTTTCCTATGGTCATATTTGGGTGGTGATTACATTTTTTTCCTAAAATAATAGTGTACACCCTTTTAATTATTAATACTCTAAGGTATAAAAGAGTTTAAATTATTATTTTAGCAAAATTATGGATTTACCACCCAACAATGATGATATTTGAAAAAATATTGTCGCGTTTCTTTGCGAAATGTTTAGTTGCATTGTGTTTGTAGTCACTAAAACTACCACCCGGCTTCATTTTCGGTAGTAGTCTTGATATACCCGGTATATAATATGTATTGTACATATAAACCTCTCTCTTGAATTACTCACACATACATAAACACACGCCTTTTTCCCAGAAGGGGTAGGCAGAGGTGTCAGGATACCCATCATTTCGCCTTATATGTTCCGTCCCACGATGTGATAGGTGGCGAGCCTATCGCCATATCGAGCACAAATTTCTGACTCTGGGCTGGTAATTATAGAAAAATCAAATATCACTTTGCCCAACCCGGGATTCGAACCCGAGACCTCAGCATTGTAAACGTACCTTAGTACAACTACGCCACCGAGGCAGTTGAATTACTCTATTTATTAAAAAAAAATGGCATCAAAATCCGTCGCGTATTTTAAAATATTTAATACATAGGGACAGACAGCGTAAAGTGACTTTATTTTATACTATGTGGTGTTATATGAAAGGCAGAACACATTTCTATTCCTCTCTAACACTCAACAAGTAATAAATTAATGAATATAAAATGAAGCTCTGAATTAAAATCAAACAAATGATTCCCCCGAGCAAGAACAAGTTGTATTCGTTGATGGAATTGTAAATTGGAATTGTTCTGTACAAAAGAAATTGATGGTCTTCGATCAAATATATACTAGATACAGGGTCCGGAACAAAATCACACGCCAAAAGTGGCCGAGGTTGCTTATACTTATACATTTGAATTTCGAACTACGAGATGCAGCAAAAAGTCTTAAATTATAATCAACTTCAGGTTTAAAACCTTATTCCTATAAATTACGAGTTAGTATGGTTGGGACAATACTAAAATCAAATAAGAGCACACGCTTATTTGTGTTATTATTTCTCTTGCCGTTTTTTAAGCCGTTACTTATAATCTAGATTCTAGTGTATATTTGATCGAAGCTCATGTTCCACTAAAATATTGATTAAAGTAAAAAATGTATCTAATTAAATAGCATTTGATTCACTATAAATAGTTATAAGTAGTAAATAAATACTACCAAAACCTAAATAAATTTAATTTATATAATTATTTTGTATATAGAGATTAAGTACTACTGACTTGTTATAAAAGCTATAAAAAACTCCAAATGTACTAAGCTGCCTAACTTTACTTTTAAACCAATGAACGCAGCATATCTTTTTTAAATCAATTAAAAACGATCTTAATTCAAAATGGCGTCGTGAAAATACTGAACGTCACACCGCCATCTGTTCGGAATATTCGGAGGGTTCTGGTTTGTGTCAATTAGCAACGCTTGGTATATGTCAACGGTATTTTTAACTTGACTGTCTCGCAATTCAGTGTGATTGCAAAGCTAAAAGCAAAGATAGTAGATGAAGAAAGGTAGATGTGTGTATCTGTATGTATCAGCCCATATACGTCCCACTACAGGCCACGGGCCACCTCTACAATCGGGAGTACGATTGAGAGTGTTTAGGCCATATACCACCAAGCTGGCTTAGTGTGGGTTGGCGGACTTACGTACCATAGAAATTCTTATAAATCGCTATGGTATGCAGGTTTCCTCACGATGTTTTCCTTCACCGTTTTAGTGCGTGATGACTGACTATCAATACACACACTAACATACAAAAACTAAAAACTAAAACTAAATAAATTTAATTTATACAATAATATATTAAATTGAAGTGCGTGGTGGCCTGTTGGTAAACGGACTAGACGCGACTGCCAACATGTTCACGGTGGTCGTGGGTTCGAATCCCAGGGCACACCTCTGACTTTTCGGAGTCATGTGAGTATTGATAGTCAATCACCACGCACTAAAACGGTGAAGGAAAACATCGTGAGGAAACCTGCATACCATAGCGATTTATAAAATTTCTATGGTATGTAAGTCCGCCAACCCGCACTAGGCCAGCGTGGTGGACTATATGGCCTAACCACTCTCAATCGTACTCTCGATTGTAGAGGAGGCCCGTGCCCTGCAGTGGGACGTATATGGGCTGATACAGAATATTAAATTACTTTGTAAATAAGTATAGAATAAGTACTATGTATTGACTTGTCACAAGAGCTATTTAATCGTCTACATGATCAATAAGCCAATTTCATTTCATTTCAAGCTGAGGGTCTCGGGTTCGAATCCCGTAAATAGACGTTGTACACAATGACTGAATCTAAATGATGTTCAACATTTTAATGGATTCAATAAATAATTTTCATTTTCATTTAATTTTACACGTGTTCAAAGTTTATTTCATTTAATTAGTGCCTTTGTACCGCAGTTGTACTACGGTATGATTGCAAAGCTGTAGTCCGGGTTCAAAACTCGGGTCAAAATTAAAATTGGAATTTTTTTTCAGTAACAGATTGGAGCCAATAATTAAATAAATACACCCAACAGTCACATACATAGTCCTGACCCCACTAAGATCGAGTCTTGTGTCGTATCAGGAACTAGGAGAGACTTTTCGGTCTCACAAACACCCAGACCCGAAACAAATACATGTGCCCATTTGTCTCGGTCTGGGCATCAAATCCGCGACCATACGTTTCATAGCCAGCGTCTAACTGCGTCACGAAGGTCAAATAAATAAAAACACAAGAATTATTTCACAATAAGTCGACTGTATCGCAGACAGCGAGATATTCTGTAATTAGTTTGCCAGTCTCGAAATTCATCCCCCACCCTTATTTAATTAACTTTGCTAATTGCGAGGTTGAATTTGTTTAATTGATGGTGTGATTCTAAAATTGATAAAATTACCAAAATATGAAACTGGAATGTTTTAACTCATCATACAGTTCGATTGTGTGGGCTTAGGCCACAGACCGAGTATAGTATCTATGATATAGAGGGAGCGCTGGTACTTCAAAAACGTAGATAAAATGGTGGTGCCACCTTTTTCTGCTCTCCTATTAGCTGATATTTGACAGATTGTCCAACATGCATGAATTATTTAGAAAACTAAAAGAATTAGTTTAAGGCTATCTAATTCCACAAACTCGTTTTGAAAGGATAATAGCTAAATATAATTTCGGCTATGAAAGGAATTTATAGCTATTTATTGCTAAAAAATTAATTCAATTTTCACTAATATAGGAGCGCTACCAACATTACGAACAAGAAAATATCTACGTTTTTCAAGACGCGAATGTATGACAGCGCTCTCTCTAATCTCTATATTATAAATAGTCTAAGATTACATCCACTGTCTATATCAGCCCATATACGTCCCACTGCAGGGCACGGGCCTCCTCTACGATCGAGAGTACGATTGAGAGTGGTTAGGCCATATAGTCCACCACGCTGGCCTAGTGCGGGTTGGCGGACTTACAACCATACAGTAATTATTATTTTTTATAAATCTCTATGGTATGCAGGTTTCCTCACGATGTTTTCCTTCACCGTTTTAGTGCGTGGTGATTGACTATCAATACACACATGCCTCCGAAAAATCAGAGGTGTGCCTTGGGATTCGAAACCGCGACCACCGTGAATATGTTGGCAGTCGCGTCTAGTCCGTTTACCAACAGGCCACCACGCATTAAATAATGTTAATTTTTCATTGCATTTGTCACTTTATCAAGCTAAAAATGATGCTAAATCTTTTTCTTCACCGCATTTATTAAACCCTTTGTCGATAGCAAATGTTTCGGCTATATGAATAAAGGGACGACCCTGCTGTAACTTTTTAATTAAATATTAAAATTCAAGCTACAGCGTAAGATAAGAAACGGCGGATGTACTCGGAGAGACATGTCTTGATACTTTATCTTGGAAGACTATGGAGTTTTTAAGACGCTTTAACTTCGCCTGTATGTATGTATGTAACGGTATATTTGAAGTCAATTTACAAGCACTTCAAAACTTTGAAATGATTTGAAATTTTGCATATTTATCAAGGACCGATGACAACGCCATAATTTAAAAAGTATATGAAGTTATCTTATCCAGAATCATGAAAAATTTAATATTTTTTAAAAAAATATGTAAATTTGGTAATTTCCACGCAGGTGTCTTTCTTTCATAAGATAGCCGTAGATAATATATGTTTTTAGGCAAAACAAATAATACCTGAAAAACTGAAAATACGCGATTTAATAGAAGACACAACAAAAAAGTTAAAATTATTGATAAGGGGCTTAAGTTTAGAAAATTGAGTTAAATATACACATTTTCTTGCTAAAAAGTGTGAGGTGCTGGAGGATAAGTAATTGCAGATGTAAGCACCCCACGCTTTATAGCAAGAAAATATATGTATTGATATATTAAACTATAGTTTAATTTATTGCAATGTATGGCGTGACACGAGCGTGCTGTTTACTTGATGATAAGTGTTTTTATGTTTTACTCAAAGAAAGCATATTTATTTGTTTATTTATCTATTTATTGTACGTATACACCAAAATAAAATAAAAAACAATTGTAGCTTTATTCAAAGTAACAACAATGGGCGGTCTTATTGCACTAGGCAATCTTTGGATGGAAATAAGAGAAAGGAGAGAAAAATCAGTCAGAGAATCAGAGTCCTTGCTCTATAGTGACAAAATATGTAAATGCATATCAATCTATATATATAAAAATGAAACCCGTTTCGCGTTGTCACGGCATCACGTGTGAACGGCTGAACCGATTTGGCTTATTTTAGTCTTGAAATATTCGTAAAAGTTCTGGGAAGGTTTTAGGAGTGAGAAAAATTGGAAAATTTCTAAGGAAGATACTAAAAACCTTTTTTTGGGTATCGTTCAAGCGTGATGCGTCCAGCCAATATAGGATGATCTTTGTTTATTTGACGGGAGACGTAAAAGACAGTCCAGCTTCAACTACCATCCAACGTAAAATGATCTATCTTTCCATTGTCTTTCATTGACGGCTGACGAAATAGAACAAAATTCAAAAAATGTGTACAACGTGTATATAATATTATCTAGATACGTCGTCTTGCGCGTAATTTTGTTAAATGTAAAATAAAACGATGTCCATATCTACCAAAATAGCTCATTGTTTTTTTAGATTATTGCAACAGTTTTAAACAAGTTTTATACTCTATCGAAGCGTTTTGCCGGAGTACACCAAAATATATCTAATTATAATTATTCGTTTTCATAAACGACATTGTTTTTTGAATTGATACTTTTAGATGCGCTGGGGGACAAATTTAAATTCCGCATTAGTATTGTTTTCAGACTCAAGTATAAAAAAATGGTACGTTGATGCCGTATCTAGACATTATAATGAAACGATATGCAGTTTTATATTTTTAAATATTTGTTTTATTACTTACGTCACCTGGTAAGGCAGTATGAAGGTTTTATTAATTTGTATATGGTAACGTACTAGACGCGACTGCCAACAAGTTTACGATGGTCACGGGTTCAAATCTCAGGGCACACCTCTGACTTATCGGATTAATTTCTACGTCAAATAAAATCCGCCAACCCGCACTAAGGCAGCGGGGTGGACTATATCTTCTTCTTCTATAATATAAAAATGAATCGCAAAATGTGTTGGTAAGCGCAAAACTCAACAACGCCTGGACCAATTTGGCCAATTCTTTTTTTTAAATGTTTATTATTATTAACAAAAAGTAATGGCGTGCAATATTATTTGGAAAAACAGCATTTTGGTGCTGAAATAAGGAAAGGAATATTGGATGAACAATAAAAACCGCTTAAGATTTTAATGTCAAAATTTCATAAGGCAATCTTTATATGTATATGTATATGGAGAGACGGGATATAATAGAGTGGAAGGTACGGGAGAGGACTGGGATAGCTGACAGATTTGATAGGACCAAATGTAAATGCACGTTATAAGACGGGATGGATAATAAAGAGAAAGGACGGGACGGATCGGGAAGAGATTGAACAGACGGATGAGACGGGATTGAGCCGGACAGTAGGACAGCTACGTCAAGTTTAGGTATACAAGAGTTTATAGGAAAATAACATGTATTTGGTGTGGAGTGGAATCAAAAAATATATGCACCCAGGCGAAGCTGGGCCGGGCCGCTAGTATTATTATATGTTTATGTTTATGTATTATATATATGTTATGTTTATGTATTATATATATGTTTATGTATATATATATATATATATATATATATATATATATATACATAAACTCACGCTTTTTCCCAGAAGGTGTAGGCAGAGGTGTCTGGACACCCATATTTCGCCTTATATGTTCCATCCCACGATGTGATAGGGGGCGAGCCTATCGCCGTATCGGGCACAAATTCCTGACTCCGGGCTGATAATGAATAGAAAAATCTAATATCACTTTGCCCGACTCGGGATTTAAACCCGAGACCCCAGCAAGCGTACCATAGTACAACTACTCCACCAAGGCAGTCACAATATTACAAATTAATAAATAATAAATATATATTGTTGTTCAGGTGTATATACATAGTTTTGTGGTTTGGGATGATAGATTTTTAGATAAAAACATTACTCAAGTACATAGTCCGGCTCCCTCATTAAGATAAGAGCTTTGCCTCGGTTATCAGAATATAAATTTCACGTAGATTATATTTATTTTGTACCATTTTATTGGTTCAAGTATCAAGACCTCCCATTCGGCGCACAAGTCACGCGGTGCTAATGTCAAGTCAAATTGCTCAGTGAGATGTAACTGCCCTCACGCCTTCACGAAATGGGGAATTGTACGGAAAAACAGGGGCTTTATCTGATGTCTTCGTGGCTGATTAGATGCTGCACAATATATATCGATAAAACCGCCCATTTTACTACTACTGTCATTGTTTATTTTTATTAATTAATTGATTCAATTTTTTTTTGCAATGCATAGCAACAGGCTGACGACAACAGATCGATGTGGAGATTCCTTTGGAGGCCTTCCTATGGCTGAGATATCAAGAATGCTACCGGAAACGAAGCCAGGTGGTAGTTTTAGTGACTACAGACACAAAGCAACAAAAATTACGCAAGAATTTTTAAAATTAGTGTTTGGGTGGTAAATTCATAGTTTATGCTTAAATAATTAAAAGGTTATTATTTAACAAAAAAAACCTACATATTTACCACCCACATACGATGATAGAAAAGAAAATAAAAAATCGACGCTTTTATTTCCAATTCTCTAATTGAATTGTTTCTGAAGTTACTAAAACTACCGCCTGACTTCATTTTCGGTAGCAGTGTGGATATACCCTGTATATTCGTTGCATATTTTTATTTCACAAATGTTCGTTTTCATAAAGTCTATTATCATTTAAATATGTTCAGTGTTACTTTGTTAAGTTAAGTAAAACTTAATATCCAACAGCTATTAATTGCTTAACGTTTAAACTAAAGTGTTTAACTTAGCTTTCAACATCAAACCATACAAGGGTCTTTGCAAATAGTTAATGCTATGACTGCATATAAGTTTAATATAACTGTACTGTATACATTACTCCGAACAGTAAGAGGTTTGCCCTGGGCTTTGAAACCGCGACCACCGTGAACATGTTGGCAACCGCGTCTGGTTCGTTTATCAACAGACAACCGGGCACTTTGAATATATCTCTTTATAAATTTTGATGTAACAATAAGATACTTAATAAGATAAAATGCTTGGCGTTCTATTGCGCTCGCTATCCTGAGACATAAGATGTTAAGTTTCAATATGTCCAGTAGTTACTCTGGCTACAATATTTAAAACCGGAACACAAAAGTTCATTTACACTGCTGTTTGGCGGGAGAAATAGACATTGCAGTGGTACCTACCCAGGCAGCCTCTCACATACATATGAGATACATACCAGGAGTAATAGGAATATGTTATTCAAATTAACATCAAAACCTTGTTATTTTTGAAGACTTAGCATGCTCTATATTTCTGCTATTACTAATTGCCCCCACCAGAAAAACTAACCATATATTTTAACCATTTTTCATCTAAAATCACACAAACAAAATTGACTATTCAGTATATTCTTTAAATGGGTTCGTAAAAAAACACATTCCATCATAGATTACACGAGATCGTATAAATATTAGCCGATCGGTTTTGTGAATCACAATCGCAAATAGCAATATTAGGCTTATTTATGTAAATTGCGAAATGTTATTATCGACTTCACTTGCTTTTGTGATTGCTGTTGCTATTTATTCTAATACTACCAGTATATCCGAATAAAATCAGGTGGAAATAAAGATACAACAATTGCGGTAACAATGAACACGGAAACCGCCACATGAAAGTCCCCAAAATTCTCCGAAAATAAAAGCAAAACTGTGCAAACTAAGGGTGGAAGGGGTACAAAGCGCCCAAACCCACCCTTTGTCGTTTAGATTAATATTTAAACTAGAACTGAGGGATGGGGCGCGGTCGATAATGTTCATTGTACGGGGTGGATTGTCGATATAAACATGATTAAATATTTATAAATTCTTTAATCTAGGTACAATATATGGGGCAAATGCGAAGTCGTAATTGAATTTTATAATAATATACTAGGTATATCAAGACTGCTACCGAAAACGAAGCCGGGTGGTAGTTTTAGCGAGTAACACATTGCAACTAAAAATTTCGCAAAGAAACGCGACAATTATTTTTAATGATTTTTTAAATATCGTCATTTTTGGGTGGCAAATCCTAAAATAATAATTTAAACTATTTTATACCTTAGAGTATTTGTAAATAAAATGGTATACGCTATTATTTTAGTAAAATAATGTATTTACCACCCAAATATGGCCATATGAAAAAAATAACAAAAAAAATTGTCGCTTTTTTTGCAACTTTTTCTGTTGCACTGTGTTTGAAGTCGCTTAAACTACCGGCTTCGTTTTCGGTAGCAGTCTTGATATACCTCGTATAACAGCCTCCGTGGCGCAGTTGGTTAGATGCCGGCTGTGAAGCGAGAGGCCGCGGGTTCGATTCTCCGAGACTAATATTTGTGATGCCCACAAGTATTTGTCACGGGTCTGGGTGTTAGTGAGACCGAAAAAATACACGACACAAGACTTAATTGATCTTAATTTGGGGTTAGAATGTATGTGACTGTTGGATGTCTTTATTTATTTATTTATACTAACATTAGAATTTGTATTTTTTTAAGTATTTATTTTACTATTTAGAGTATATGGATTTAAAAAATATCTTAAAGGTATATATCGCACCTTTGGAATTAAAATGACATAACTAAAAAAATCTTATTTTTTGGGAAACGTTTATTAAAGATTTGTAACATAAGAAATTTTATACTTATAGAATACCCATTTATACATCTTTCTGCCTTTCATGCGTCAATAGGTCCTTCCTTAATAACGGGTCGATTGGTCATTTTGAGCCAAAATATGATTGAAAGCCAAAATCTATTTGTTTTTTGGAGTAAAGTGACCTACACTTTAATTCTAAAGGTGTGATATATATTATATATCAATAAACATTCCAGAAAGTATATTTTTGACTGCCTCGGTGCAGTGGCGTAGTTGTACTACGGTACGGTTACAAAGCTGAGGTCTCGGGTTCGAATCCCGGGTTGGGCAAAGTGATATTGGATTTTTCTATTCAGTATCAGCCCAGAGTCAGGAATTTGTGCCCGATATGGCGATAGACTCGCCACCTATCACATTGTGGGACGGAACATACAAGGCGAAATGTGGGTGCCCTGGCACCTTTGCCTACCCCTTCTGGGAACAAGGCGTGAGTTTATGTATGTATGTAAAGTATATTTTTTACTTATTTTAGAGTCTCATGCATATTCCCTATTACCGACACAGTGAGTTTTCCCGTCCCTATTCACCCGCAGGCGACGACGCGCTCCAATTAGCTAAACCAAACACGCCACTCGGAGCTATAGACGAGGATCTACCGGCTAATTCACATGCAACAACGTATAACAATCTAAATATCATATATTTATTTATTAATTTACTAAATTACTACATAATTAAATGACTTACTAAATTACTGGTGGTAGGTCTCTCATATGTGAGAGGCCATCTGGGTAGGTACCACTGTAATGTCTATTTCTCCCGCCAAACAGCAGTTTAAATCCACTGTTGTGTTTGGGTTGAAAGATATTGCAGCTGGAGTAACTACTGGACATATTGAGACTTAACATCTTGTGTCTCAGGATGGCGAGCGCAGTGGAATATCGAGCATTGCTCTGTAATTCAAGGTGTTGTTTGGTTTTACTACTGTTCCTGAGTGGTTGTACTATCGGAAAAATTGTATGCTCGTCTCGCCAATTTATTTTTTATACGAGACTTAAAAATGACTAATTTAACTACAATTTAATACTAAACTTAATACAAATCAATATTGAATGAAATATCTGTAAAAATATACAACATTTAAAGGTTATTTTCCCGAGTGAAATATTAAATAAACTAACTGCATTCAAAAAAATGGTCAAAGATCTCTACCTTTCTCTCTGAACAGCCAAAATGAAAAGTATAATTCCTTGCATTTGAACCTAAAAGTAATTTATAGTATATTTATTTATGTATGTATATATATCTGTAGATATATATATATATATATATATATATATATATATATATATATATATATTTATATTTATAATAGGTGTATGTATATAATTATGTATCATATATTGTGTAAATCTTAATATATATATTTCTTGTGTGCGTGTGTATGTGACTGAACTCCTCCTAAACGACTGGACCAATTTTGATGAAATTTTTGTGTGTGTTCGTGGAGATTCGAGAATGGTTTAGATTTACAGTTTGGTCTACTGGAAAATGTTTTTTCAATTAATTTCTTATTTATAAGGAGTTGTTGATTTTGGTTATATCATACAAAATGTTCATGGGTTTGTAACTGTCAAACATTTAATGTTCATACCGTCAATACGGTAAACTCTTCCCTCAAATTAAATAACGTATTTAAATAAAGGTTTCGAATCGACAACATATATCCTCAATATTCGATTAATGGCGTATTTTAGATTTAAAGATGTAAAATAATGACAGTAATGAAAAGTGGTTGACATTTAAATTGGTTGTCAAATATTTATGCATACGTTCAGAAATTTAATTTGTGTAAACTAAAGAGTATATTATGAAGCTAAATAAATATAGGACAATCAAATAAATAATATTCACACGTAAGAAGTTTTACTTCTTTTCAAGATAGAATGTCACTTGAAAATGAAAATCTTTCATAAAATAACACATAAAAATAAAAACTGAACTGAACTGAATAAAATAACAATTTTATATAATTATGGAGAATATTGCAGGGATTCTCAAATTAGGCGTTGTCTGTGTCTTGAGAAACCAGTTATATATAATTGTTACTACCGTTACTCAATGACCGTTACTACATTAATTGTGTGTGTGAGTGTATTTCTATGAAAATTTATATTTAATCTCTTTATTACTAACAAAAAGTAATGGCGTAATGTTTTTGGAAAACAGCATACTGGGGGTGAAATAAGGGATGGAATATTGCATGGATAATCAAAATCGCTAAAGTGTTTAATGTCAAAAATTTATAAGGCACACTATTTGGATATGGAGAAACGGGATATAATAGAGTGGGAGGTAGGGGAGAGGACTGGGATAGCTGACACATTTGATAGGACGAAATGTAAATGCACGGTATAAGACGGGATGGTCAATGAAGAGAAAAGACGGGACGTATCGGGAAGTGACTGAACAGACGGGATGGGACGGAATTGAGCAGGACAGTAGGATAGCTAATTCATGTTTAGGTATACAAGAGCTTATACGAAAAATAACATGTATTTGGTGTGGAGTAAAATAAAAAATATCTGCATCCAGGCAAAGGTGGGTCGGGCTTTTTTGCTATGCTAAATAATTCAATATAAAATTCATCATATAATAACTAAGCCATAGCGAAGCGTGGTCGGGTCATCTATGGTATCTTTTAATTGATTTCAATGAATGTCGTCGGAGTAGTAACAGTGTTATAATATTTCCACAGCAAAATAATGATTTGAATCTGGAGAGATGGGATAGAATAGAATATAAGGTGGATAAAATGGGACATAAGAATAGGTACAGGATGGGATTGAAAATGGATAAGCAGTTTCGACAACGGCTGTCATATTGATTTTAAATAAAATATGGACTGGAATCTGTATTTGCACCCAGGCGAAGCCGGGCCGGGCCGCTAGTACTAATTATAAATAATTCGTCTATTATTATTTTATTGGAGCTTGTATCCTTTTTTTTTCTAGACTCTTACATCTTTTCTTTTTTTTTTCTATCCATCCAAAGGTAGTCTGTAAGAAATCGCCTAGAGCGATAAGACCGCCATCTGTACTTTTTTTTTTCATTTGTAATAAAGTGTTTATCCTTTTTTGTGCAGTTAAGAATAAAATAAATGAATAAATAAATAAATAAATATTTCTAATAATCTGTTAAAGTTTTTTGGTTTTATTCTACAAAGCATGTATTATAGATCATAAAGCAAGTTGCTGTCACCACACATAATATTAAATTGAATGACGGGTTCAAGGAACTTCATTTAAATGTACATATTGTATGTAATTTCTGTTACCTTAATAAAATATAAAAATAAATATACTTGGCATTTCACCCATTTTAAATCCTTGTCAAAGATAGATAAAATACAGGGCAGCCTTTTACTATGAATCTCTGATTTAAGATAGGTTATATCTCCTTTCAGAAAATAAGGCACATGCTTTTGACATTACAAGTTCTGTTAATGACATTTCCACAAAGAGATGAAGCGGGTTCGAATTTATGTTGTAATCGCTTCCCTGTCCATTGTAAAGTTTGTCCTTTAATGTACGCACTGGTTTTAATGGCTGAAAAATACATATAAGTCGTGGTTTGGCCACCGTGAATGGATTAGAAATCGGCTTTGATATGGTAAGGCATTGGTTCGATTTTTGCACTGAGACATATGAAAATAAAATTAAAATACTTTATTGAATCCATAAAATGCCTTACATTATTTGTATTCAGTCACTTTTTCTTCATAAGGCTATCACCGCCGTAGAAGAACGGGTATGAAACTTTAGCGTTGCTCTTTTCAAAACAAGTTTATAATACAGTGATTATACAGGAGTCGCAGCTTACAGCCGCTGCCAATAAACAATCCCAATCCAAAATTTGCCGTTTGAGATTGTCAGCTCAATCTTTTTTCTGATACTATATTGCCAATAATCAATCTCAGTAGTGTAAAAACTATGACAACATGATAAATGACAAATCGAAAAGTAGAAAACAATCCAGATTGACTTCTATCTAATTTTTTCGACTGATTATTGGCATCGGCCGATAGTAGAATTCAGAGCAATTTGCAAATAATTAATAAGAATTGACTAATTACTTACATTTTGTTCATAGAGAAACAAAATCTTGTACTTCGAGTTAATTACTTAATGGACTCCAGGCCTTGGTCGCAATAACGTTTATATTCACTGAAAATATATATTTTTCTCTACACAAAAGTAGGTTTCGTCGAGGGATGACAGCCGTCGCACCAATACAAAGTTTCATACTGAAATGGGAATTTTTATTTGGTATGGAGGTAGCTTACACTTGAGCTTCTTTGTATCCCGAAAAATGTAATATTTCCATGGGATGGATGGAATGAGCAAGGGATCAAAAACTATTTGGACCCGAGGACTAGTTGTGAATATTGAACTTTGAAGTCGATTTATGATAAATAATCTGAACAACAATACACACATGACTCCAAAAAGTCCAAATACTCCCAAACCTCTAGTGTGGGATTCGAACCCGCTACCACCGTCAACATATTAGCCGGCTGCGTCAAGTCCGTTTACCAAAAGTACAGTACGGTAGAGTATAGTCGATCACCACGCACTAAAACGGTGAAGGAAAACATCGTGACGAAACCTGCAGACCATAGCGATTTATATGAATTTCTATGGTATGTAAGACCATCAATCCGCCCTAGGCCAGCGTGGTGGACTATATGGCCTAACCACTCTCAATCGTACTCTCGATGTAGAGGAGGCCTATGCCCTGCAGTGGGACGTATATGGACTGATAAACACGAAGAAATAAAAATCAGAACATTATTTTTCTAATAAGTGTATGTTACAAAGATTATATTTCTATTACATGTATAAATTCCCAGTAACATTATGAGTATTCTTATTTCTTACAGTGATAAATTACGAGCCTAGTTAGTATTTGGTCTGAAGCCAAAAATCTAACTGGACTGTTGAAAGGCGACAGTACTAGACTATTTCAATGATACGTACATACAGATATAAAGGATGGCGAACAATTTGTATACGACGTTTGTTAGCCGAGCGACGATCGCATGTCACTCTAGGGACCCTACTCTGAAAATTGGAAAAGAAGTTCGAATCTTCGGAAAAGAAAAAAAAATATGTTTAGGGCTATTTAATTCCATTCAAACACGTTTTAAAAGGATAATAGTTAAGTATACTTTCGGTTATTGAATTTTATTAATATAGGCACGCTACCAACGTTACGAACAAGAAAATATCTACGTTTTTCAAAACGCGAATGCATGACAGCGCTCTCTCTATATTATAAGTATTTTAAGAAATAATTATAGAAAGTAGTTGCTCGGGAGTTAATCATAGTCATAAACCCTAAGATTTGCAAAGCTTTAATGAATTACATCAGCCGACCACAGAATGTCGAAATCCGCTTATCATCCTTCAGGTGCGTGTGTCCCCAACTCGGTGTTATAATAATAAACTAACTACATCTCATTTGTCGCGCATAATAGTTGGAATCATTTCATTAATTTCAACACATATTGTTCGGCCAACAAAATTACTGTGTGTATTTATAAAGGTGAAGGAAAACATCGTGAGGAAACCTGCATACCATAGCGATTTCTACGGTATGTAAAGTACGGTAAGTTGTAAAAGGACATGGTGGTTTGTTGGTAAACACGTGTTCACGGTAGTTGCGGGTTCAATCCCTGGGCAACTCTGACTTCTCCGAGCATGTGTATCCATCCATCATGGATCCATCCATCAGCCAAAGGAAGTCCACTGCTGAACATAGGCCTCCCCCAATGATTTCCACAGTGACCTGTTGGATGCAGCCTGCATCCAGCGACGTCCCGCGATCGACACCAGGGCCTTGTGGGTGGACGCCCTACACTGCGATTCCCTTTACGTGACCTCCATTCTAGAACTTTTTGTGTATATTGATAGTCAATCACAACGCAGTAACGGTGAAGTAAAACATCGTGAGGAAACCTGCAAAACGATTTGCATGATGTAAAGTCCGCCAACCCACAATAGGCCGGACTGGTATATGGCCTAACCCCTATTAATCGTACTCTCGATTGTAGAGGAGGTCCGTACCCTGCAGTGGGACGTATATGGGTTGATACAGATTACCATCAGATAAATAATTGTCTCTTTGTTGTGCTTATTTTGAAACATATTTGTTTCTTTTGCTCGCCATTCTTCACAGTAATGTGTCTCCAAGTTTTATTAATAAACACATATCATTTGTCCCTCACAATAGTTGGAAGATTTTCACTAATTTGTACACGTGGCGTCGCCCGGCCGACAAAGTATGAAATGAAATGAAATTTGTTTATTAATCATGTAGGAAATTAACAGCTCTTATGACAAGTCAATAATGCTTTTTTATATTAACTAATTAATTGATTGTATTATTATTTAATTTTTTTTTTATCATAGTCATAAATATGCAATCAAGTGAATGTAATAATAAATAAACAGTTAACCCACCTACTAAACCAATAGGAACGTAAAAACATGTCAAATATAAAATCCTTACAAGACCTATCTAGATCTAGACTAAAAGCTTAATGCCTAGGCTTTTAGTGTCCATTAGTGCATCAGCGTCTAAGTGTTGTGACCTAAGATGATATAGATGTCTAGATTTCAGACTTTCTAGACACTAAAGTGTGCTAGACGTTTTATTGGTTTAGTAGAGCTTTTATGTAAACCGTAAAATTCTAGGTTCGATTTCCAGGTGAGGCAACTTGATTTGCAGCTTCAATGACGCTATTGGTTAAGAATCCCGTTTAAAAATGAGAGGCTATCTTAGACCTTCCTTATATTACTGTATCTGCCCATATACGTCCCACTGCAGGGCACGGGCCTCCTCTACAATCAAGAGTACGATTGAGAGTGGTTAGTACAGTCCACCATGCTGGCCTAGTGCAAGGCGGACTTTACATGCCATTGAACTTTTTACAAATCGCTATGGTATGGAGGTTTCCTCGCGGTGTTTTTCTTCACTGTTATAGAGCATGTGTTATATCGGATTTATAAACTCATTTGCAAAAAAAAAACGGGCACCTAAGCAATGAACCATTTCAAATGTTACTATTGGTTTGTTTGATAATTATAGGTAGTTTTACTTTCACAATTTTGTAAATTAATAAGCAAATAATCGTTTTCGTCAATATTATCATAAAATTTTGATAAAATTTATGGGTTTTAATGCTAAAGTTCACTAGTAGTGTATGCTCGCTAGTAGTGCATATGCTCGTGAAGTAAAAGTTAACAAAGATTTTTGTTTGTTTTTTCTTTAATAAAGTAAAAGCAGATAAATGTTTAGTATCGAGTGTGACCCCCTCTAGCTGAAATCACAACTTGAATTCGTCTGGGTATGTTAGCGAGGATATCCCGGATACTTGCTTGCGGAATACGTTCCCACTCCACGGTAATCACATTCTTCAGCTCTCTGATGGTCTGCGGAGCCGGTTGTACTGATCTCACGCGTCGTTTCAGAACGTCCCAGACATGCTCTATAGGATTGAGGTTGGGACTTCGAGTTGGCCAATCCAAACGGCGAATGCCGACCTCTTGCACATACGCTTCCACATCGCCAGACCGGTGGGCGCGAGCGTTGTCGTCCATAAAAATTGAGTCTTCGCCTAAAGCGGCCAATGCAGGTAGTGCATGAGGAATTAGAACTTCCGTTATGTATCGATGTCCAGTCAGTGAGCCGTTATCAATGAAGACTAACTCTGTACGATCCATTGAATTTATTCCTGCCCAAAACATAACAGAGCCCCCACCATAAGGTGTGATTTCTTCAAAACAAGCCTCTGCAAAGCGTTCTCCTCGTCTTCGTAGCACTCGCCGACGTCGATCTTCACCGAACAGAGTTATCCGGGTTTCATCGGAGAACAATACCCTATTCCAGTCTTCTTGAGTCACAATTTCGAGCAAACCTAAGCCTGGCAACTCTGTGCTCACGGAGTAACTTAGGGCCGCGGACCGGGCGATGACTGCGTATACTAATATATTGACTAATATGCACATTTCTTACTTCTTCGAGGTTGTTCTTAAGGTCCACATACAAAGACATGCGATTTCTCAATGCGTGACTCACAAGAAAATGATCATCCCGTGGTTGAGTACATGGTTTTCTTCCAGAACCAGGCTCAATCCTATAGAGCATGTCTGGGACGTTCTGAAACGACGCGTGAGATCATTACAACCGGCTCCGCAGACCATCAGAGAGCTGAAGAATGTGATTACCGCGGAGTGGTAACGTATTCCGCAAGCAAGTATCCGGGATATCCTCGCTAGCATACCCAGACGAATTCAAGCTGTGATTTCAGCTAGAGGGGGTCACACTCGATACTAAACATTTATCTGCTTTTACTTTATTAAAGAAAAAACAAACAAAAATCTTTGTTAACATTTACTTCACGAGCATATGCACTACTAACGAGCATACACTACTAGTGAACTTTAGCATTAAAACCCACAAATTTTATCAAAATTTTATGATAATACTGACGAAAACGTATATTTGTTTATTAATTTACAAAATTGTGAAAGTAAAACTAGCTATAATTATCAAACAAACCAATAGTAACATTTGAAATGGTTCATTGCTTAGGTGCCCGTTTTTTTTGCAAATGAGTTTATATTTGTTGTTCATGTGCAGTGATCACTCACCATCAGGTTACCTGTTTGCTCGTTTCCCGGATCTATTTTATATAAAGAGAAGTTCTAAACTTTGTTAAAGCAACAATAGCTCATCAGAGAAGCAAAAGCTCCGCAGTCGAAATCTTTGAATTTAAATCAGTATGAATATTCATTTAAATTATCAAGCATTGTCTTTTTACAGAGGTTTTGCATTTATTACCGGAGTTAAAAAGTGCTTCTGCCTCGGTGGCATTTGAACAAAACGATTACAACGATGAGGTTCTGGGTTCGAATGCCCAGTCGGGTATTTTCTCTTATTGCAATGAATGTCGTGACGATCATACCGTTCGTCTGATGGTAACCGATACGATAGGTCATGGAGAGTAGCAAAACCATTGCACAGAAATGCTTGGCATTCCACTCCGCTTGCCATACTGAGATATAAAATGTTAAGTTTTAATATGTCCAGTATTTACTCTGGCTACAATGTCGTTCTAACCGAAACACAACAGTACATTTACACTGCTGTTTTGCGCGGGAAATACAAAGTACAGTGGTACCTACCCAGGCGGCCTTTCACATATGAGACATATTTTATCGCATATCGGGCACAAATTCCTGGCACCGAACTTATGAATAGAAAAATCCAATATCACTTTTCCCGACACGACATTAAAACCAGAGACATCAGTTTTGTAATTGTACCATTTATTACCATATACTGCCCCACCAAACTATGTTAAAAACAATAGAAAAAATAGGCAAATTCCCCATTTCGTATTTACATTAATTCCCCTAAGCGTTGATAAGCTTAATTAAAATTTAAAACGATGGTTTTGCAAACTTAATTAGTGGTTTTATCTTTGAGGGGTGAATCTCCGAAAGATATTTCAAGAATGACAATTTTACAGTCCTGAAAGTAGATATTTGTAACTAATTTGACAGCGTTTTGTGGCGTAGTCGGTTAAGATTATGTAAAATGATATGTAACAGGTTCAATGCTCACGACTATTATTTATTTCCAGCCAAACATCAGTGTAAATGGACTGTTGTGTCGGTCTGAAGGACATTGTAGAGTAACTACTGGACATATTGAGACTTAACATCTTATGTCTCAGGGTGGCGAGCGCAGGTGGAGTACCAAGCATTGCTTAATGTAATTCAAGGTGTTTGATGTTGCTTCTATTTATGAGCGGTGGTATCGCTTACCATCAGGCGAACGGCATGTTCGTCTCGCCATTCATTGCAATAAAAAAAAACAGAGTAACTATTGGACATCTCAATCGTACTCTCGATTGTAGAGGAGGCCCGTGCCCTGCAGTGGGACGTATATGGGCTGATACAGACTGAATAAGTCTCAAAATGTCCAGTAGATACTCTGACTACAATATCCTTCAAATTGAAACACAACAGTGCATTTACACTGCTGTTTGCCGGGAGAGATAGACATTGCGGTGGTACCTACCTAGGCGGCCTCTCACATATGAGAGACCTGCCACCAGCATTGTATATATTATATACAAGTATCAGTATATACCAGTGTTATATCCATACTAATAGTATAAATCTGAAGAGTTTGTTTGTTTAAACGTGCTAATCTCAGGAACCACTGATCCGATTTGAAAAATTATTTCAGTGTTGGCTAGTACATTTATCGAGGAATGCTATAGGCTATATATCGTCACGCTATGGCATATAGGAGGGAAGCAGTGACATTTGTAGCAAATGAATGAATTTACTGTGAATTGCACTGGTGGTGGCAGGTCTCTCATACCGGGTATCTCAAGACTGCTACCGAAAACGAAGCCGGGTGTTAGTTTAAGCGACTTCAGACACAATGCAACAGAAAAAGTTGCAAAAAAAAGCGACAATTTTTATTTTGTTATTTTTTTCCTATTACCATATTTGGGTGGTAAATACATTTTTTCCTAAAATAATAGTGTAAACCCTTTTATTTATAATAATCTAAGGTATACAAGAGTTTAAATTATTATTTTAGCAAAAACTATGGATTTACCGTCCAAAAATGACATGAAAATGAATGATGATGAAAATAATTGTCGCGTTTCTTTGTGAAATTTTTAGTTGCTTTGTGTTTGTAGTCACTAAAACTACCAGCCGGCTTCGTTTTCGGTAGCAGTCTTGAGATACCCTGTATGTGAGAGGCCATCTGGGTAGGTACAACTGCAATGTCTATTTCTCCCGTGAAACAGCAGTGTAAATGCACTGTTGTATTTCAGATTGAAGGACATTGTAGCCAGAGTAACTACTGGACATATTGAGACTTCACATCTGATGTCTCAGGATGGCGAGCGCAGTGGAATGTAGCTACTGTTTACGAGCGGTCGTATCGCTTACCATCAGGTAAACGGCTTGCTTGTCTCGCCATTCTTTGCCATAAAAAAGAAATCGAGGCATTTTTATTTGTGTTTTTGTGGTCCGATTGTTCGATATTCTAAATTATAGTCGGAATTGAACATTTTAACCACCATTTTGAAAGTGTACCGCTATTCTATGATAAAACAAGTCTTCCTCTATTATCAACTATTCCAACTTTCTGCATCCAGTTGATAAAACCTCTGTTCTGTCTCATGTCAGCTCTTTTTCCTCCAACACATTCCGATAAAGGACGTCTGTGCCATACTGAAAGAAGAAAAAATTACAAATAAAATTGCAATTCTTGTAAATAAGACCACTACTATACTTTGTTCTCTCATGTTTTCCTTTTTTATTTGTCACTGGTGTACAAAGATTATATAAAATAAATGAATAACTGTGAGTGAATACCATCATACTGATACATTCTATGGATAATTCAGTGTGTTTATTTGTCTTTTAGAAAGAACAATAAAAAACAAGATATATAGGTGTCTCGCCCCTATGGAACGTGAAGAGAAAGTATATTGGTGGTAGGTCTCTCATATGTGAGAGGCCGCCTGGATAGGTACAAACGTAATGGCTATATCTCCCTCCAAACAGCAGTGTAAATGCACTGTTGTGTTCCTCTTTGAAGCACATTGTAGCCAGAGTAACTACTGGACATATTGAGACATAAAATCTTATGTCTCAGGATGGTGATCGCAGTGGAATGCCAAGAATTGCTTTGTAATTCAAGGTGATTTTTGGTTTTTCTACTGTTTACGAGCGGTCGTATTGCTCACCATTACGTGAGCGACAAGCTTGTCTCGCCTATCCAAGAAAAAAACGCACAAAATATCCAAAAATTTCGCAAAGAAACGCAACAATTTTATTTTTGAGATTTTTCAAATATCATCCTGTTTGGTGATCAATCCTTAGTTTTTGCTAAAATAATTTTAGTGTTTAATAATTAAAGGGTAATAACAAAAAAAGTAATGTTCTTTTTTTTTTGCAAAATTTTAGTTTCGTTATGTCTAAAGTTACTAAATCGACCACCTGGCTTCGTTTTCGGTAGCACTCTAGGTATACCCTGTATATTCAGCACACTTCTAGAATACACATAACTTTAAATGAATAACAACTTAGATACTGTATTTATCTGTATCAGCCCATATACGTCCCACTGCAGGGCACGGGCCTACTCTACAATCGAGAGTACGATTGAGAGTGGTTAGGCCATATAGTCCCCCACGCTGGCCTAGTGCGGGTTGGCGGACTTACATACCATAGTATTTTTTATAAATCGCTATGGTATGCAGGTTTCTTCACGATGTTTTCCTTCGCTGTTTTAGTGCGTCATAGTTACTACATACTAACTCATAAAAATTTAAAACACTCACCAACATTATAAAAACAAGAGTTGTAATCCATGCTACAGTGATTTACGAAGACCTTTCTCAGTCCAGTGGTTGAGACCGCGCATTCAGGACTGTAATCATCAGGGCAGGAGACTGGGCAGGTGTGGGAACAGAAACTGCCGTCTATATCCTTGGTTAGAGACCTGGAAAAATCCACCTATTAATATACACAGTGCTGGGGTTAACTCTGTGATCGGAAACGAAGTTCGAATTTTCGGATGTAGTAAATAAAACTTTACGAATATGCCTAGGTAAGTATACTCCATCGGTTTAGGTACTTAACTAAATGTAAACAAACCATAAAAACTGTTATTTACCATTGCCACTTCTCATTTCAAAATTAATTGAAGACAAAAAAATGTTTACGTAAATGTAAAACAACATTGCATGTTCAAATTTATTATAACGATTATAACTATGAATGAGTGAGCTTGGAAACAATTAAATTATGTAAGATCATAATTTAATTATCTAAATTATATTATCTAATTTTACATTATGCAATCTATCTATAAAAAAGACCCTAACAGTCAGGCATCCAAAACATTTTCATAAAAGTTACAAGGAATATGCTACAAAATCTAGAAGTGCGACTTTACCGTAATGCGACCATTTAAATGAAAGATAATGCGTTAGGTCCAGTTGGTCTGATAACTGAGCATCATCATATGTTATCTGTGTTAATTACCTAAACCGATGGAGTATAGTTACTACAAAAAATGATCGAATCCTGTATCACACGTCGTAACCACAGACTAAGTTTGGAGTGAATGATAAGTATCATCGAAAACAGCATTGATTTCATCATCATCATCAGCCCGTCCGCGTCCACTGCTGGACATAGGCCTCTCCTATGGCACGTCACTAGGCTCGATCTTCAGCCCATCGTCTCCAGCCGCTATCTTATCGACATAGCCCAATGAATCAGCAAGTTGAAGTGGCAGTGGACCGGTCGTTTGGCGGAGAACCGACAACCGTTGGGGTAGACGTGCTCTCGAGCATTTATTGAGAAGCGAAAAATTACTTCGGACATCTAGCGATCAAATATTCGAACTTCGTTTCGGATCACATTGTAACCTCCTACCTACCCTACACTAAGATCAAGCCTTGTGAAGTTTAATATGAGATTTTTAAGTGTCACAAACACCCAAGGCTTAAACAAGTATGGGACATCAATCTGAAAAGAACTTTAAATAACCAAGTGGACTGTAGACATCGTTTTGCAAAACCCTTGAAAAAATTAAAGTAGGTCTGAGACTTAACATCTTATGTCTCAGGATGTAAAGCGCAGTAGAATGCCAAGCATTGTTTTGTAATTCAAGGTGTTATTTGGTTTTGCTACTGTCCATGAGCGGTCGTATATATATATATATACCATCTCTCGAATGTCATGCTCGTCTCACCATTCCGTGTAATACAAAAAAGTCCGTTGATGGTAAGTGATCACTGCTTCCCATTAACATCTTCAACGCTTTGATCATAGATGTGTTTCTGTCATCGAAGTAAATTCTCGACTCGCCATTCATTGCAATAAAATAAAGGTCTGTACTCCACAGTGTATCAGCCCATATACGTCCCACTGCAGGGCACAGGCCTACTCTACAGTACGATTGAGAGTGATAAGCCCATATAGCCCACCACGCTGGCCTAGTGCGTGTTGGTGGACTTACATATAATAGATTTTTTTATAAATCGCTGTGGTATGCAGGTTTCCTCACGATGTTTTCCTTCAACGTTTTAGTGCGTGGTGATTGACTATCAATACATTACATGACTCCGAAAAGACAGAGGTGTGCTCTGGGATTCAAACCCGCGACCACCATGAACATGTTACTCCACAGTGTATTTGTCGTAAAGTATGCTAAATTTACCTTCTAGAAGACAAAGTTCTTCTGAAATTGTTATTTGGCTCTGGTTTTGGAGGAGGCAAAGGCATCGGTTTGAAAGAAAACGGCTTCTCAATAGTATGTGATCCAATGTTCTTGCACTTTTCTAATTCTACTCTTTTGTAGCCTGAAAATTAAATATTCTTTACTATTATTACATACTATACATATGTACATACATGCCAGCGTGGTGGACGATATGGCCTAACCACCCTCAATCATACTCTTGATTGTAGAGGAGGCCCGTGTCCTGCAGTGGGACGTATATGGGCTGATACAGAAAATATTACATACACAAAGCGTGGGGTGCTTACAACAATTACTTTTCCACAAGCAACCTAGCTTTTACATCCAGACATAAACTCACGCCTTTTTCCCAGAAGGGGTAGGCAGAGGTGCCAGAACACCCACATTGCGCCTTGTATGTTCCATCCCGCGATGTGATAGGTGGCGAGCCTATCGCCATATAGGGCACAAATTCCTGACTCTGGGCTAATAATGAATAGAAAAATCCAATATCACTTTGCCCAACCCGGGACTCGAACCCGAGACCTCAGCTTTGTAACCGTACCCTAGTACAACTACGTCACCAAGGCAGTCAGTTTAAACTCATTATCAATTATTATTACTGTTTAGTTAGGTCTTTTATAAAAGCGTGTATTTTTAGTTTTGAAATGTTATTTATTTTATCGCTTAATTTTCTAGTATGAACTAATAAATACTTACGATTCTCATCATATTTAAAATTGCAATTTACTTTTCTGAAGTAACAATCATTTAGAAACAGTCTATATTTTAATTGCCCAGCGTCCCTTTTGACCTCCACAAACTGATTTCAAAATACTGTCACAATCTAAATTAGTACAGTTTAGAACCTTTTTAGGTTTGTCTATTTGTTGTTTTTCTTCTCGATTCCTTTCCGTTTTCTTATTTATTCCTGTTTCTACGTTTTCGTTGTTTTTACCAGATATAAACACTATGTCTGGAGTTGGTGCCTCTGTAATAAATAACACCCAACAGTCACATACATAGTCCTGACCCCACACTAAGATCGAGTCTTGTGTCGTATCAGGAACTACGAAAGACTTTTCGGTCTTACAAACACCCAGACCGGAAAGAAATATTTGTGGGCCGTGCAAACATCTCTCTAGATGGATTGAACCCGCTGCGTCTGGTTTCAGGCGGCGTCTAACCGATTGCACCGTGAAATTAACTAAGCATAATTTAAAAAAAAAATGCTGTAGTTTCTGGATAAAGTAATGGCATATAAATTTTCAATTATTGTATTGTCATCGGTCATCGACAAATCTAAAAAATTCGAATGAAATCTGACCGTTTAATAATGGATCAAAATCGCACCCAAAGTCGCTTACAAATAAACATACAAGTGAAGCTAATATAAAGAGTAAAAATGTATAAATCACAACTTCAATACATTACCCACCAGTCTCAATCCTAACATTTGATCTGAAATAATATCAGCAACAGTTTTCTTATACAGAATATCACCAATTTTGACTTTGTCACTTCCATCGCCGTTTCTCTCTACAACTCTCTCGTTAGGAACAAATACTACGTCTTCTGTCACATCAACATCTGCTTCGGTAGTAGTAATAGATTCTGGTACAAATATTTAATTTTCTCTGTTGTTTTTGGTTCATTAGTAATCATTGGCGTGTCTATGGCTTCAGCGTGTCCGGAATATGGACTATCACGTCTGTGTCATTTGATGTATGGCATTTAGTGTTAATTATTAAAACAGGAACTAAAATCACAGGGAATAGTATGTATGGAGTCATTTTTAAGTTGAATTAGGTTTTTCGACTGTTTAGATGTAAAAATATATGTTGGTTTTTCAGGAATTGGTTTTAAAAATATATAAGTGTGATTTGTCAGTTTAAAATTAACTGTACTTTTTATTTATCACTTATTTGACGATTTAAGAAAATACAGCCATGGATTGCCTACTAGGATTTTTATTTATTTTTATTGAAATAACACTATTTATTTACGGATTTTATCGCGGATTAATTTTGATTTTTAAATTTTTTATCTTCCTGACGCGACGTTTCGATTACTTTACAGCTTTCGTGGTCACGGGGCGGACCGATTTTATTTTATATAGATTGTATTAATATTTTTTTTTTATTAATAATTTACCACTGTAGATTCTACTAAATTTAACTTGCCTAAAATTATACACTTTTTGAGTGTCACAATTAAAAAAATACTTGGATGTTTATATAATAATTTTTATACACGTAAAATTTTTACGTAATTTCTTGTGACAAAACTATTAAAAAAGTGATTTTTAGTAGTAATTTCAAACACGCTCTGAGTTATGAACGTGCTCAAACATTACCATAGTTTTGTTTTTGAAAACTACGAATGTTTACAAAATAATGACGGTTAAACTACACAACGAAATATATAATGCATTGCATTTATACATGAAAAGGTAATAAGCTATTTAACCGACACTTAAAAATGAGGTTCTCAGTTTGACGTCTACTAGTACATACGGCTTTTAAGAACATGATTGTTCAAATATATACTTAATATACATATAAAGCTCAAGAGTTTGTTTATTTGTTTGTGACAAGCCTGCTAATCTCAGGAAATACTGGTTTGAACTGAAAAATTAATGAATAAATATACCCAAGTCACATACATAGTCCTGACCCTACACTGAGATCGAGTCTTGTGTAATGTATCAGGAACTACGAGAGACTTTTCGGTCTCACAAACACCCAGACCCGAAACAAATACCTTTTGACCACACAAACATGTCTCGGTGCGGGGATCGAATCCGCGGTCAAACATTTCACAGCCAGCGTCTTACCAACTGCGTCACGGAAGCTGTCAAATTAATTTTGTATTGGATAGGTAACATGGAGGAATGCGATAGGCTATGTAATATCACGGTATGACCAATAGGAGCGGAGCAGTAGTGAAAATTATTTAAAAACGGCTAAATTTTATATCTGTTTGTAAACGGTTGAAGTTATGCTATAATAATGTATGACGGGATTGTTTCTCTTAAAAAGTGTGTTTGCTTTATTGTACGTGAATTTGAAAAGAGAATTAGAATGCCCATTCATGGTATCGGTAAAAATTATCGTTAATCCTGATACAAATATTGCTTAAAATTAAAATTAAAGTTCAGTTTAATATTTTTTATGGTTTAACGTTTTTCCTGTTTTGTCCCGGGCGACAGATTTTTATAAAATAAAGTTATTATCGTCACATTTTACATTTTGTTCACAGAGCCGAAGACGAAATAATATTTTTTATTGGACTTCAAATTCCTTTCTCCAAGAACACCGGGCCTGGGTCAAATTATGTTTATAGTTATTAAAAGTATTTATTTTTCCCTACACCAAAAAGTGGGTTTCATCGAGAGACAAAAAACTTCGCACCAATACTAAGTTTCATAGCAAAAGCTGCATTCTGTTTTCATTCGCAAGAACCCTAAATAACGTTAATATGATATAGATCTTATTATTATTTATCCGTAAAGGAATAGAACCTACAACTTTATACTCACTGCGCCAATTCGGCGTAACTTACAGTGCTTTATAAATCAAACAAGATCTGCATTATACCTAGCGACATCTCTTGGATAAAATTAGAACTAATTTATACGCACACCAATCAAATAGTAAATAAATTTGGTGACCATGAATTTATTTGCTAAAGAAATAATTTTTATTAAAGAAAAATACATAATTTGCGAATCTAAACAAATTATACCTACAAAGTATTTGATTTTTCGTAAAACAGCGCCATCTTTTCTATTTATGCTAAACTACGTACTTCAACAGGAAACTACTGCAGTTTTGCTTAATTGATAGACCAAATGATTTTCACGTAATTCAATAGATGGCGCTAAATTCACTTCTTGTGCTTATTCCAAACTACCACTAGATGTCGCATGTTTGCATTTTGATGATTCTTTGAACACAAAGGAAAATCGCGAAACACAAAAAGCACGGACACATTAATTCAATTAACTTTTATATTCAGTCAATTTTAATCTGACAGTAAAATATAAATTCTTAAAATGAATACAACCAATGGTTTCTTATATTTACGAAAATGTTACACATTTAAATAAAAACACTGGTGGCATATGTGAGAGGCCGCCTGGATAGGTACCACCGCAATGTCTATTTCTCCCACCTAACAGCAGTACACGCACTGTTGTGTTTCGTTTTGAAGCTGTAGCCATAGTAACTACTGGACATGCTAAGACTTAACATGCTGTGTGTCATGATTCTGAGCACAGTTGAATAGTATTGCTACTGTTCATGAGCGGTCGTATCACTTACCATCAAGCGAACGGCATGCTCGTCTTGCCATTCATTGGAATAAAATAATAAACTTACATAAATAAATTCACGCCTTTTTCTCAGAAGGGGTGGCACAGGTGCCAGGACACCCACATTTCGCCTTGTATGTTCCGTCCCACGATGTGATAGGTGGCGAGCAATTCCTGACTCTGGGCTGATAATGAATAGAAAAATCCAATTTACTTTGCCCGACCGGGGATTCGAACCCGAGACCTCAGCTTTGTAACCGCACCCTAGTATACCTACGCCACCGAGGCAGTCGAGGCAGGATTTTTTGAATCAACTCTACAGTTTTTTTTTTGTAAAATGAAGGTAGTATTAAAATAGACCGTGCGAGTGTCTTACACGACTAGCACAATTCCTGTGAAGTAACTAATGACAAATACCTCGGGAAGTTAATAAACGTGAAAATTCAACCAAATCCGCGTTAAATCAGTGAGAATCAGTTTTATTTCAGCTATTAAATGTGGTATGTATCATATTATACAATTTCTTTTGTCATAATGGGATAATTTTTATTGCATTGTATACAGGGTATATCAAGACTGCTACCGAAAACGAAGCCGGGTGGTAGTCTAAGCGACTTCAGACACAATGCAACAGAAAAAGTGGCAGAAAAAAGCGACAATTTTTTTTGACGTGACAACGTCTTAAATTAGGTTGCGGCTGGGAGTCACTTATGAAAAAGTGTAACGCCCGGTAACGTTACGATGAGTCACCGAACGAGAGAGAGGCCCGCCGAATGCCTTGCGTCTCTCTCCCACTCAACTATGATCGGTCTGCCGCGCGCGCAGCACTAGAGAATTAGGCGCATTGAATCGGCGCATGCTTGTGTCTCTGTCTTTGTCTTTCTCGAACGTTCTTGGCGTTGGAAAAACAAGAAAGCGTCACAATACAAGTTCACACGTGTGGTTAAAGTATCGTCAGCTGTGTCTGTAGTGAAAATATGGAGTGCTTAGATTCGTCATTACATGTACAATGTTTTAGTAAACAAAATATATTTCTATAGTTAAAATTTGTGCAATTCTTATTTTCATTCAATTCCTTGTTCCTATTGTGCAATTTAATTTTTGTTATTTTTTTCCTATGACCATATTTGGGTGGTAAATACGTTTTTTCCTAAAATAATAGTGTATACCCTTTTATTTATAAATAATCTAAGGTATAAAAGTGTTAAATTATTATTTTTCCTAAAACTATTGATTTACCACCCAAAAATGACGATATTTAAAAAATCATAAAAAATCATTGTCGCGTTTCTTTGCGAAATTTTTTATTGCAGTGTGTTTGTAGTCACTAAAACTACCACCCGGCTTCGTTTTCGGTAGCAGTCTTGAGATACCCGGTATAATGATTGTATATGAATTTTTTTTTATTGTGAGTGGCGAGACGAGCATGCCTTTCGTATAGTAAGTGATACGACCGCTCATGAGCAGTAGAAAAACCAAACGACACCTTGAATTACAAAGCAATGCTTGGCATTCCACTTCGCCATCCTGAGACATAAGATGTTAAGTCTCAATAGATCCAGTGGTTACTCTCGCTACAATGTCCTTCTAACCGGAACACAACAGTGCATTTACACTGCTGATTGGAGGAAGAAAATATTTGTTAACTGCTGAGGACAGGAATCTTTACAATAAGCGACTGTTTGGGAGTATTATGGCCATACAATTGCTTGCCTAGTATGTGTTGAATGACTTCAAACTTCATACAAACTATGTTAAAAAGAAGAATGATTAAAAATGATCATAGCATTTTAATTTTATGTCCTTAGACGTTTTGCTGTTTTATCCCAGGCGACAGATTTTATAAAATAAAGTTATCATCATAACATTTTACATTTTGTTCACAGAGCCGAAACTCGAAAGCAAGAAATATATTGTTATTTCTCCGAGTTCATTTCTCGAAGAAGAAGAAGAATGATGTTTATATTTATTGAAAAAATATTTTTGAATTGTAATGGTATGCGTATGTGTTATAATTACAAATGCATGGTGGTAGTAAACGGTACCAGACGCGGCTGCTAACATGTTCACGGTGGTCGCGGGCTCATATCCCAGAACACACCTCCGACTTTTCGGAGTCATGTGTATTGATAGTCAATCACCACGCACTATAACGGTGAAGGAAAACATCGGAAGGAAACCTTGCCTTGAGAAAACCGTAGCGAATTTGTAAGAATTTCTATGGTATGTAAAGTCTGCCAACCCGCACTAAGCTAGCGTGGTGGACTATATGGCCTAACCACTCTCAATCGTAGTCTCGATTGTGGAGGAGGCCCGTGCCCTGCAGTGGGACGTATATGGGCTGATACAACTGCCATCGAGGCATTCAAAGTCCATTGAGGTATTATACTAGAGCGGACATCGAGAACAAAATCTCTGCGTATTGTGCGTGCACACGGGTATACAGGGAAGCGAGAGAGAAGATAATGTTACTGCGTAGGCGTGACAGAGATAGAAATAGAAGGAGCGGTACAATACCGTTCATTTTGTTTCAAATATTTGTTTGCAGTGTTTCCCCTCTAGTATATTATCTCAATGTCAAAGTCACAATAATTATAATATACTTTCAGTATAAAACAAAACTATATACTTTATGAATTCGTAGTTTTTAATAAACCCAGAATGAAAGTCTGAACATAAATATAAAAGAATATTTAGTTTCGCAAAATCACGCTTGAATTTCACTCCGAATTTGCTTTCGGCAAAACATTTTAGTTTTTTTTATAAAGCCTTTGAAAATTCACCCTTGATGCCTTATTAACTATTTTTTGTGAAGTACTGAGCTTTTTTTAAAAAAAATACTATTGTATTTACTGTATTACAGCTGAAGCGCAGTTGGTTAGACGCTAGTAAAATGAGAGGCCTCGGGTTCGATCCCGAAACATCGTAAAGAAACATTATGAGGGTTTTGTAAAAGTCTATAACGTCATTTATTAAAAAACTAATAGTGAGAGGCCACCTGGGTAGGTACCACCCAATGATAAAAGAATTATAAAGGATGACGCACAAATGTAGCTATATATGTCAAGTTATAGTTATGTTAAGAATATCGACGCGGAATGTACATTTATGTATCTGTCTCATTTACACAAAGCTGACTTGTCCCTTAATGAAAGAGACAAATAATAATTCCTTTGTTTCGAATATGGCAATATTTTGTTCACTAACCACACTGGGACCGCCCATAGACCAAAATGACGCCATTTTAGTTATGCTTTCGAAACCACAGACTATTAAACCAAAAACTGCATGAAATGTCAATCTGTGGCGTTATCTGTCAATCGGAGTAAACAAATCTGCACAGTCAAAGAATTTCGGATTATTCATTGGTTAATCTCGTTTGTTAAGTTTGTTTAGTTTGCTTATTAGTTTAGTTGTTAAGTTTTTAAAATGCCTCAGTGTTGTGTTAAAGGATTCGAGTCGAGTTCAAGCAAAAAGGACCCTAACATTTCTTTTCATAGGTTAGTAACTGTTTTTACGAAATACTAACAAATATGTGCTAAATTTACATTTTGGGTTTATTTTTATCATTTATAAATGTATTTGGATCTTGTTGATTAAGTTTTAGACTCTTCTAGGCGTTATTTATACAAGTAGTGTAAATAACAACCTCATTGTTTGTTTACACACAAGTTTAGAGATGAGTGGATTCAATACGAAATTATTCATATCGATATTATCATTTTTAAATATTTTGATCTTTATTTTTCAAAAAAAGAAAAAAATAGTTTTTATTTAAATATATATTCAGACCGACAAACAAAGTGAAATTAAAAATATTTTTTAGATTCCCTATAAACATATAAACCAGGACAAAATGGATACAAAAAATTGGAAGCTATTGGAACCCTGCAATAAATACATTTATTTGTTCATTACATTTTGAAAAAGAAAACAGCTTTCCAACAATATTCCCGGTAAGTGAAATTGTAGTAATTATGATATTTTACCTAATAATCCTATTAATAATACAACTGTTAATCAATAACAAAGATGACATGCAAGATAATTTGGACAATTGGTAGTCTATTGTCTAATGTTCTGGAGAACCTTTTAATGAACAGAAATAGTTTTATATTTTATTATTAATTATTATAATTGTTTATCTTAACCAACACTTTCATATTCATTGATTGAATTCTAAGTGAGACATAATGATTTTCCTCAGTCAAATAATAGCAATAAAAATCTACCTATGTTATTTTATTTTATTTGGTATGTATTAAATATCCTGATAGGTATTTTTGATTTTAGCAAAGAATGGTGCAACGTAATAATGAACGAAATGTATTAGATGCAACTGGGTGTTTGTCTCGACAGGTATAACCTTGTAACGGTTGTAACATGTAAATTAATATTATGTAGTCATATGTTTACATTATAGCGACTAAAAAAGTAACGATAATTGTAAAGTATAAGTATATTTTAGGAATATCAAGAAATAATTACCTCCAACCGTCACATACATAGTCTGACCCCACACTAAGATCAAAATGTTTAATACATCATATTACTATTGTTTATGTAGCAGTTGCATTTTTATTAGTTTTGTTATTTATCATAATATTAATATTTATACATACATAAACTCACGCCTTTTCCCCAGAATGGGTAGGCAGAGGTGCAACCAGGACACCCACATTTCAGCCTCCGTGGCGCAGGCGGTAAGACGCCGTTTGTGAATCGAGAGGCCGCGGGTTCGATCCCCGCACCGAGAGAAATGTTTGTGCGGCCCACAAATATTTCTCTCGGGTCTGTGTGTTTGTGAGACCGAAAAGTCTCTCGTAGTTCCTGATACCCACGACACAAGACTCGATCTTAATGTGTCAGGACTATGTATGTGACTGTTGGGTGTTATTTATTTATTTATTTATTTCGCCTTGTATGTTCCGTCCTACGATGTTGTGGGTGGCGAGCCTATCGCAATATTGGGCACAAATTCCTGACTGTGCTGATAATGAATAGAAAAATCCGATATCACTTTGCGCGACCCGGGATTCAAACTCGAGACCTCAGCTTTGTAACCGTACCATAATACAACTACGCCACTGAGGCAGTCAATATTTATACATAAATTAAAATCTATAGTCCACATTATTCACCGCTTGTATGTTTATGTATGTATGTACCTTTTTTTTTTTTTTGTTTGATTGAATTATTCGAAAAATATTTTATTCTAGTGCTGATTTCCTGCCTTCGTTCGCGATGTCCGCTACAATTCCTTTATTCAAAATCAAAATCAAAATATTCTTTATAGTTTAAGTTCATTTCATTTGGCGATCTAGTGTTGTTACATAGTTTATTAAGTCTTTTAATTATTTTTATTTTTTTCGAGTTTCATATTTTTTTTATACAGGGTGGACAAGAAAACGGCGCACCTGCCAATATACATTATAGTATATGGTGAAGGAATCTTAATTAAGACGGATTTGTATGGCGCTAGCGTATATTAAGAAAGATGCCGAGAAAAAAAAAACTAACGTTACACATGCTACCCCTTAACATGTTAAGCTAAAGTGATTGAACCTTACAACTGAACGGTAGACATTCAACAATAAATAAGCAGAGCTCGTTATTTACTTATAAGTCGTGCGATTGTGTACATCACGCTCAGGGTACATAAAAAAGATATTAAATTAATACTGCCAACAGTCACATACATGGGTACTAACCCCACACTAAGATACAAATCTTGTGTCGCGGGTATTAGAAAAATAATTATGGTTCACGGAAATTATTTGTCTCGGGGCGGGAACCGAACCCGCGGTCTCTCATTTCACAGGCGGTTCTTACCAACTGCGCCACGGAGGCCGTCGGTGACTCATAGCCCATATGAGTCACCGACGGTAGTTGTCATTAATGACCACCAAAATAGTTAACTGACCTTGTAATGTAAACCGTAATGACCTTGATAGGCAAAGCTGGAAGCGCAGGATCCGCCAAAACGCGCACGAAAACACTGTCACAGTTTGGTAGCACAAATCACTTTTTCTTTTACGTTTCACATAACACAAGTTACATCAAAAGCTATCGAATTGGGTAATGTTCAAAGCATAGTGAAATTAATAAAATTTACTTAAAATAACTGAAAACAAATTTACAATAATATGCACACGACTAATACATGCACACGCGATCGCAATCCGAATTCAACTAATAAAAAATAAATTATTATTTTGATTCTTGAAAGATAAAGGCCTGTTCACATTAGATACAAAGCTTTCCTATTTGAGTTCATAATAATTCATCTGAACAATCAGTATTACTACTGTATCAGACCATATACGTGCCACTGCAGGGCACGGGGTCTCCAGTGCAGTAAATTAGTAGTTAGTGTTTATTGATTTCACTAATTTTATCTCAAATAAGTCTCATATGCAAATTCTATGCTATAATGGTAGACGACATTTCTCTAGGTATAAGAATTTAGAAGAAATTTTATCACTTTAAAGTAACATTATTTTCAAAATACATTAAAATAATGTTAAATACAATAATGCTTATTATTAGGTAAATAGGCAATTTGTAATTGACTGGATCGGCTGATGACATATTTAAATAATATTATAAGCTATTGAGCAAGTATCAGTATCAGTCCAATATTTTTTTTTTTTAACGTCACTTTTATATCGAAATACTTAATCTAATTCAGTTATATCAAGTGTGTAGTGTGAACACACCTCAAGATGTCGGGCTTCTTTTGCAAAATGCTAAAAGTTACCGACAAAGAAATTGCCGCCTTTCGGCACGCACTCACAAACGGCGGCGGCGACCTCAAAGGAAGAATAATCGAGCCGCGTTGGATCCGACAAAGTACACTATGACCGGCGGCTTCCTTTGACTAATAGGGCCGAATTGGGCCATCATTTTAAAAATATTATTTTTTATTAATCAGTGTCATCAGATTATTTTTTCAATGAATCTAAATTATTTAGAAAATTTAAATGTTATGTAGGTATTGTCAAAACTTTTCTAATTATAATTAAATTCGCAATCTTACATGATTTAAGCGATGACCAGTGTGATTTCTTGGTATCTTTCAGTTTGGATTTGTGACACTAAGGAAAATAATGACAAACAAAATAGTCAATCCATTCACGATGCAACTGCACCTAAAGTTATTATGTTATTAATTTATTGACGCTTAAATCTAAGTACGTCCCTGTTTAACTGATTGATTTATTAGAAATGAAACAAAATAAAATTGTTGCCTGTAAAGTCGGTTTTACGGGCGAAGATTTTACGTGACAACGTCTTTTTCTCGGTAGAATATTTATTGATATGAATATAATTAAATTGCACAATAGGAACAAGGAATTGAATGAAAATAAGAATTGCACAAATTTTAACTATAGAAATATATTTTGTTTACTAAAACATTGTACATGTAATGACGAATCTAAGCACTCCATATTTTCACTACAGACACAGCTGACGATACTTTAACCACACGTGTGAACTTGTATTGTGACGCTTTCTTGTTTTTCCAACGCCAAGAACGTTCGAGAAAGACAAAGACAGAGACACAAGCATGCGCCGATTCAATGCGCCTAATTCTCTAGTGCTGCGCGCGCGGCAGACCGATCATAGTTGAGTGGGAGAGAGACGCAAGGCATTCGGCGGGCCTCTCTCTCGTTCGGTGACTCATCGTAACGTTACCGGGCGTTACACTTTTTCATAAGTGACTCCCAGCCGCAACCTAATTTAAGACGTTGTCACGTCAATAAATTTTTTGGAGGTAAAATATTTTTTTTGGGGGGGGTAATTTTTTGCGTAATTTGGGATTTCTGGCGGGGTCAATTTGTAGCCCTCACCAAGACGGTTCCGAGGATACCAAACTCGGTGGGTCTACGACCTATGTTGGCCGAGATAGGATTGGGGGGGGTGAGGTAAATTTTCGGGGTGGGGGTAGGGGAGGGGGGGGGGGGGTAGGTTTCGTGGGGAGGCTAATAGGCACTATTTCGGAATAAGGGTGGGGGAAGGCAGGGGGGGGGCTATGGGACAATTTTGGAAAAAGTGGGTGAAACTGAAAAATAATTCTCTAGTGCTGCGCGCGCACCGTTACGTTACCGGGCGTTACACTTTTTCATAAGTGACTCCCAGCCGCAACCTAATTTAAGACGTTGTCACGTCAAAATATCCTTTTTTGAAGTTAGAGAAGGATAAATTATACAGCTAAGAGTTCATGACCTTACCCATGTGTAAACAGCGGTTAAAGCGAAGTTTAAGAAAGTTTTGATGCTGTTAAAAATGGGTTTCGTGGTATATTTCGTTAACCGTTCAATTAACGATGAAACGAAAAAATACGTATGTGTTTAAATCTTGTTCTTCATCCATTCCAACTGATTTTATGCGAAAAGTGGTGATTAAACTTAAAACTTTAAACGGTCATAACTTCAAAACGGATAGGTATTTTCCAAATATTATTTTTTTATTACGATATTAATATTATGCCCTTGTACCCAACTGAGCAAGTGCGCCATTTATCTGCGCTCCCTATATAAAGCAGCTGTTAAATAAATAATTGTCGAAAGAGACTGACTTCTGTTATACAGGGCTTCCTAGTTCAGGAGTCAGGGTGTTATTATGTTGTAAACATGTTGTAATGAAATAAAGATTAATTATTATTATTATTATTTATTCAAATAGTCTTTCAAAAGATCTTTTGGATTGTTCATTTCTGCTACCACTGCTTCGGAACGTGTTGTAGCTGTGAAGAAGAAGTGGCGCAAGAAACTTCGTCAGCAACACGAACTGTCTTCTTTTTTCTTTTTTTTATATCGCCATTTAAAATTACAATAGTTCATGTCACAGAACACAATAATGTCAGTTTATTTAGTTAATTGTGTTTATTTAGTTAATTGTTTAATTTCTATTTTTACATTTTAATTGTTAATTTTGTGTAGATATTTTATTTCTATTTATATATTTAAGTTGTTAGTTTAGTGTACATATTTTCATTGTTGTTTGCTAAATGTCTGTTTTTTTTTAGATTTTAGTTATAATTTGGCAAAAGAAATATTGACATGGTGAAAATTGGTGCTTAAGGAAAAAAGTGTGGTATATTCGAAGTCGCAACCGAATTCTAGCTATTAATAAAGTTGTATTTTATCTCACATGTGTATTATTTGACAAATCCAATCCAATCATCAGGTAAAACTTACCCATCAAATAAATCATAGCATGAAAAAAATATCAAAACATTGACCTATTATTATCAGATTTAATTTTTAAAGACTTGACTGTCAAGTCCTAAAATCCCCTGTTTATACTCAATTGACATGTAAAATGTTATATTAATGTTAGTCGTATGCCACTGTTGATGATCGATATCGATAAAAAAATTTGGTACTAGCGTATCACTATTTTTAGGGGCGGAGCCGCCGCCATGTTTGTGAATCAAAGTGGTACGCGTCACGTGACCTTATGTTTCATCCCCTCTATTCTTTAATCATTGGTACCACCGCATTGTCTATTTCTCCCGTCAAAAAATAATGTTAATGCACTGTTGTGTTTCGGATTGAAGGACATTGTAGCCAGAGTAACTACTGGACATATTGAGACTTAACATCTAATGTCTCAGGATGGCTAGCGCAGTGGAATGCTTGCAGCATTGCTTTGTAATTCAAGGTGTTTGGTTTTGCTACTGTTCATGAGCGGTCGTATCGCTTACCATCAGACGAACGGCATGCTCGTCTCGCCATTCATTGCAATAAAAAAATGATAGGCTCTTCAGTACATTTAGAATTGCAAAAAGATGACCGTGAAAATTGCACTAAAATCTACAATCGAGAGTACGATTGAGATTGGTTAGGCCATAAACTCATAATCATACACTTAATCAAGCCGGCCTAGTGCGGTTTGGCGGACTTTACATACGGTTGGAATACTAAACATCAAATAATTTATAACTGAATATCGAGTGGTGCATTCTGGCCACTTGTGGCGCTTGTGTCTTTTACTTGTCATGTCAGCTTTTTACTGATTATTGTAATATCTTTACTGGCGAATAAACATTGTTAAGCTTATAATCTCGAGTTCCTTGTTTTCCAATACATACCATAGAAATTCTAACAAATCGCTATGGTATGCAGGTTTCCTCATGATGTTTTTCTTCAACGTTATATTGTGTGGTAATTGACTTTCAATAGACATATGACTTTTTTATATGTATCTGTATCAGCCCATATACGTCCCACTGCAGGGCACGGGCCGCCTCTACAATCAAGAGTACGATTGAGAGTGGTTAGGCTTATAGTCCTCCACGCTGGCTTAATGCGGGTTGGGATACTTTACATACCACATAAATTCTTGACTATCAATACACACATGACTCCGATAAAATTGCAAATTTTTTTGTAGCATTGTATCTGAAGTTACTAAATCGACCACCTGGCTTCGTTTTCGGTAGCACTCTAGATATACCCTGTTTAAATATAATTATTTACAATTTAATATGTAAGAATCATTTTCATGTATCCTTTTTTGTATAGCATTTTCGTTTCATAAAATTTCAAATCACAACGATTTTATCGAATTTTTCACAACTAAAATGAAATATAATTATAAACTCGAACTTATTTTAAAAAACCAAAAATTATAACTTAATATATGCAATAAAGTGAAAATAAATTATGACTCCGACAAAATAAAATTATATTTCCCTCTTCAAACAGATAATTTTGCCAATTTATACGAAATTTCCCCCAAAAATAAACATTTTAGAAATCGTTTACAAAACAAAATGACTAGGCGTAATAACATTTCTGTGTACTCTCAAAATTAATAAATTACGAATGATTACAACGTTTGAAAAGCAAGATTAATTTTCTTAGAAAAATACATTTTGGGCCCCACAGGGTGTAGCTACGCTATGCTGAATACGATTTTAATCTACAGTTTAAAAATGTATTTGAGTTGTGTAAAGTTTTGCCTCTTTCCCGCGACTTTTTCGTCGACTTTCGGCAGCCTCCGTGGCGCAGTAGGTTAGACACCGGCTGCGAAACGACATACCGTGGGTTCGATTCCCGCACAGATATTTGTGTAAATCACAGGTATTTTTAGGGGTCTGGGTGTTTGTGAGACCGAAAAGTCTCTCGTAATTCCTGATACACGACACAAGACTCGATTTTAGTGTGGGGTCAGGACTATGTATGTGGCTGTTGGATGTAATTATTATTTATTTTAATTTTGAATTCAGTACCACTTTACCCGAACCGGGACTCAAATCCAAGACCTCAAGACCTTAGCATTGTAAATGCACTGTAAAAATGCACCAACTAGGCAGCCTTTCCAAAATAAAGCCAAATAGTTTCATACGATACGACAGTTACAAAATCCGATATGCGCACCCCTATTTCATCGTGGGACGGAACATACAAGGCGAAATGTGGGTGTCCTGGCTCCTCTGCCTACCCCTTCTGGGAAAAAGGCGTGGTTTTATGTTCGTGTGCCTGTAAAAAACACCTTCAAGGGTCCACTACGATCGAGAGTACGATTGAGAGAGTAAAGTCGTATAGTCTACCACGCTGACCTAGTACATCTAATATACACTCATTTGCAAAAAAAACGGGCGGTTTTGATTTTAATTCTTCTTTAAAAAAATACGGTAGCAAAACGATTTCAATCATTTGTACATGTTACTGGCCGGTTTTAAAAATACCGTGGTGTTTAAAACAGTACGTTCTAAATTCAAATTTTCGTTTGATGCTCGTTTTTACAGAAAACTACTTTTTATCCTACATTTTTGGTGCGAAGTTCCAAAAGATAATATCGGTTTTCATAACTTTTAGTCAATTTTTAGAATTTATTTCATATTCTTAATTGTCAAAGTTTCATTTATTGCTGTTTAGCTGTCTCAATAATGTTAGAGAAAGTGGTAAAAGCTACCAAAATTATTGCGCTGCTTGAAGAGGGTTGCAGCCAATGCTTCGTGGCTTAGAGGCTAAGTGTGAGTCGCTCGACGGTTCAAAGGACCTGGCAGCGGTATCAAGACACCGGTTCCGTCGAGAGAAGGGCTGGTTCTGGAAGAAAACCATGTACTCAACCACGGGATGATCGTTTTCTTGTGAGTCGCGTATTGAGAAATCGCAAGTCTTCGTATGTGGACCTTAAGAACAACCTCGAAGAAGTAAGAAATGTGCATATTAGTCTATGGATGGTCAGGAGGAGGCTTCTCGCGGCCAATATACGCAGTCATCGCCCGGCCTGCGGCCCTAAGTTACTCCGTGGGCACAGAGTTGCCAGGCTTAGGTTTGCTCGAAATTGTGAGCCATGGACTCAAGAAGACTGGAATAAGGTATTGTTCTCCGATGAAGCCAGGATATCTCTGTTCGGTGAAGATCGACGTCGGCGAGTGCTACGAAGACGAGGAGAACGCTTTGCAGAGGCTTGTTTTGAAGAAATCACACCTTATGGTGGGGGCTCTGTTATGTTTTGGGCAGGAATAAATTCAATGGATCGTACAGAGTTAGTCTTCATTGAAAACGGCTCACTGACTGGACATCGATACATAACGGAAGTTCTAATTCCTCATGCACAACCCGCATTGGCCGCTTTAGGCGAAGACTCCATTTTTATGGACGACAACGCTCGCGCCCACCGGTCTGACGATGTGGAAGCGTATGTGCAAGAGGTCGGCATTCGTCGTTTGGATTGGCCAGCTCGAAGTCCCGACCTCAATCCTATAGAGCATGTCTGGGACGTTCTGAAACGACGCGTGAGATCAGTACAACCGGCTCCGCAGACCATCAGAGAGCTGAAGAATGTGATTACCGCGGAGTGGGAACGTATTCCGCAAGCAAGTATCCGGGATATCCTCGCTAGCATACCCAGACGAATTCAAACTAAACATTTATCTGCTTTTACTTTATTAAAGAAAAAACAAACAAAATCTTTGTTAACTTTACTTCACGAGCATATGCACTACTAGCGAGCATACACTACTAGTGAACTTTAGCATTAAAACCCATAAATTTTATCAAAATTTTATGATAATACTGACGAAACGATTATTTGCTTATTAATTTACAACATTGTGAAAGTAAAACTACCTATAATTATCAAACAAACCAATAGTAACATTTGAAATGGTTCATTGCTTAGGTGCCCGTTTTTTTTGCAAATGAGTTTATTATACAAAATATGTATACAGGGTGATATTAACACATGGTACTTAATTTAACCCAAATGTTTCTGTTCAAGATTTAATTTTTAAATTATATTAAAATCGTAAGTTCCTTGTTGGGTCAGTTTTGTTTATTGTTAAGCATTAGTTTATTCTTTTTAATTGTAGTCTATAATTTTCGTTGTTTGAATTCTGTCATTAATCTGCTCTGTTTATTGTGTGGTTTATTAAAAGTTGATTAATTAAAATCCGTTTTAATTATATCAGTTTCTCATCACCTTTGGTGAATTTGTTCGTAATTTTAAAAATTATAGAGATTTTTTTTTGTCAAAAATCGCAATTTTGATTTTCACGATTTTTCGGGCATCCTATATAGATACGAGTATTTTTACCGCTTAGCTGAACTTCAGTTCGGTTCGGGTACTTAACTGAGCCGTAATAATATTTGGTGACTATAGGGGTTGATCAAATGCCTTGAAACCTAAAATTGCGATTTTTGACAAAACTATTAGGCAGTTTTTGTTCAAACTTGGTACAATATTACTTAGGTGGGTTAGGAACATGTGGGTTAAATTAAATACCATACGTCTATACCAAATTATATATATTTTATAGCTTCGTATATCCTATCTTCTCCCTACACGATCTATCTTCAGATATACCCTCTAGTGAACAACTGTGCTCGGGGCAACACGGTATCTAATTAACAGACACGGACCAACCGAGACGGTGGCTAGGGTTTGAATCCAAGGTTGGGTACAGTACGAGAATCCTTTTGTGATGTCGTTTGTTGAGACAGCCTCCGTGGTAGTTGGTAAGACGCTGTGAAATGAGAGGCCGCGGGTTCGATGGCCGAGATAAATATTTGTGAGGACCACAAGTATTTGTCTCGTGTCTGGGTGTTTGTGAGAGCGAAAAGTCTCTCGTAGTTTCTGATACCCACGACACAAGACTTAATTGAGTTTAACGTGGGTCAGGACTATGTATGTGACTGTTGGGTGTATTTATTTATTTATTGCTTTATTTGTTTATACGTTTGCATAGACTTAAAAACTAAGGGTAGGGCCTTTAGTATTGTATTGAATGGCATGGAACTGCCGACTGATGCCAATAGATTTTGCCAGTACTACATTTACTTACAATATTCTACAAACCGGAATACAACAGTGCATTTACACTACTGTTTGGCGGCATCCCGAGACTTTTTAAAGATTAGCAGATTATTTAAACCGTATTCTGCTGCGTACACTGAATTAATTGACGAATGGCAGAACCGGTGGGATATATCCTCAAAGGGGCGTCACTTATATCAATACTTTCCGTCCGTTCGCGATCGCTTAAGAAAATCGTGGCTAGAAATTGATCACTGTGTATCACAGTTCCTAACTGGACATGGCAACTTTAAGAGCAAACTATTCACTTTTAAGCTGGTTGAATCGCCTGCGTGTCAATGCTCTACACCTGACTGTGAGTACGAACAAACTGCACATCATATACTTTGGGAGTGTGATCGCTGGTCCGATGAACGCGGCATAATGTTGAACAATATGCAAATAACTTCTGGTGTTGCATACTATACGGACCTCGTGGAATCTAGGAGGAACTTCCGTGCTTTCCGGCGCTTTTGCCATACCTATTATTGGACCCAAATTTAGCAGCTCAAACTATAGGACCCATGTAATTTGTTTATCCCGTGGTGCTTAATACATCTGGCTTCTCCAGTTGTATATCTTTATATAAGAGGATACATACCTCTCGACTCAATATTTTTTGTCACCCGCTTTGCTGCGGAGGGAAGTGAACAACTATTTGTTTCCAACTCCTCCTTTGTTTTTTTTTTCTTTCTGATTAATTTCGATGCGGGTTAAAGACAAACTAGTGTCCCTGAGAGACTCGCCGAGCTCCGGAGCTCGGTGTCATATCTTTGTGTGCCACTGTTGATCCTGGCTGACAGGAGTTGCAGTGGCGGGTGTGAGGGCGGGAAAGTCTCTACTGTTTGGCGGGACTTTTTAAAATTAAAACATCATTTTGTATCGGTTGAGGAAGGCGCTATTTCTATCTCTCAGCCACTTTTCCATGCTTTCGGCCGCGACGGGCGTCGTAACAATTGTCAGAAATTAATCTGGCTGCTTATTTTGCAAATTATAATTTTTGACTTTCACTCAAAAGGTTGCCAACCCCTCTTATAGAGCGCTATCCTCAAAAAGTTTGTTATTTTAAGTCCGTCACGAAAAATATCTCGTGAGACAATGTTACCACGGTCGCCTCGGGCGAACATGGCCCCCTTCTACTACTAACATCAACTTCAGACAATATTTTAAGAAACTACGAAATATCACATAATTAGGCCTAGGACCAGGATGTAAGGTCACTGGTGGTAGGCCTCTCATATGTGAGAGGCCGCTTGGGTAGGTACCACCGCAATGTCTATTTCTCCCGTGAAACAGCAGTTTAAATGCACTGTGTTTCCGATTGAAGGACATTGTAGCCAGAATAACTTCTGGATTTCTGTATCAGCCCATATACGTCCCACTGCAGGGCACGGGCCTCCTCTACAATCGAGAGTACGATTGAGAGTGGTTAGGCCATATAGTCCACCACGCTGGCCTAGTGCGGGTTGGCGGACTTACATACCATATAGTTTTTATAAATCGCTATGGTATGCAGGTTTCCTCACGATGTTTTCCTTCACCGTTTTAGAGCGTGGTGATTGACTATCAATACACACATGACTCCGAAAAATCAGAGGTGTGCCCTGGGATCCGAACCCGCGACCACCGTGAATATGTTGGCAGTTGCATCTAGTCCATTTACCAACACTTCTGGACATATTGAGACTTAATTTAGCTCAGGATGGCAAGCGCAGTGGAATACCAAGCATTGCTTTGTAATTCAAGGTGTTGTTTGGTTTTGCTACTGTTCATGAGCGGTCGTATCGCTTACCATCAGGCGAACGGCATGCTTTTCTTGCCATTCATTGCAATAACAAAAAATGTATAGGGTATATCAAGACTGCAACTGAAAACGAAGCCGGGTGGTAATTTTAGTGATTACAGACACAATGTAAGATTTTAAAATAATTCATAAAAATGCAATGACTGAATTTTGTACATAATAAGAATTTATAAATATTAAGTTTTAAATTATTATTTAATGTAATTTTTTGTTCACTTTTTGCTTTGTTTAAATAATATTCTTTTACTGCTAAGTATATGAATGTCCTTTATTCCGTGACCTGCAGTGGGACGTATATGGGTCAACGCAATACGGTGCAGTCCCAGTGCCCTAAAATGAGTCTATGGGCGTCAACAAACTGAGTGCTAATATGACATAACGTTAACAAGGCATTCGAGAAGGTTCTTGAGGTCTGGCTGTATGCAAGGGCAGATCCAGCTTTTAAGCCAGGGAACACTAGGTCCGATTTCAACAATCAAATTAGTAATAATGATTTCGTAAAGTTTGTCACAGCCATGATTTGCGAACACACAACTTATCTTTACTTTATTTATCGACATACAAAGAAATAATTGTGATTATAATTTTTTTCAACAAGATAATAAATAGATTTTGTCAATCTGAAGCCAGCCCATGTCCGGGAGAACATGGGGTTCTCCCCCCTTGATCAATCCTTGGGTGTATGTGAGATAATCTCCAGTAGTTTTTAATACTAGAGATTTTTTATTCATGTGGGGTCAGGACTATGTATGTGACTGTTGGGTGTACTTATCAATATTTTTCTGCTTTCAGACGGCAGTTCCTGTGATGGTGTCGGCTTCCAACAGCTCTGCTAAAGGTAGGAATAATAATTTTATTACACATATGTACATACATATATAAACTCACGTCTTTTATCTCAGAAATGGTGGGCAGAGGTGCTAGGACATATATTTCGCCTTGTATGTTCCGTCCCACGTTGTGAAAGGTGGCGAGTCTATGGCCATATCGGGCACAAATTCCTGACTCCTGGCTGAGTAGAAAAATCTTATAACACTTTGCCCAACCCTACTACGCCACTGAGGCAATTTATATTAAAGAAGTAATAAGCAGTGTATTTAACATTGAGATGTGATACTAGAGGGGACGCTGCAAATACGAGTAGTGTTGAAATAAATATCTATAGCAATCACAAATAGCAAGTGAAGTCGATGATAACATTTCACAAATAAGCTAAATTTTGCGATTTGCGATTGTGATTCACAAATTCGATCGGCTAATATTTTTATACGATTTTTAGTAATATATGAAGGAGTGACTTTTTTTTCTTTACGAACAAAAATAAAGAAGAAACTGAAAGGACAATCTTGTGTGTATTTTAGATGTGAAAATTGGTTATAATCCGTTTTTTTTTGTTTAACAATTCCGTGGCGTGAGTTAGGACTAGCAGAAATATAAAGCATTCTAGGGCTTCAAAAATAACTAAGTTGTGATGTTAAGAGCGTTTATACCCTGCACGCGCTTTTTGGCTTAAAACAGGACTTTTCAAATGAGTTAATAGCCACCAATAAACAATTTAAAGGAAAAATAATTATTACTAATTTTAGAAAAGGTTGTCATCTAGGGATTTTGGTGAAAAACGTTATAGATTGATGGATAATTTGTGAGTACTATACGGATTACTGAACACAAGTTTCGTTATTTAGGCTTTAAATGGCAATTTAGAAGCTTAAGATATCCGAAACCACTAAATATAAGATGAAAATAAAAATATTATCAAACTAATAAGACCCTTATGGAGAGATTTTGCTGAGAAAAATAATATTTTTATATTTAGTTCCTGAAAATAAAAATTTAAACAATTCGAAATTATTCAGAACTCTCGTCAAGAACATATTTTTTTTCACCAACTTATCGTACATAATTTTTTATAGCAATTGCATATTACAATAGAAGAACATCTTATCAATAAATTACCATTTTTATATTTCAACAAAATTAGTTTTCATGTTTTCTACAAATATTTTAAAAACCACTATAAAACACGCTGTCCGACGTGGATCAAATCAGACCGCCGCAAGGCCTTCTAGAGGGAGGACGTATCGCTCGTCGCTCCGGCCTGGCTGCAGTCGATTATGCCGCGCGTAGTAAAAATAGCCACGCGCGGAATGCGATTACCACATCTTAGTACTTTGGTAGTAAAATATTTAATTATTTTTATTACCTACAATGATTTTGTAGTGAGTATAAATTATGTTTCAGGTAATATAATGGGATGTAATTCCGAGGCTAAATTATGTTATGTATTGTAATATAAAATTAAATATATTTCGTAATTGTAAGGGGTTGTAAGGCCCCTAACACTATTTATGTGTTCGAACACGAAATGATTAATAAAACGTCCGTAGTGTATACTGATTGAACACTGCTTTGAATGCAACTTAACAATGTAATAATAACGAAAATACAGGGTATATCAAGACTGCTACCGAAAACGAAGCCGAGTGGTAGTTTAAGCTACTTCAGACACAATGCAATAGAAAAAGTTGCAAAAAAAGCGACAATTTTTTTTTGTTATTTTTTTCCTATGGCCATATTTGGGTGGTAAATACATTTTTTCCTAAAATAATAGTGTATACCCTTTTATTTATAACTAATCTAAGGTATAAAAGTGTTTAAATTATTACTTTAGCAAAAACTATGGATTTACCACCCAAAAATGACGATGTTTAAAAAATCATAAAAAATAATTGTCGCGTTTCTATGCGAAATTTTTAGTTGCATTGTGTTTGTAGTCACTAAAACTACCACCCGGCTTCGTTTTCGGTAGCAGTCTTGAGATACCCGGTATGATTAGTATCCAAAATTTGTATTATTCTTTGCTTGCACAGTAATATTTGTCTACTTATAATGCAAATAAAATATTTTATGATATTATATTACAGTTACATTTCAATTGAATATTTGAAGCGCACGGATCAAAGTTGTTTGAGCCGATTGTATAGCGAGCCGACGCGGCAGCTCTACGCACACAGCTTTGGTCGCTTATGTGTGCGTGAAATTAACGAAGAAATACCTATAGTTGACTATGCGCGCAAGGTGTATAAACTCTTAATTTGAAATAGCAATATTTACCATTACTAAATCCAAACAAAATGTTGCAACAAAAATGGACGGTACCGTAGCACTATTTCTGTCTCTGTCACGCCTACGCAGTAACATCATCTTCCCTCTCGCTTCACTGGGTTCCTGTACCAGCACAATGCGCAGAGATTTTGTTCCCGATGTCCGCTCTAGTGTAATATGGTATAACTACTAGATATAAAATAAGTGTGTATTGATAGTCAACCACGCACTAAAACAGTGAAGGAAAACATCGTGAGGAAACTTGCATGCCATAGCGATTTGTAAGAATTTCTATGGTATGTAAATCCCGCACTGGACCAGCGTGGTGGACTATATGGCATAACCCATCTCAATTGTACTATCGGTTATATGATCCTGTACTCAATAGCCGATTTAAAACAACTCATCTGTCCTTGCCCGGACACCGAACCTGCGACTCTCCACAAATGTCTCACCCACACGAAGTATAATATAACAATTAATTTGTCAACTTAATAAGTTATTAGTCTCTTCGTGTCCCTCCGGAGACTCGAACCCGCACCATCACCAACTCAACCAGAAAGAGCAAATGAAAATAATTAATAAAACATACGGTTTTCTTTTTTTCATGACATGAAAAGTTCCCCTTAAACTACCCTGCCAATCAAAACCACACCTTATATCAAGGAGTTAAAGACCAAAATCTATTGAAGAAACTTTCATGAAAGATAAATGACGTCACTGTGCTGAAAGGCGTAAGTAACATAAACCTGCTGCTTGATATTCTGTCTTATTTGCATGAATTTAAAGTATATATTTCAGTGTGAAGCATCGTATCAAGTGTCAGAGTTTAAGCGATGTACTAAAGAGATAGTTAATGCAAAGTTCACCTTTACTTTGTAGTGATTGGACGTGTTTTTATCGATATCGATAAAAATAATAAGTTTTAATAGCAAACCGATTACAAGCGTCTGATGGTAAGCGCAGTTCAGATATGGTATCCACCACTTAAGATGGTTTCGTTGGTAACATCATTACGCCGACCAAAAGGATTATGAAGTTTCTTGCCCGTTCTTCTCTAGTGAAGACTGCTTTCCGAACCGGGTGGTAAAACAAAAAAATTTTTATATCTAAATGATGTTGAACATTTTAATGGATTCAATAAATTATTTTCATTTTAATTTTCAAATCCTCTCTGAATAAGATTGGATACCAATATCCTGAAGCCTGAAGACAGCCTCCATGGCGCAGTTAGCTAGACGCTGGCTGTGAAACGCGGGGTCACGGGTTCGATTCCCGCACTGAGACAAATGTTTCTGTGATCCACAGGCAGGTTTTGGGTCTGGGTGTTTGTGAGACTGATAACCATCTCTTCTGATATACGAGACAAGACTCGATCTTAGTGTGGAGTCAGGACTATGTGACTTGGGTGTATTTATTTATTTAATATAACTAAGAATGGTCAGTGATGTGAGCTTCGATCAAATATACACTAGATTATAAGTAACATCCTAAAAAACGACATGAGAAATAAGAGCACAAATAATCGTGTGCTCTTATTTGATTTCAGTATGGTCCAAAAACACCTTAATGTAAAGGAATAAGTTTTATTGTCACCTGAAGTTGATTATAATTTAGGACTTTTTGCTACATCTCGTAATTAGAAATTCAAATGTATAAGTATAAGCAACCTCGGCCACTTTTGGCGTGTGATTTTGTTGCGGACACTGTATCTAGAATATATTTGATCGCAGGATGTAAGCTCTAAATATGAAAACGCTTTGGCAGTCAGTTTACACCTGAGTTATAACAAAGTGGTAGACTGTTGGTAACAGACGTGAAGCGACCACTAACTACCCACTGGTGGTAGGTATTTCGTATGGAAGAGGCCGACTGGGTATGTACCACCGCAATGTCTATTGCTTCCGCCAAACAGCTGTTCCGGATTGAAGGACATTGTAGCCAGCGTAACTACTGTATATCTTATGTCTCAGGATGGCGAGCGCAGTGATTGCTAATGTCCATGAAAGGTGTCGCTAAAAGTAAGCGAATATCAGGTTCAAAATCAAACCTTGGACACAACTCTATTCAATTAAATATAATTTGCTAACGGTTGTCGCGGGTTCAAATCCTAGGGCACGCGTCTGAGTTTTCGGAGTCATGTGTGTATTGATAGTCAATCACCACGCACTAAAACGGTGAAGGAAAACATCGTGAGGAAACCTGCATACCATAGCGATTCATAAGAATTTCTATGGTATGTAAGTTCGCCAACCCGCACTAGGCCAGCGTGGTGGACTATATGGCCTAACCACTCTCAATCGTATTCTCGATTGTAGAGTAGGCCCGTGCCCTGCAGTGGGACGTATATGGGCTGATACAATAACAAAAAACAAAAACTTAAACTACTTCACCAAGCTACAACAAAGTAAGATCGAACTATTAATCTTTTAGCTTAATTTTTAATCGATAAACACTATCGACTCTTCCCCATCTCTAGCACTTCAGACGTCCGCTAACGGCGCTGTGTAGTGATGTTATTCATGTTAAAACAGGCTGAAACGTGAAATAACTGGAAACCGTCGTACTGTCCAACACTGGTAGTTACAGCTATGACTTGACAATGATGATGATAAATAAATATGTATCAGCCCATATGCACACTGCAGGGCACGGGCCTCCTCTACAATCGAGAGTACGATTGAGAGTGGTCAAGCCATATAGTTCACTGGCCTATTACAAGGCGGCCTTTGTCATAGAATTTCTAACAAATCGCTATGGTATGCACCTTTATTTTTTTGATTATAGCAAGGAATACCGAGACGAGCATGCCGTTCGCCTGACGATATAAATACGATGATAAGCGATACGACCGCTTACGGATAGAAGCTAAACCAAATGAAAAAATAAATTACAAAACAACGGTTAGCTTTTCACTGCGCTCACCATCCTAAGATAGAGATGTCTCACTATGTCCAGTAGTTACACTGGCTACAATATCCTTCAAACCGAAACACAACAGTGCATTAACACTGCTGTTTGGCGAGAGAAATAAACATTGCGGTGGTACCTATCCAGGCGGCCTCTCACATATGAGAGACCTACCACCAGTAAAAACTCACGCCTTTTTCGCGGAAAGTGTACGCAGAGGTTCTGATACTGACCCATGTTTTGTCTTATATGTTTCCTTCCACTATGTTGTAGGGGCCTGTAGTCATACCAAGCATAAATTGACTCTAGGGTGATAATGAATGGAAAAATTATCTTGAATTTTTCTGCAAATTGATTTCTCACTTTGCCCGACCAGGGGTTCAAACCCGGTATCTATAATTGTACCATAGTACTAACACACAATTAATATAAAGCATTAAAACACAAAATCACTACATAGTTTAAAACAAAGTCGCTTTCTCTGTCCCTATGTCCCTTTGTATGCTTAAATCTTTAAAACTACGCAACGGATTTCGATGCGGTTTTTTTAATAGATAGAGTGATTCAAGAGGAAGGTTTATGTGTATAATACCTGCATATTATTGTAGAGAAATCTATATTCACCCGGACGAAGCTGGGCCGGGCCGCTAATTATAAAAACTTTTAGCCAACATTCAAAATATTTCATAAAAACACTGCTCATACGAAATGCTTTTTAAATAACATTTCATACTGTCATGAACATTCAAATGCGCCTGAGGGCTATTTAAAAATTAATACGAATATATTCTTTGAATCAAGAATTGTATAGTGATTTTTTCGGTATATTTGCGGAGTCATTTACACATCACAATTAATAAATAATTTTTATTATTAACAAATATAATGTAATATAAACTTAATCAGTAGGCTCAATATTAGTAATAATTGGCAAAATTACATAGTTAAATGAAGCGTTGATGATTGACAGCAGGGTAACAAACTAAAATTGTAAAAACGATTGTCAAATGTTGTAAAGTGTTGTTACAACTTTTGGTCTTATTTTTTCCATCTAGCCCCCTTTCGCAAAGCGCGATAAGGAACTTGGTTCCAAAATACACCCAACAGTCACATACATAGTCAAGCGGGTATGCAATCAATATTTTCCTTCACCGTTATAGTGCGTGGTGATTGACTATCAATAATAAGACTCCGAAAATCGGATGGCGATGGGATTTGAACCCGCGACCAAGGTAAACATTTTGGCAACCTTATTAAAACATCCCTATGTATCCCTCCCCTATTTAAACAATACCTAATTCCTTTCAAACCGTCCGGTTTTTTGCTACAAAAGAGGAATATATTAAAATATTTGTTCCTCATTCATTTGTTTTTCATTAGCAATGGCACGAATAAAGCTTACGCGTTTGTTTCAAACGGTTAGGGAATATTTATTTGTTTTGGATTTTTGATGGAGTATTTATTTTACACTTAAAGCGCGGATGACCCAAATTTGACCCATTATAATGTTCTTCCAATTTAAGTTAATATTTTATTATGCGTAAAGTCTTAATTTTTATGACTTAATAAAATATGATGATTATTATTTATACGTGATTTCAACCATGTACATGCAATATACATTTTTTAAATCTAAATTTACCTCTAAGTGCGATTGGGTTTTTTGAGCGAATCAGCCAGCCAGCTTTCAGTGTTCAAGTGTATATTTCTTTAAAATAATCAAAATATAGTTGATTCGTCAATGTATTTCGCATTACAAAATTTAGCGGCAAAGCAGATTAGTTGGAGATCAAATGGCTCGCAATTACTCTGTCAAAGCCCCATCTATCGTTGGCTAGTTCACACGTTTTATAATTTGCTAGATTTGGCAGTAATTCGGTTCTTTTTTTAATGCTCTGAATGGCGATACGAGCTTGCCATTCGCTTGATGGTAAGCGATATGACCGCTCATGGACAGTAGCAAAACCACCATGAATTACAAAACAATGCTTGTCATTCCACTACGCTCGCCATCCTGTGACATAAGATGTTAAGTCTCAATATGTTCAGTTACTCTGGCTACAATGCCCTTCAATCCGAAACACAACACTGCATTTACACTGCTGTTTAGCGGGAGAAATAGATATTGCGGTGACACCTACCCAGGCAACCTTTACATATGACTTACCAGTAATTTATTTATTTTATTTAAAGGGTCAGCAGTCGAATATAGTTTAAATTCATACCTAAAACTAGTTTTAAACCGAGTTGTTAAACTGAGAACCGAGGAATGAAAGCGTGAGGGCTTTTGAGGCACTTCACTCAAGAAAACCGCCTTAAATGTTGAGAATTGGATACCGTGTTTCAACCGGACACTTCCGAATAACTAGAATATTGTATCGTATGTATACCATACTGTACCAACCGTACCATAGTATAAATGTGCCACCGAATCATATAAATATAATTATATCAATATGATTAAATTAAGAGCGTTTATACCCTACACGCGCTTTTTGGCTTAAAAACAGGACTTTTCAAATGAGTTAATAGCCACCAATAAACAATTTAAAGGAAAAATAATTATTACTAATTTTAGAAAAGGTTGTCATCTAGGGATTTTGGTAGTAAACATTATAGATTGATGGATAATTTGTGAGTACTATACGGATTACTGAACACAAGTTTCGTTATTTAGGCTTTAAATGGCAATTTAGAAGCTTAAGATATCCGAAACCACTAAATATAAGATGAAAATAAAAATATTATCAGACTAATAAGACCCTTATGGAGGGATTTTGCTGAGAAAAATAATCTTTTTGTGTATAGTTCCTAAAAAATAAAAATTTAAACAATGCGAAATTATTCAGAAACTCTCGTCAAGAACATATTTTTTTTTCACCAACTTATCGTACATAATTTTTTATAGCAATTGCATATTACAATAGAAGAACATCCTATCAATAAATTACCATTTTTATATTTCAACAAAATTAGTTTTCATGTTTTCTACAAATATTTTAAAAACCACTATAAAACACGCTGTCCGACGTGGATCAAATCAGACCGCCGCAAGGCCTTCTAGAGGGAGGACGTATCGCTCGTCGCTCCGGCCTGGCTGCAGTCGATTATGCCGCGCGTAGTAAAAATAGCCACGCGCGGAATGCGATTACCACATCTTAGTACTTTGGTAGTAAAATATTTAATTATTTTTATTACCTACAATGATTTTGTAGTGAGTATAAATTATGTTTCAGGTAATATAATGGGATGTAATTCCGAGACTAAATTATGTTATGTATTGTAATATAAAATTAAATATATTTCGTAATTGTAAGGGGTTGTAAGGCCCCTAACACTATTTATGTGTTCGAACACGAAATGATTAATAAAACGTCCGTAGTGTATACTGATTGAACACTGATTTGAATGCAACTTAACAATGTAATAATAACGAAAATATGATTAGTATCCAAAATTTGTATTATTCTTTGCTTGCACAGTAATATTTGTCTACTTATAATGCAAATAAAATATTTTTATGATATTATATTACAGTTGAAGTGGCAATGGGCCGGGCACATAGCGCGGAGATCTGATGACCGATGGGGTCGGAAAGTACTCGAATGGAGGCCGCGTAGCGGAAAGCGCAGCGTAGGACGTCCACCAACAAGATGGTCCGACGACCTGGTAAAGGTCGCGGGACGTCGCTGGACACAGGCTGCCTCCAACAGGTCTCTGTGGAAATCATTGGGGGAGGCCTATGTTCAGCAGTGGACTTCCTTTGGCTGATGGATGGATGGATGGATGGATATTACAGTTACATTTCAATTGAATATTTGAAGCGCACGGATCAAAGTTGTTTGAGCCGATTGTATAGCGAGCCGACGCGGCAGCTCTACGCACACAGCTTTGGTCGCTTATGTGTGCGTGAAATTAACGAAGAAATACCTATAGTTGACTTTGCGCGCAAGGTGTATACGCTCTTAATATCAATCATACCAATATATCCAGATAAAAAGAGACTTACCTTACAGATATATCTTAGTGTAATGTATTCACTGAAGTCCAAGAATCAATATACACTTTAGACTTGCTAAAGTTTCAGTATCGGCTTATATACGTCCCGCTGCAGGGCACGGGCCTCCTCTACAATCGAGAGGGATTAGTATAGTCCACCACGCTTCAGACACCATAGAAATTTTATAAATCGCTATGGTATGCAGGTTTCCTCACGATGTTTTCCTTCACCGTTATAGTGCGTGGTGATTGACTATCAATACACACATGACTTCGAAAAGTCAGAGGTGTGCCCTGGGATTCAAACCCGCGACCACCGTGAACATGTTGGCAGCCGCGTCTGGTCTAATATCAATAGGCCACCACGTAAATTTTTTTTTGTATCTGTATCAGCCCATATACGTCCCACTGCAGGGCACGGGCCTCCTCCACAATCGACAGTGCGATTGAGAGTGGTTAGGCCATCGATATCAATGTTACACTAGATAAGACATCTTTGTAACAAACGTGTCCCACCCAAGTGCGGTGCATGCACCGCACACGAATCAGTCTGCCGCGTGACGGCCGCGCAACAGTACGCCTTGAGTACGCCTCTTTGCTTGTGTTTATAAGTAATTTATTTTGACTTTTCCCCGTCAAACCGACAGCGAAATTTTCTGAAGTTACAATATAATTAAAGCATACAATTTAAGTGATAAAATATTGCAGTATAATGCCGATAATACAGATATTTTATTTATTATTGGATTAAATATTTGTACAGCTCATTAGAAATACAAGATGTGCTTCTGAATCGTATGTCTCATTCCCGCGCACAAAAATTGCTCGTCGGGTGAGAGAGACGAACTATATAAGATATAGATTATTCATGGGACATTCATATCAGTTGACCAAATAGGCATAAACTATTCGAATACATTACAAATACCTTTACAGATATGTAGAAAAATGTAGTTTAAAAATTGATTTCATGATTTCATTTTAATTTTATGTTGTTAATTAATAACACAAAATATGTGTGTTGTATGTATGTTTGAAACAGTGGACAGTTTTTAGAGCCTATTTCTTTATATGAATTACCTAATGGACTACTTTGGAATTTGAATCCCATTGAATGTTATTAAAGACAAATATCACTTGAAATTGTTTTAGATTCTTACGCGTTGTTACGAAAGAGTGAGGTCTCTCTAATATTTGTCTGTTGTTTCATCATCATATTGTAAAACTGTGATGAACTTGTACACTTTTTAGTTAATTTAGATAAGTTTTATGAATTATTCACGTAAATAAAAATCATTACAAAATATATAATTGCTATGACAGCATTCATACTTAGGCAGTATATTAGGAAAAGCTATAATTGATTTGAACTGTCTCTTCTGTCTAATAATCTTTGATAATGATTGTAATATTCATGTAAACGTACTAGATGTCGCTACTGAGCTTTTGACAAATACGGGACAAATAGTTTCTATGACGCGTCGCGTCTATCGGTAGAGTATAAGTCGATGGGTTAGGCCATATAGTCCACCACGCTGGCCTAGTGCGGGTTGGCGGACTTACATACCATAGAAATTTTTATAAATCGCTATGGTATGCAGGTTTCCTCACGATGTTTTCCTTCACCGTTTTAGTGCGTGGTGATTGACTATCAATACACACATGACTCCGAAAAGTCAGAGGTGTGCCCTGGGATTCGAACCCGCGACCACCGTGATCATGTGGGCAGCCGCGTTTAGTCCGTTTACCAACAGGCCACCACTTTTTTTTGTATGTAAATGTGAAATATTTTTAAAATAATTAGTTTATTTATGGTAGTTCTCTCATATGTGAGAGGCCGACTGGGTAGGTACCACTGTATATTTCTCCCGCCAAACAGCAGTTTAAATGCACTGTTGTGTTCTGATTTGAAGGACAAAGTAGCCAAAGTACTTGATATAATGAGACATAAGCATGTCTCTCATATGTGAGAGGCCGCCTGGGTAGGTACCACTGTATATTTCTCCCGCCAAATACCAGCTTAAATTCACTGTTATGCTTTGGTTTGATGGACATTGGACAAGGTTTGGATACTCATTATTTGTTGTTGTAAATAATCTCTTAGTTTTTTTAAATTACAAAACAAACAGAACCGTACGAAAATGTATAGAAATACCTATGTATAAATCTATTCAAAGATCACAATGACATTTTTACTTCATAGCTTAATTATTTTTTTAATGCCAGTTGTCACCGCATCATACACATTTTTGCCAACTTATGACACTAGCCTATTGCAATGACGGGGCTGAAAATGTCTTGATGTGTGATGCCGGCATAACAAGTTGTGTATCGGGTTCACTGGACACCTAATTTCGGGTTCAAATCTTCAGGTAACACATGAACTTTCCCTTCGTTTAACATATCTTCGCGGTTTAGAATTATATTATGCGGAAGTGAGCCAAGAATTTATCATATTTGTCCCGGCATTATATGTTTGCTCTCTCATAGGAGGAAGGTTGGGGTTGATTTGTCATAATTAATGTATAGGTCTCTCATATGTGAAAAGCCGCCTAGGTAGGTATTTCCCCCGCCAAACAGCAGTGTAAACTGTATAGTTTCGGATTGAAGGACATTGTAGCCAGAGTAACTACTGGACATTTTGAGACTTAACATCTTATGTATCAGGATGGCGACCGAAGTGGAATGCCAAGCATCGCTTTGGATGGTATTTGGTTTCGCTACTGTTCATGAGCGGTATCACTTACCATCAGGCGAACGGCATGCTCGTCTCGTCACCGCGACCTCCCGCTTTACAGTCGGCGTCAAACCAATTATATTTATTTATTTTACATTAAGATATGAAGTGCGTGGTGGGCTGTTGGTAACTTTTTTTTATCATGGCCTGGCGTGTGACGGCATTGCACCTGATGGAAAGTGCCAATGCCGCCCAGGCAGAGTATCCATTGGCATCGGACGGCAGTCCCATGTAAATAGACGTAATAGACGCGACAACATATTCACGGTCCCGTGAATTCATAGTCAATCACCACGCACTATAACGGTGAAGGAAAACATCGTGAGGAAACCTGCATACCATAGCGATTTGTAAGAATTTCTATGGTATGTAAGTCCGCCTTGCACTAGGCCAGCGTTGTGGACTGTACTAACCACTCTCAATCGTACTCTCGATTGTAGAGGCCCGTGCCCTGCAGTGGGACGTATATGGGCTGATACTTAAAAATCAATATTTTCTTCCATCACAATATATTTCAACAATAAATACATATAAATTTGGCTCCATTCGACATTCCTACGTCGCCGAACTTGGCCGTCGGCTGTACATTTGGGAAATCATGGTGTGTACACATTGTGCGGCCGGGGCGCGTGCAGGGGCCTTTATAGTTCAAGGGATAGGCGGCAGCGGAGGCGGGAGCGGGAGCGATTTCATACCCCGGTTACGTATTGGAACATCGATTCCTACGTAAAGCTGTTGTCACCGCCTTCGGGGCCTCGAGCGTCGGGACCTGTCCTTATTGTGGCTACGGGTAGAACTCAGGGGTAGGACCCGAGTCTACGCATGTCTGTTTTGTGTACCATTACTAATTAAATATGTAAGTAAAAAACACAACAGGCTAACTATTTTTAAAATTAACTTTGAATTTACATTTTAATATCCAGTTTATATATACTGCGACTGAAAGCGTACTTTTTGTGTTTTTTTTTCCTATCGTTTTATTTGGATGGTAATTACATAGTTTTTTTTTCAAAATAATAATGTACACTAGATGCTACAGTATACAAAAATTTAAATTATTATTTAACAAAACGATGGATTTACTACCCAACTCGATGATAATTAAAATTTCACAAAAAATATGCGTGTTTGTGCGAAAATTTTAATTGCAATGTGTTTGTAGTCACTAAAACTCCATCCCGGTTTCGTTTTCGGTCGCCTCTGTATAATAAAAATAATAACAAACATTTCACTCTGGCAAAACCGCTATCTTTTTAGCTAAAATATAAAATACATTGTCGCGTCCGCTTATCACTTATACCACACATCAAACGCATACAAAGCCGCTGGGCCGTGGTCTGTAAAATTCATGACTTACTTACGAATTACAGAGTAACTAAGCGAAGGGGGGGAGACTAGGGATAAAGGGAGGGGGTTGAGGTTACATGACACCTTGTTAATCAAGAGTTGAGGTTCGGTGCTTGGAGTCAAGGGGGTGTAAAGTCTCCGTGTGTTGGTTAGACGGGTCGCGGGTTCGATTCCCGCAATTTAAGATACACATGTCGCAACCTTTAGAATTTAACTGAGCTAATCTAATTTTGGACTGACCTAATCTAATTTTGGATTTTAATCCTATTTTGGATTAAAATGACCTATCGACCCGTTATTAAAGACCCATTAACGCATGAAAGGCAGAAAAATGTATACTTCGGTCTTCTAAGTGTGTCTTCCATAAATACATTTCTAATGTTAAAAATATTTAATGAAAGTTTCCCAAAAAATGAATATTTTTAGTTAGGTATCTTTCATTCTAAAGGTACGATGTATTATTTTCGAATGTGTTGTTAGAGTGTGTATAATATTTTGTGTTGTTTTTCTATATTGGTAATATGAAATAGCTCTTATGACAAGTCAATACATAGAATTTAAAATCTCTAGTATTTAAAATTCTTTAAAGGTATTATTTAATTTAATTTCTTATTAATATTTTATGTTGGATACTATTTATTGTTTTCTTAACTGCAATGATTTTGTATGTAAATGGGTCAGGACTGTATCTGTTGGATTATTTGTTTCGTAATTTCATGCTTGTATTCTTCAAGGGTAGGTAGGAATACCACTAGTAGTACTCATAGTCCGCTGAGTATATCCAAGATGTTCGCTAAACATTCAAAGATGTGATAGAAAGTCTAACACGCCGGATCAAAATTCGAATCCAGGGCAAATAATACATGGACTGCCTCGGTGGCACATTTGTATGACGGTATGATTGCTGAGGTCGCGGGATCGAATCACCACAATACTCACGTTTCACCTTTTTTTTTATTGCAATGAATGGCGAGACGTGCATGCCGTTCGCCTGATGGTAACCGATACGACCGCTCATAAACAGTAGCAACATTCCACTGCGCTCGCCATCCTGAGACACAACATGTTAAGTCTCAATATGTCCAGTAGTTACTCTGGCTACAAACCAGTAACCATTCACCTTTTGTTTCCCGTCTCACGATGTGATAGGGTGCGAGACTAACGCTATATCAGGCCCAAATTTTTGACTTGTTACTGGTATTGAATAGAAAAAAATAATATGAGTGCCCGACCTGGGACTCTATCCCGAAACCTAAGCTTTACAATCACCACTATGTTATTTTATATCCTGGCATAAATGGCAATGCGCTTATTACGCAATTCAGTATCCAACCAGATATGCTTATATCTCTAGTTGACACAATTATACCGGCCCAATCGACTCTGGAGGTTTCCTAAACGAATAAATACCAAATAAATTCCAATTACTGGTGGTAGGTCTCTCATATGTGAGAGGCTGCCTGGGTGGGTACCATCGCAATGTCTATTTCTCTCGTCAAACAGCAGTTTAAATGCACTGTTGTGTAACACTGTTGTATAATGACATAAATAATTGCGCATTTTATGCCAGAGTAACTACTGGACATATTGAGACTTAACATCTTGTCTCAGGATGGCGAGCGCAGTGGAATGCCAAGCATTGCTTTGTAAATCAAGGTGTTGTTTGCTTTTGCTACTGTTCATGAGCGGTCGCATCGCTTACCATCAGGCAAACGACATGCTCGTCTCGCCATACAATGAAATAAAAAAAAATTGTAAATACTTAATATAATATTAAATAGAGAGAATTTGATAATAATTTATTGAACCCATAAAATGTAAACATCGTTATGATTCAGTCATTTTTTATCTACCACCCGGTTCGGAAAGCGGTTTTCACTAGAGAAGAACGGGCAAAAAACATATGCGTTGCTCTTTTCAAATCTAGTTTACAATACAGTGATTATTATCTACAAAATATGTTACTGTATCCGCCGATATATCCACTGCAGGGCATGAGCCTCCTCTACAATCGAGAGTACGCTTGAGAGGTTAGTAAAGTCCACCACACTGGCGGAATTTACATACCATAGTAATTCTTACAAATCGCTATGGTATGCAGGTTTCCTCATGATGTTTCCCTTCACCGTTACATTGCTTCACATTGGCCTGATAAAGAACCTAGGAAGAGACGGTAATTTGAAATTTCTTGTCGAAAGAATTATGCCGGCTCAGTCGAATACAGGCTAGACTGACAAAATGCCATTTTCTTATTACTTTATTTTTACACCTTTCCACGAAAATAGATATCCAAGCGCATACGAATACTTAATTATTTTTTATGATAATTAAATATCGTCATTTTTGGGTGGTGAATCCATAGTTTGCGCTTTTATACCTTAGATTATTTATAAATAAAAGGGTATAAACTATTATTTTAGGAAAAAATGTATTTACCACCCAAATATGGTAATAGGAAAAAAATAACAAAAAAAAATTGTCGCTTTTTTTGCAACATTTTCTATTGCATTGTGTCTGAAGTCGTTTGAACTACCATCCGACTTAGTTTTCGGTAGCAGTCTTGATATACCCGGTATATAAACTCACGCCATTTTCAAAGAAGGTATAGGCAGAGGTGCTACCCGGACACCTTTCGCTTTGTATGTTCCACGATGTGATAAGGGGCCTATCGCCATACTTGGCAATACAAATTCCTGCCTCCGGACTGATAATGTATAAAAAATCCAATATATTTTGCCCGACCCGGGATTCGAACTTGAAACCTCATCATTGCAATCGTACCGTAGAACAATTGTGCTGTCGCCACCGAAAACCAATCCACAATTTAATAAAACCAAATTACTTATAACCCCATCTAGCGGTACACGCCCGAAGTATTTCAAATTGAAGCGAAATCATTTAATAAATCTACCTAATACACCTGTAGTGTTCTCAAACTTTCCACGCCCCTTGTATTGAACATTGATCAGACGCAGATGTCCCATTAAAGTTATTGTATGCAGCGACCATTGTGACGCAGCGGTTGTTAAATATTCCACGCCCCCCTCAGTTTTCCCCCCTCAGTCCCCCCGGTAATTATTTTTTGAACGGACACTCATTCATTAAGGTAACCGTTAATTTAAAACTGAGCTTGTTAAAATACAGAAGTCAATATTATCACATGTGTCTACCCTATCAGTGATACAGACGAGACTGGTGATAGACACTATGATAAATTTATCGCTTTGCATACTGGGGCTATGCAATTATTGCCATGTTATTGTCAATGTAAATTGGTCTGCTCGTCCGGGACAGTAGCACTATCTCACATGAAATCAACGTGAAGCGACAGATTGTCTATCGCGATTCGTTCGGTGCATGAGAATTCCCATGCCCAACACCCCTTTCATCTTTTCAAATTTTGTTCTCCCCGCTCTTATCCTGATTTGATGCTCCAGCAACATATTTATGATCCAAACGCTGTAGATGTTTATGGACGGCAGTAATCACTTACCATCAGGTGAACTGTTTGCTCGTTTGCCGCATACAGGTAATAAACTCTGTAGTAATCAGCTCTGCCTACCCCTTCAGGGAAAAACCTAATAATGGCAGGCTTCTGAGCAAAATTGATGATAAAATAATTATGTAAAAAATACAGAATTGTAACAAACGAGGTGTTTGATAATCACGTTAGAAAATTAATTAGGGGTGAATAGTTTAAAAATCTTAACACCAGACACTAAAGAAAGACACTAATAAATAAATACACAAGTCACATTCATAGTCTAGCACTAAAGTACTGTTCTATAACTGTTTAGTAAGAAGCACCCTTGAATATTGGTCCCAGGTCTGGTCGCCTTTTTTTGATGTCCGTAAAAATAGAATTAAATAAGTGCAATAACGATTTATTAATTATCTTACATTCAACTAGTCGCAAAAAAATACATCATATGCTGAAAGATTATCGTCAGTACATACATATGACATCTCTTAATACTAGACGTAAATTGATTGACCTTATATTCTTTTATAAAGTAATTAATAACAAGATTGACTGTCCCCAACTTATAAGCAAAATTAATATGTCCATCCCAAGAACTTTACCACGCAATAATGTCTATAAACTGTTCAAACCTCGTAATTGCAGAACGAAATTGGGTGCCAATTCACCAATAACGCGTATTATAACATTGTATAATTTTCTGCCACGATCGCTTGAAATAGACATATTTCATGATAAATTGCACAAATTTAAGACTAAAATTAAGTCTCACTACAACAATGTCATTTAATTTAATTTAAAGTAACCTAATTATTGTGTTATGTTTTGATATTTTTTTAATTTCTTAATTCATTTTTCAACATGTTATCTCTAATTTAGTTTGGCTTAGTGTTTATTTTTGTTACCCCATATTCATTTTATGTTCTAATTTGTAAGTATCCCTATAAAAGACTTAGAGCTCTAAATTAAGGTTAATAATAATAGGAGTACAAATAAGTTTCCGCCGTTTGGTACAAATGACATGGCACGAGATTTACCTTAGAGTTCATCGATGATAACCGGCTTGAAAATTAGGTTGCGCATTCAAGAACAATATAGCTCTATCATATTATTAAATTTGTATTAGCATCATATATTTTTTTACATCCAAAAATGTCTAAATTTAATCCAAATAAGCTTCATTTGCGGGAACATTTATTTGTTATTTTGGTAAAGTTCCAGTGATTGTTTCGCTTGGATTAAGCAACTCGTAATACACCACACTCAGCTGATCTCACCAAATATACAGCATGATTTTTTTTCCATGAATATTCGGTTTTGCTGTGGATGTTGACGCGTTGTCAGGAAATCCCTTTTCATCCCAAAAAACATTTTTTTTGCCTAGTTAGCAGCATTATAATATACTTCTATGAGCAATCGATGCGCCTTAGTTGCAGATTTTTTTAAATTAAGGAATTAAATTAAAAGTTCCCGCAAATGACGCTTATTTGACTCAAACTTAGACACTTTTGGATTTAAAAAAATAAATGATGCTAATACGAATTTAATAATAAGATAGGGCTATGTTGTTCTTGAATGAGCAATCTAATTTTCAAGCCGGTTATCATCTACGAATTTTAAGGTAAGCCTCGTGCCATGTCCGTTTTCATCAAAACGGCGGAAACTTATTTGTACTCCAATATTTTCTGTTTAATTTCGTTTATTATAAGAGTCTATTATTGTTTTGTTGGTATTATTTTTAGTACTCTTAAAATTATTCTTATTGTTAAAGATATTTCTTTTTTCTTATGTAATTATTTATTAAAGAGTCCATAAATCTAATTCAGTAGCAGACTGTTCATCCTGATTCATATTGGAATTTTTATTATTGTCCTAATATTTATGTTGTTAACTAACTGTGCAAGCTGTACTCTCCTGTAATTGAAGACGCACGCAGAAGGATAAATATGTAGTTTATATATATGTTATGTGTTGTCTTCGTTGGAGATTCTAAAAAATAAAATAAAATAAAAAATAGTCCTGACCCCACATAAGAGATCGAGTCTTGTGTCGTGTATCAGAAACTAAGAAACTCTTCGGTCTTACAAACAAATACACGTGGTTCACACAAATATTAAGTTCGATGTGGGGATCGAACCCGCGGCCTCTCATTTTCCAGCTTGCGTGTAACCAACTGCTTCACGGATGTTATCAAATGTTGTAGATATTTAAAGTATTAAAAATAAATTCCACCTGCCCTAAGCCAGCGTGGTGGATTATTCTAACCCCTCTCAGTCCTACTCTCGATTATAGAGCAGTCGCGTGCCTATTTGGGCTGATATATGGCACAGATTTATTTCGGATATAATTTAAATTACGATAATATTTATGTAGTATTTCTATGGTCGGACGCCCGCCTACAAGTTGGACGTACGACCTGGCCAATGTTGTAGGAAATCACTGAATATAGGCCGCTTTCAACAGGTCGATGTGGAGATCCTTGGGGGAGGCCTATGTTCGGCAGTGGACTTCCTGTAGCTGAAATGTGATGATGATGATTATTTCTATGGTATATAAAGTCCACCTTGCACTAGGCCAGCATGCTGGCCTAACCTCTCTCAATGGAACTTTCAGTTGTGGAGGAGGCCCGAGCTCAGTAGTGATTTTAGGCTGGTACAATACAATAATACTTACGGCACATTTGCACGGAGGGAAGTGGACAATAATCTATTTCCAACTCCTATTAATTTAACTTTCTGATTAATTTCGTTGTGGGTTAAAGAAAAGTTAGACATTCCCGAGACTCGCCGAGCTTCAATGCTCGTTGTCATTACAATACGTGCCACTGTTGATACGGGCTCACAGGAGTTGCAGTGAAGGGTGATGATGCGCGACAGTCTACTAAAAAATACTTACGGCATTACTACTTGTGTTAGGTATCGAATGTTTGTCTTCTTCTTCTCAAACGGAATTAAAAAGTCATCCGAAAGGTACAAAATATACGATAAATAATAACGTTTTTATAACTGTCTATTAATAAGACCCTTAATAGTCTAAGTCACCAGTGTAATGCAGTTTCTTGCATTTTAATGATGTTAGCGGTGTTTCAACTATTAATATTCCTACCATTAAGCTAAGAATTACTCATCTCGTCATACCTGTATCTGTATCTGTATCAGCTCATATACGCCCCACTGCAGGGCACGGGCCTCCTCTACAATCGATTGTACTATTAAGAGTAGTTGGGCCATATAGTCCATCACGCTGGCCTAGTGCGGGTTGGCGGACTTACATATTACCATATAAATTCTTAGATACCGTTATGGTATGCAAGTTTCCTCACTATGCTTTCCTTCACCGTTTAGTGCCAGTTTCGTCATACCTACTGACTTATATAAAAAAGTGATTAATATTATTCTTTATACGTCCCACTGCAGAGTACAGATCTCCTCAATAATAGATATTATTCCACTACGCTTGCTTAGTGGGTAGCTGGAAATCCAACCCGAAATCCATTTCTAAAACTATTAAATATGCAGGTTTCCCTACGATTATATCGCTTTGTAAGTAAGCGATAGTTAAACTACGACAACATTACTAAATAAACACATTAAACAACCTTATTAAATATTCAATTAAAGCATTAAACATAATATTCAATTTCCACGCGAAATGTTTGAGAACCATCGAGTTTTCGCGAAGCCAAATTTTGTTGCTGCTAACGACTGAACGGGCTGCGAGAGAGGGACAGAACACCACGCGTTGGACAGAGACAGCTATACTCTGTAAGCTACGCCCAATCAATGCACACAGAGCCTTCTGAAGCCTGCAGATTCAGTGTGCCGCGTTCCTTCCAACGTAACAGTCGGGTTGCGTTCGGATTATTAAAAAAAAATAGGAAAAAGAAACACTAATTCAAATCCAAAAACGTATTCCAAACTGCAATCGATTTTGAAAATCGAACACTCGTCACAAACAGCCGGGAAAGGTTTGTTGCTCGAGCAGCGTTGAACAAAAGCGTCCGTGTAGTGCGATATGCGCTTTTTTTTTTCAAATATCCTCATTCGCGAGTGCCAGGATTAATTAAAACAAACGCTATTAACGTTATAACGTGTACCAGTGTTTCGAGCGTGTTTCGAATTTCGATTCGGGAATGTGTTATTTTTTTTTTAATTTAGAATAATATATTGTGCTATTTTAATGGAAATAACGTGTTATAACGCTGTATAGCTGTTATTTTTGCGCCGAGCGCGGGGCGAGGGGCGTGCACCGCTGGTTCTTTGTTCCCCTACTGCATTTGTATCGTGCCGGCGTAGTGGAATAAGGTATTAAGTACAGTCAAGTTTATACACACATACGTCGTTTCGGTTCCATGCTGGTTTTATGATTTTGCAGGGAGTTCTACGTTTCGCCCACGTCGGGTTAACGTCGATAGCTTTATTTAAATTTTTATAACCATTGTTTATTCTGTGTGTATTTGACCATTTTTTTTTCAGGAAGTGACATCCTATTATTATGCATATAGGTACTACTTAAACTACTTCCTTATTTATGCAAAATCAAAATCAATTTTATATGCGAATGAAAAAAAATGCGATATTTTTTATTTTTATTGGAAAAAACGTCGTAATATTTATTAAATGGCTGTTAATAACAGTTATCAACGTTTTAAATGAATATTTAACAGCAAAGAGGTTTTATTCCGATACAGAACAAAGCGGTATGCGGGCACCAACGCCCTGCGCGTCCGTAGCTCCAAAGCAAATAGTTTTCACACAAAGACCAAGGAAACATCATAATGCCAACATATTTTTTTTGGGTGCAATGTTTTTTGTGTTTCTTTTTAAATCTTATCGTACATAAATATTTGTGGCAGTGTTGATTTTTGTTTTGACGGGAGAAAAATATATTTTGCATGTGGTCAAGTGAAGATTGATATAATATTTATCCCGGAAATTCCACTGTTCCTATGGGAACATGTTTTATAAGTTCAGTCTGTTTTTACCAAGAAAAGAAAGCTGATTTGTTTGTACACGCTTATAATAAGGAATTATCAGTTGGATTTCCAAATATTTTAATGCATTTAATACCCTAATTCTTCAAGGAGGTTTTGAGTTAGTTAACATCATGCTACGACACTCAGGAGATGAGCAAAAAGGAAAAAAATACGTGAGATTCTGGTAAAAAAAAAACTTTTATAAAGAATAGCATATGTAATTGCATTGTGAGTTTATGTATGTTATGTAATTAAATATTATTAATGTTACAATACAATACAATAACTCGTTATTGTAACCAAAACAAGGAAATACAACAAATAAGAAATTAAAAAAAAACACTAGTGTTACAATGGGCGGTCTTATCGTTAAAGCGATATCTGCCAGACAACCGTGGGATAGATAGTATCGGGAATAGTGGTAGACGGCGGTCCACAATAAAGAGAACAAAAATAAAGTTCGTAACTTATAAAATACGAATACTCATATACTAATAATATAAATAGACTAATACATATTAAATTGTGTCATCTAAACATACATACAAATGTAAGTAGGTTTACTGGTAGTTTAGATAGTGGGTTCCGTACTTGAACTTTAAAAGTTTGTATGGTATTGCACGTTTGATTTTCAACGGCAATGCATTCCAAAGGCGAGACAGCTTTTATAGTAAAAGAATTATGAAAGTGCTGGAAAGAATAGGAAGGTGTTTTAAGTAGCAAAGTTTCAGAAGAACGCAGGTGTCGGGAATGGGTATGATGTAAAAATTGAAAGCAATTTTAAGGTATTGAGGAGTGCTAGGATTGAAAAGGATGTTGTTTTGTTTTGATACTGTACATGAGCGATATCGCTTACCACCGGGCGAATGAAAACCACTCGCATCGACATTCATTGCAATAAAAAAATAACAATGGTTCGAACTACGATAAACGAATAATGTTGATCAATAAACAAATATTTGTGTTGCAAATACTGACCTCGGGGAGTTATAAATTACCTGTTTTTCCATATTTTTAGAGTAATGGTTGAAGAATTTCTGAGGACCATATTATTAAGCAGGATATATCCAGACTGCAACAGAAGAAAAAAACCAGGTTGTAGTTTTAGTGACTTCAGACACAACGCAACTAAAATGTAGTCAAATATGCGTCGACTATTATTTACGATTTTAAACATCATCGGTTTGGGTGTAAATGTAGAGTTTTAGCTAAAATAACTCCCGTCAAAGGGTAGTGTAAATGCACTGTTGTGTTTTGGATTGAAGGAAAATGAAGCTTGCTTAAGCAAAAACTTAACATTTTATGTCTCAGGATGGCCAGCGCAGTGGAATGCTAAGCATCGTTTTGTAATTCATGGTAATGTTTGGTTCTGCTACTTTCATGAGGCCGGTCGTATCGCTTATCATCAGCCAAACGGCATGCTCGTCTCGCCTTCACAGAAATAAAAAGAGGGCCTTGGGTATCATTGCTTCTTTAAAATAAATAGGTGTAAATTATTATTTTAGTAAGATTACGTCTGTCTGTCTGTATCAGCCCATATACGTCCCACTACAGGGCACGGGCCTCCTCTACAATCGATAGTACGATTGAGAGTGGTTAGGCCATATAGTCCACCACGCTGGCCTAGTGCGGGTTGATAGATTGGAAAATTACGTATTTTCTATTCTAAAAGAATACGTATACTTTTTTGTTTCGCACAGTCAGGCTGTGGAATTGTTTGACCGTCTCACGTGTTCCCTCCTTCCTATAATCCTAGGTCCTTCCGGCATCTTAGCAGGCCGGCATAATTGTATCTATTGGCATAGGACTGCCGTCTGATGCCATTGGATACTCTGCCTGGGCGGCATTTGCACTCACCATCAGGTGCAATGTTACAACTGTGCCGGCCAGAAAAAAAAATTTTTTTTTCAATTTAGTTATCACTTAAAATAAAATACAAATACACATATTAAGTATCAAAAAAACCATTTACAGGTTTGTCTGGATACTGAGACACTCTTAATCATTAATATATAAGCCAAATTATACAAACCAATATGATAAATTACCACCCAAATATGATAAAAGTAAAAAAGCAACATACAGTCGAATTGAGAACCTCCTCCTTTTTTTGAAGTCGATTAAAAAGAACTAAAAATACTCGCTTTTTGCGGGATTATTTATTTGCGGTGTGTTTGAAAGCACCAAACTACCACCCGGCTTCGTTTCGGTAGCAGTCTTGATATACCCGGTATATTTTATTGGGTACCTGTAGATCTGTGTCAATGTTTATCATTGTTTTAATAATTCTGGCTTCAGTTGTACATTTCGATATACTAGATACAGGGTCCGGAACAAAATCATGCACCAAAAGTGGCCGAGGTTGCTTATACCTATACATTTGAATTTCGAACTACGTGATGAAGCAATAACTCTTAAATTATAATCAACTTCAGGTAACAATAAACCTTATTCATTTAATTTAAGATTAATTATGTTTTTAGACCATAAAAATCAAATAAGAGCACATGCTTATTTGTGCTCTTATTTCTCTTGCCGTGTTTAGGGCCGTTACTTATAATCTAGTGTATATTTGATCGAATGTAGAACATCTTTATCGGAAGACAATGCCTCTTAGCCAATATTTTGCTATGTAGGGTAGTGGATAATTTCTTTCCAACTTCCATTTATTAATTACTTAAAAAAGGAATCTAATAATTCAAAATGAAATTAAAATATTTATTGAACCCATAAAATGTCATACACTATTTAGATTCAGTCACTTTTTTCCACTACCACCCAGTTCACAAGGCTGTTTTCGCCAGAGAAGAATTAAGAAACTCTAGCGTTGCCCTTTTCATTATAATTCTATGTGTATATGTATGAAAATTAGTCACAATTTCATAGTTTTTTGATATGTTAGTTATACTGGTGGTAGGTCTCTCATATGTGAGAAGCCATCTGGGTAGGTACCACCGCAATGTCTATTTCTCCCGTGAAACAACACTGCTTAAATGCACTGTTGTGTTTCGGATTGAAGGACATTGTAGCCAGAGCAACTACTGGACATATTGAGACTTAACATCTTATGTCTCAGGATGGCGAGCGCAGTGGAATATTGCTACTGTTCATGAGCGGTCGTATCGCTTACCATCAGGCGAACGGCTTGCTCGTCTCGCCATTCAATGCAATAAAAAAAAATTTAAAAAAAAAACCAGCTTTTGAACATGTGTGCCAATATGTATTTGTATGTTTGTATGTATGCAGGGTATATCAAGAGTGTTACCTAAAACGAAGCCGGGTGGTAGTTTTAAAGACTTCAGACACAATGCAACTAAAGTTTGTGCAAAAAATTGTAACGATTTTTTTGTCATTTTTTTATAGTCGTATTAGGCTGCTAAATACATAGCTTTTTCTTTAATAATAGTGTTCACCCTTTTATTTTTAAAGACGCTATGGTACGCAAGGCTTTAAATTATTTTAGCAAAAACTATGGATTTACCGCCCAAACTCGACGATATTTAAAAAGTGATAAAAATAATGTCGCTTCTTTTGAAATAAAGTGTCAGGTCAGAATATACTGGACGTAATACACACCCACGTAGCAACGATGCTACGAATGCGTCTACATGCTACGGCGTAGCCACACAGTAGACGTAGTAGTCATACGCAGAATATTGTTAAGTATGGTTTAGTCTTGGCTTTGCCCGATATAAATTAAGATTTATAATATTATATTACTACATTATACTACAGGTATTTGTTCAAATTGATACCTTACCGAGACTTTGCTTATCATTAGGAACAAACTTGTATCCCATCAAAAACATCCTGTAAAAAAATACCAAGTCTCGCAGCTCAGTTTCTCTACCGGAAAAAAGTAGTGAGATCCATGTAATACCAAGTCGGTTAATTTATTTAGTCCTTGCTTAAGGTACCCTCTGTATAAAGTTATTACGTAAGTTATTATCATATCAATATTAAAAATCCTTTACGTTAAGTAAACAGATCGACTTGGAAAATAGACATTCCAGTGGTACCTACCCAGGCAGCCTCTCACATATGAGAGACCTACCGCCAGTAATATGTCACATAAATTGAAAAATCTGTGTGCTAAGAAGAATGCCAATTCAAAGTATCGGTAAAAAAATATATAGATCCTGATATCAATAATGCTTAAAATTAATTAAAGTTTTTTTTTAAATTTTGTTCTTAAACATATTCCTGTTTTATCCCGGTGATATATTTTATAAAATAAAGTAATTATCATCACATTTTACATTTTGTTTACAGAGTCGAAGACAATTTTTTTAAAGAAAATAAGAACTGTTCAGCTTGATCAGAAAGAACAGAAAGAATTGTTCAACTTGATCCCCTCCTCTCCATTCCTAACCAGAACCACGCGTGCTGGCTTGCGAAGCCATGGCTTGACGGTCCACACCATCCCGGCGCGAACCAAAAAGTTCTCGAATTCGTTTTTGTGCCGCACCTTCAGGCTGTGGGATTGTTTGCCGTCTCACGTGTTCCCTCCTTCCTACGATCCGGGGTCCTTCCACCGTGGTGTGAAGAGGACCTTAGCAGGCCGGCATAATTGTTTTCATTGGCATGGGACTGCCGTCCGATGCCAATGACGACAGATTTATGTTAAATAACTAGCGGACCGGTCCAACTTCGCCCGGGTACGAATGGATTTCTGTACAATAATATGTACGTATTATACATATAAACCTTCCTCTTGAATCACTTTATCTATTAAAAAAACCGCATCAAAATCCGTTGCGTAGTTTTAAAGATTTAAGCATACAAAGGGACATAAGGACAGAGAAAGCGACTTTGTTTTATACTATGTAGTGAAGCTATTATCATCACATTTCACATTTTGTTAACAGAGCCAAAAACTTTTTTTTTTATTGTACATCAAGTCAAGTTCTCCAAGAACTCCAAACCTAGATGGTAATTAAGTATATTTATTTAAAAACATTTATCCCTACATAAAAAGTAGGTATTGGCCAAAACGAACATATACTAAGTTGTATAATGGGCATTCTTTGTTACGAAAAGACCGCCCCACTATCCAAAGGGTGCCCACCCATAAGCTAAAAAGAGGGAGTGAGGTTTCAGTGAGCTTAAAGCAACAAGTATCTTTGTCTAAAGTTGTTACTGTATATATTACGTCTGAAGTCCGAATATCAAGGTAAAATAATATTGTTAATTCTTTTGACATTAAAATTGATGTTTTTTTAACATAGTTTGTGGGTATGTATTGGAAATGATAGATCGAAGTTATATTCACGATATATCAATAGTGGTACCGAAAACGAAGCCAGGTGGTTGGTTTAGTGACTACAAACAAATGGTTGTGGCTAGTGGTAGGTCTCTCATATGTGAGAGGCCATCTGGGTAGGTACCACCGCAATGTCTATTTCTCCCGGCAAACTGCAGTGTAAATGCACTGCTGTGATTCGGAATTAAGGACATTGTAGCTAGAGTAACTACTGGACATATTGAGACCTAACATCTTAAGTCTCAGGATGGCGAGTGTGGTGGAATTCCGAGCATTGTTTTGTAATTTTCGGGGTTGTTTGGTTTTGCTACTGTTCATGAGCTGACGTATCGCTTACTATCAGGCGAACGGCATGCTCGTCTCGCCATTCATGGCAATAATAAAAATCGTCGAGTATACAAAATAGAATAACAAAAAAATACTAAAAAAAAAACCGTCCCGTTTTTTGCAAAATTTTTAGTTATCTAAAGTCTATAAAATCATCCATCCTGTTTCATTTTCGGTAGCAGTCTTGATATACCCTGTATGAATAGCATATACATAAACTCACGCCTTTTTCCCAGAAGGGGTAGGCAGATGTGCAACCAGTACACCCACGTTTCGCCTTGTGTTTGTCCTACAATGTGATAGGTTGCCTTTCGCAATATCGGGCATGAATTTCTGACTTCAGACTGATAATGAATACAAAAAAATCACTTTGCCCAACCCGGGATTCGAACCCAAGACCTCATTGATATGCACCGTACAAATGGGCCACTGAGGCAGTCTTTATAAAATAAAACCGAAAAGTTTCATACCTTTTTGAATTGCAAAAACTTTTCAATTTCTGTAGTGAAATTGTTCCTTTAAGTTTATTCACAGAATCAGCTTTTGTTTTATTATTTTAATGTTCTTTGAATGAAAAGTAATTATTAGAATCTTTTGTATACTAGCTACTAGCTTATAAAATAACTTACTCGCTTTTTCTGATTAGTTATTATAATAAATTAATACCTTATAAATACAACTAACAGTCGCATACATAGTCTTGATCACACACTAAGATCGAGTCTTGTGTCGTGCAACAAAATTAATATTTCACATAGAAGTTCTTCCAATTCATCATCTTAGTAACAGGAACTCCACTGCTGGACATAGGCATCCCCCAAGTATCTCCACAATGACCTATTGGAAGCAGCATCCAGCGACTTCCTGCAAACTTAGCCAGATCGTCCGTCCACCTTGTAGGCGGGCGTCCGACATTTCACTTGCCTGTGCGTGGCCTCCACTCTAAAACTATTGAATTCACTATTTTATTATTAATTATTACATCTCATATGTGAGAGGCCGCCTAATTAGGAAGGTACGTTTTTTGATTGATTGTAATTTAAAATAAACAAAGAGATTACTAACAACAGTTCATAAAAATAACAAGTATCTAAACATTTTCCGTCGTAGTATTTCGGGATGCCATATTAATACTAAATAAAATGATGTTGGCGCTCCCTTTAGAAACAGACACCTTTTGCGAAGCTATATTATAATATTATATGGATTTTTCTATTCATTATCAGCCCAGAGTCAGGATTTTTTGCCCGATATGGCTATAGGCTCGCCACCTATCACATCGTGGGATGGTAAGGACGGAGCATACAAGGCGAAATGTGGGTGTCCTGGCACCTCTGCCTACACCTTCTGGGAAAAAGCGTGAGTTTATGTATGTTATGTAATATATCTTGTGCGTGGCAATTTATAAAACTACATTTCTCGTTCACATATAATTCAAAGCCCACATTACAGCAATAACCTAAATAAAATCATGACACCGAATACGACATTTTGACAGGCTGCCATATTGGAATGATAAAATGGCGGGCTCTCATTCCGAACACGTACAAAATAAGGAAGTGCTTTGTTATGCTTTGTCTCCCCATACTGTACCGGGAGGAATGGGAGATATTCGCACAGTCCCATAATATGAATTTATATGAGTAAATATTAAGATATAAATTAATTATATATTGACAGCTTTTGTAGATGCTTGGCTTGAAGATTTTTTTATTTGAATGGCGAGACGAGCATTACATTCGCTTAATGATAATCAATAAGACCGGTCATAGATAGTAGCAATGCTTGGCATTTCACTGCGCTCGCCATCCTGATACATAAGATGTTAAGTCTCAATATGTCCAGTAGTTACTCTGGCTACATTTTCCTTCGAGGGGGAACACAAAAGTGCGTTTACACTGGTGTTTTGCGGGAGAAAAGACATTGCGGTGGTACCTACCGAGGTGGCCTCTTATTTAAAAGAGACCTACCAGTAGAAATATTGCTAAAATTAATCGATATTTTAAGAGATTAACTGGTGGTAGGTCTCTCATATATGAGAAGCCATCTGCGTAGGTACCACCGCAATGTCTATTTCTCCCGTGAAACAACACTGCTTAAATGCACTGTTGTGTTTCGGATTGAAGGACATTGTAGCCAGAGCAACTACTGGACATATTGAGACTTAACATCTTATGTCTCAGGATGGCGAGCGCAGTGGAATATTGGTACTGTTTATGAGCGGTCGTATCGCTTACCATCAGGCGAACGGCTTGCTCGTCTCGCCATTCAATGCAATAAAAAAAAAAAGATTTTTGTTATCTTTGATATTTCAATGTTCCTTTGGTAGAATGCTTCCTTACAGTCGTTCTCTATAATCTATCTATCGTTAACAAGAGATTTAATTAGATATTTCGATGCAGTTCATGTTTCAGCTAACAAAGATAGAGAGGTAGTTTTAGAGAGAGAGTTCCACATTAAATATAACGTAAACATATTCGTATTTTTTAAATGTTAAAACAAATTATTATATAATCTGATTTTAAACACTTGTAACTTTTGTAAAAATCATCAAATGGTTAACTGGTTTTAAAAAGAGCAACACTAGAGTTTCTTGCCCGTTCTTCTCTAGTGAAAACCACTTTCCGAACCGGGTGGCAGATAAAAAATGACTGAATCTAAATGATGTAGAACATCTTAATGGATTCAATAAATTATTTTCATTTGCAGACAAATATATATGTCCATCTCCGTTTAATGAAGCGTAGAATTGTGCTGACATACTACTGGTAACTATTCTCACCTCTTGTTAAAGATAGATAGGATATAGACACCAGCCCTTAGGCAATAAATCTATACTAATATATAAAACTGAAGAGTTTGTTTGTCACCTCTTATCTCAGGAATTACTGATTCGAAATGAAAAAGTATTTTTGTGTTGGATAGATCATTAATCAAGGAATGCTATAGGCTATATATGCTTTGACCTATAGGAGGGAAGCAGTAGTGAAAAATCTAGCAAATACGAAAAAAAGTTATCATGTTTCATGGTCCAATTGGTCGATAGTCGGAATTGAACATTTTGGTCCCTCTCTGTCTCTCTCTCTAGTGTTAAATACGCGAGGTCGCGTCATCGGCCCACCCCGCCCGCTATGTGACGAAAGCGTTACGACAATTTAAACATAAAACCTTAGAAGTACGCCTTACTTTAACTCAGCCAGGTCAGCTTAAACTGGAGCAACAATGAAAGTCAACTACAGAATTGGAAATTGTTGCGATATTGAAAACTAAAAACATGGCGGTATGCCAGCGTCCACATTAATTCCGCAATGGCTGAGAAATGGAGCGGCAGTATCCATATTTGTTGTTTCATTTGTCTTGCATTCGATCACGATTTCTGCCCTAAATACTAAGGCGTTGGTCTAGAAAGATGACAAAAGATATTCGACTGGAGTTAAGAATTGGATAGTGTCGCGTTTCGGTTCACTGTTTTATTTTATTGCAATGAATGGCGAGACGTGCATGCCGTTCGCTTGATGGTAAGCGATGCGACCGCTAATGGACAGTAGCAAAACCAAACAACCTTGTATTACGAAGCAATGCTTGGCATTCCACTGCGCTCGCCATCCTGAGACATAAGATGTCAAGTCTCAATATGTCCAGTAGTTGCTCTGGCTACAATGTTCTTCAATCTGAAATACTACAGTGCACTTAAACTGATGTGTGTCCTAGTATCAACTCTGCCTACCCCTTCTATGAAAAAGGCGTTAGTTCTATGTACTATTTCTTTATAATTCACTACTTAACTAAATTTTAGCTCTTACGGACCTGATCCCTAAGGAAATCTGCAATTATAAAACTGTTTCTATATTATTTGAACTTGATTGCTATTGTTGATTTAGCTTCCCTTAGGAGCTCTCCTATTATTACAAAGGTTAATTTGTAAGGTCTATACCTATCCCCCTTGGCCTGTTTTTTTTAACATCAGTTAAAAAAACCGGCCAAGGGCGAGTCGAAGTCACGCACCATGTACCTAAAAATTGTAAACGTGTAAGTACATAAGCCCATAGGGGTGCGACTTCGTACATGAAAATTATTGAAAACAATTATTTCGATTCTAGCGCCACTCTCTGGCGAGAACGGGAAACTATATTGTAATCAATTTAAATCTTATTGTTAAATCGCGGAAGTGTACCACTAAACAAAAAAAAAATGTTTTGTATGTTGATATTATGAACTTTCTTGATATGAAAAACAGTTTCAACTTGATATTGGTTAATATTACAAGAGGTTACGAAAGATAAACATTTCGAAATATTGGAATAACAAATATATGATTTCACGTGTTTGCCTAGCGCGCCCTCTGATGGCGAAATCATGTCGGAAAATAAAAAAGTAGAGTTGCGCATCTATCTCTGTATATAATTCTAATCTATGCATAAGCCTAACCAAGTAAGTGCCGGCGTCCATGGAGCGTCCGATATGGACAACGGATCCACTTTACAAACGCAATATTGTCATTACAAAGATAGTTACTTAAATTATAAAGTAATCCCATCAAAAACATCCTGTAAAAAATTCAATACAACATTCCTCTAGAAAAATATGACTAAGAAAAATTTGCAAATAAATAGACTAAATAGCTCGAAAATATCAATTACAATGAAAGAAAGAACATTAATAATCAAATCCGCTATATTTGTGATAAATTGATACCTACAAAAATAAGAAAAATCCATCGCATGAAAACATAATGTATCGTACAATTTATACATAATGCTACTGGCCAAGTCGATCTATTTATTTAAAACGTAAAGAATTTTTAATATTGATATGGAAATAACTAACGTAATAACTTTCTATAGAAGGTCCCTTAAGGAATAAATAAATTAATCGACTTGGTATTACATGCATCTCACAACTTTTTGCGGTAGAAAACCTGAGCTGCGAGACTTGGAATTTTTTTACAGGATGTTTTTAATGGGATCTCACGTCTTTTTGTAGAATCCTACTTTTTTCCTTTTCGGTACTTCTTACTTCTAGAATATCACTAACGATTTTTCTTAAAGCCTCTGTCTTATGGATTTTTCTTATTTTGTAGGTATCAATTTATCACAAATATAGCGGATTTGATTATTAATGTTCTTTCCTTCATTGTAATTGATATTTTCGAGTTATTTAATCTATTTATTTGCAAGTTTTTCTTCGTCATGTTTTTCTAGAGAAATGTTGTACAGTTTCATGGGCTGAATACATCATTTCCCTCTCTATATCCCCTCCTATTATGCCTCATGTATATAGATATATATCTACAACTATTATTCCACTATATACGGGTACAATGTTTCATTAACTGCAAATGTAACTTTGTAATCCTATACATTTATATGGGATTACAAAGTTATTCACGCAGTTGGTCTATCTAGAAAACTAGACACAAATTATGAAATGTTTGAATTTTCCCTTACTTTAGACACTAAACACTAATTATATTCTAAATTTGAAGGTTCTATGTCTGCTAGAAGTGCCTTAGACTTTTGATGATCGGTCAGTCAGTCAGTGAGTGACAAAATTACGAAAGTTTGACACATTATTATTCTTAAACTACTAGTTCAAATTGAATGAAATTTTAAATATACCGTGTTTACGCAATGCCTACTTAGTAACTGAAAATTCAGGCTTCTTGCTTTAACCACAACGAAGTTATAGGGGGTTGAAAATGGTCTGAATTGCTTCGAGAAAAGGATGTTACGGCCTATAGCTCGACTTGGAGGGGGCTCGGCCGCGCCCCCAGATTACAAGAAAAAAAGTGTATTTTTTTTTATTGCAATGAATGGCAAGACGAGCATGCCGTTCGCATGATGGTAAGCGATACGACCGCTCATAAACAGTAGCAACATTCCACTGCGCTCGCCATCCTGAGACATAAGATGTTAAGACTCAATATGTCCAGTAGTTACTCTGGCTACAATGTCCTTCAATATGAAACACAACAGTGCCATTACACTGCTATTTCACGGGAGAAATAGACATTGCGGTGGTACCTACCCAGACGGCCTCTCACATATGAGAGACCTACCACCAGTGATATTTGTTTGTGTGTGTGTGCGTAACATAGTAAGAATTATGGAAACAGTCTTAGGACATTTTTATTAAATTTTCCGTTTGATTATAATCAATTTGAAGTAGGAAATCAATAACTTTATGTTTGCATTTATACTTAGGGGTAGAGTAAATGTCACATGTTTTTTTTTTGTTATACGAGTACAGTCACCAGCATAAATATACCGGGTATCTCAAGACTGCTACCGAAAACGAAGCCGGGTGGTAGTTTTAGTGGCTACAAACACAATGCAATTAAAAATTTCGCCTAGAAACGCGACAATTTTTTTTTATGATTTTTTAAATATCGTCATTTTTGGGTGGTAAATCCATAGTTTTTGCTAAAATAATAATTTAAACTATTTTATACCTTAGAGTATTTATAAATAAAAGGGTATATACTATTATTTTAGGAAAAAATGTATTTACCACCCAAAAATGGCCATAGGAAAAAAATAACAAAAAAAAAATTGACGCTTTTTTTTGCAACTTTTTCTGTTGCATTGTGTCTGAAGTCGCTTAAACTACCACCCGGCTTCGTTTTCGGTAGCAGTCTTGATATACCCTGTATATAGGCGGCTTATTGCCTATACCAGAATCGGCCAGAGCGTCTCGCGTGGGCATTTGGGCGTTTGGAATGATTTCACTGCCAGATTACAAACCAAGTTATTTTAATTCGACAAGATTAATAATTTGCGGAGAACTATAGCGATTCCTCTGAGACGTGGTGCGCAACTCTTCAAACTCCTAACTCCACTTCTCCAAAAACATGACACCGCGCCATCGATCAGACGCTCCGCTAGACTGACAACTGCCAATCTAGTTCCTACAAACTCAACAGATGACGCCAGGGATGCCTGCCCCGTCATATATTACTATGGGCAGATTCGCAAAAATATCTGTCCCAAGAACGAGTTCATTAATATCTGTCTGCGCGTACGCAGCAAAAATATCTGATGTCATCAGGCAGCATAATAACGTGGCATCAAAATTATGTGATGAAACATGTACATAAAATAATTGTGATAACCTTGTACAAGTAATTGCTAAGTACTCGAAAGTTCCGCTGAGCTGCAGTGGTTCTATGAGGATCCTAATGACGCGGTTTGCACACAATAGTTCCGGCAAATGAGTAAACAGGTCGCCTGGTTGTAAGTGATCCACAACGCGCGGATTATAGATCTGTTGCTGGACCAAATCGGGAGGAAAGCGGGAAAATAGGAGGACGGCCTAAGCCCTTTGGAGTTTTGTGAGCATTTAGTGTGGCGCAGTTGGTTAGACGCCGCCTGTGAAACGAGAGGCTGCGGGTTCGATGCCCGCACCGTAAGAAGCCAGAGTTGTTACTAGATATGTTGAGACTTAACATCTTATGTCTCAGGATGGCGAGCGCAGTGGAATGCCAAGGATTGCTTTGTTCAAGCTGTTTGGTTTTACTACTGTTCATGAGCGGTCGTATCGCTTACCATAAGGCGAACGGCATGCTCGTTTCGCCATTCATCACAATTTAAAAAACTTTCCTCTAGGTGGATTGTCGCCTTGCCAGAACAAAAACAATATTTGTATTTGACATAAATAATATTCGGGTTACACTTGGCGGTCTTCCAAGAGAACAGGTGTTTGGAAATCTAATATCCCCGCGTTTTATAGGGGTTATATAAGCTAAATTCACCTTATTGTTAGAATTTCTATGGTGTATTCTGTATCAGCCCATATGCACACTGCAGGGCACAGGCCTCCTCTACAATCGAGAGTATGAATGATAATGGTTAGATCGTATAGTTCACTACGCTCGCCTAGTTATTGTCTCACTGCAGGGCACGGCCCTTTTTTTTTATTGCATTGAATGGCGATACGAGCATGCCGTTCACCTGATGGTAAGCGATACGACCGCTCATAAACAGTAGCAAAACCAAACAACACCTTGAATTACAAAGCAATGTTTGGCATTCCACTGCGCTCGCCATCCTGAGACACAAGATGTTAAGTCTCAATATGTCCAGTAGTTACTCTGGCTACAATGTCCTTCAATCCGGAACACAACAGTGCATTTAAACTGCTGTTTGACGGGAGAAATAGACATTGCGGTGGTACCCACCCAGGCAGCCTCTCACATATGACAGACCTACCACCAGTTAGCCTCCTCCTCCTCTACAATCGAGAGTACGATTGAGAGTGGTTAGTACAGTCCACCACGCTGGCCTAGTGCATGGCGGACTTTATATACCATAGAAATTCATACAAATTACTATGGCATGCAGGTTTCCTCACGATGTTTTCCTTCACCGTTTTAGTGCGTGGTGATTCACTATCCATACACACATGACTCCTAAAAGTCAGAGATGTGCCAGAGTATTTGAATTCGGGACCACCATGATGTGGTGCGTCTGGTCCATGGTGCAAATACACTGCTGTTTGTCGGAGAAAGACATCCCATCAAAAACTTCTTCTTCCTTCCCTTTTCCCTTTATTTGGGGTCGGGTCTCCTTATCAATTTGCGCCAGGCCGCTCTGTCCTGGGTTGTCGCCGCGTCTAAATGAAGTGTTTCCAGTTCCTTCCTGATATTGGACCACCACGTAGCTTTTGGACGTCCTCTCCCTCTCGGGCGTTCGGTGAGATTTAAGGCTGTTTTTACCACGTGGTCATCTGGTCTTCGTTGAATGTGGCCATACATCCCATCAAAAACATCCTGTAGAAAAATTCCAAGTCTCGCAGCTCAGGTTTTCTACCGCAAAAAGTTGTGAGATGCATGTAATACCAAGTCGATTAATTTATTTAGTCCTTAAGGGACCTTCTATAGAAAGTTATAACGTTAGTTATTACCATATCAATATTAAAAATTCTTTACGTTTTAAATAAATGGATCGACTTGGCCATCGCATGAAAACATAATGTATCGTACAATTTATACATAATGCTGCTGTAATAACTACCTACCCAGATGGCCTCTCACATATGAGAGACCTACCACCAGTAATATAACTAAGTATAACTATCTTTACATACATACATAAACTGACGCCTTATTCCCAGAAGGGGTAGGCAGAGGTGCCAGGATACCCACATTTCGCCTTGTATATTCGTCCCACGATCCAATATCTGCCCAACCCGGGATTCGGACCGGAGACCTCAGCTTTGTAACCATCCATCCATCCACCCATCAGCCGCAGGAAGTCCACTGCTGAACATAGGCCTCCCCCAATAATCTCCACAGTGACTTGTTGGAGGCAGCCTGCCTCCAACGACCGTTTTGTAACCGTACCCTACAACTACGCCACCGCGGCAGTAAATAAAAAATATATATTTAACTATTTTCCCTGCCTAGAAGCAATTTCGTCTAATGTGATAAATTCCTCTTTATAGATAACCGGATTGAGTAAACAAAACGCAACAGCTAAAAGTTTAGCCGCGGGGCGGTTCCTTTGATGTCCAACCTAGCGGCATTGTTTGAGCCGCAAAGTTTCTAATCATTCTCAGATTAAATTCAATGGACGAAGATGGGCAACCATTTTTGTAAAAAGAAACACCTTTATAACGTGCAATATCGTGAGATAATAAAGATTTATGCCTATTTAAATAAATAAATAACACCCAACATTCACATATATAGTCCTGACCCCACACTAAGATCGAGTCTTGTGTCGTGTATCAGGAACTACGAGAGACTTTTCGGTCTCACAAACACCCACGCCCGGAAAAAATATTTGGGTATTATATTTTGATTTCTTATTTATGTTTCTCTTCGTTTGTTTTCGTGACAGTTAATGGTGAAGTGCGTGGTAGCCTGTTGGTAAACGGACTAGACGCGGCTGCCAACATGTCCACGGTGGTCGCGGGTTCGAATCCCAGGGCACACCTCTGACTTTTCGGAGTCATGTGTGTATTGACAATCAATCACCACGCACTAAAACGGTGAAGGAAAACATCGTGAGGAAACCTGCATACCATAGCGATTTATAGGAATTTCTATGGTATGTAAGTCCACCAACCCGCACTAGGCCAGCGTGGTGGACTATATGGCCTAACCACTCTCAGTCGTACTCTCGATTGTAGAGTAGGCCCGTGCCCTGCAGTGGGACGTATATGGGCTGATACAGATACAATTAATGGTGAGATGTTTATATCATTCGTCTGATGATAAGCGATACGACAGCTCATGGACAGTAGCAGAACCAAGCAACACCTTAAACAAAGCAATCCTTGGCATTCCACTGCGCTCGCCATCCTGAGACATATGATGTTATCTCTCAATATACCCACAAATATTTCTTCCGGGTCTGGGTGTTTGTGAGACCGAAAAGTCTCTCGTAGTTCCTGATACCCACGACACAAGACTCGACCTTAGTGTGGAGTCAGGACTATGTATGTGACTGTTGGGTGTTATTTATTTAATATCTCCAGTAATTACTCTGGCTACAATATACTTCAAACCGAAACAACAGTTTTACTGTTGTTTAGCGGGAGTAATAGACATTGCGGTGGTACCTACGCAGGCGGCCTCTCACATATTAGAGACCTACCAGTAAAATGCTAAAATGAGTGCCGTTTTAGCCTCAGCGGTTTGAGCCGTGGCTCAAATGCGTTCCATCCATACAGACATTTCGGAATCGGGTCGAGTGGTTTCGCTTCGCTTTGTCAAACAACCTTTTAAATTGGGATTACTAATTGATTTTTTATGTGTCAGGTGTTGTTACATAAACACACGCCTTTTTCCCGCAGGGGAAGGCAGAGTCCGTCCCACAATATGATATCGTATGATCCACAATGAATCGTGCTCTCGATTGTAGAGGAGACCCGTGGCCTGCAGTGAGACGTATATGAGCTGATACATATATAAACGACTCCTCTAAGGCTGCGGGCACGAAACTAGCGATGGCGGAGCGGTGGCGGGGCGATGCGGCGGCGGAGCGGCGGCGATGCATTCAAAAGCATGGACAGTATAGGTGACGCGCACGAAACACGCGACAGCGGGGCGGGGCGATCGAGCGTTGCACAGGCGGCAGGAGGGCGACAGCGGCGCGGGTGTGACGAATAAGATTAATGTTACGGACAAATAGGTAAAAATCGAAGTTTTCGTTTATTTACATACATTGGGAATTGTAAATATATGTTTAAATTAACCATATTTTTAAACAAAAGTATAATCTAATAGCGTGGTGGAATATACTTATAGCCTAACCACTCTCAATCGTACTGTCCAACAGCCCGTACCCTGCAGTGGGACGTATATGGACTGATGCAGATATTCTAGTAGAATACATCAATTATAGGTACTGTTGTTTTTAAAATCTATCTAATATTGTAGCCTTAGAAATAATTAAAAATTTATAAGTTGTTAAACATACATTATCATATTTTGTTTTTATATTTTATTTTACATTATTCTGAAACAGTAGGTAGAAATGTAACAAATATATGACGTGTAGTATCTGCAGCAATGCCGACTTGATCTATATTTCCTTGTCATAACTAATAGACCAAGAGCCCGTGGCCGCCAGACCTTCGTTATTTTATAAAAGCTGATAGTTTGTGGGCGCATGCCTCTGACATAAGCATCACACGATCAGCTATTATGAAGTGCCGATCGTGGTTGCTTTGGAAGTTATGAGCTTTAATGTTTCTGGCAAGATGAAAGAACCATCAAAAGTATCTGAATACTAAGGAAATATTTTTTTATAGTTGTTTTAACAACATATATAAAATTCAGCTTTTATACTACAACGCTGACAAAATTGCATTATGTTAAAGTTTGAAAATAGCGTAATATTTAATAACATGTAATTTTGCCGAAGTTATATTATAGAAGCCGAATTTTATATATGTTATTAAGGCAACTACAAACAAATATTTCCTTGGTATTCAGACACTTTTGATGGTTCTTTCATCTTGCCATAAACATTAAAGCTCATAAATTCCAAAGCAACCACGATCGGAACTTCATAATAGGTGATCGTGTGATGCCTATGTTAGAGGCATGCGCTGACAAACTTTCAGCTTTTATAAAATAACGAAGGTCTAGCGGCCACGGGCTCTTGGTATATAAGCGACTGATCGACCGTCATGTTTCGTGCCCACGCGAAATACTACTCTTCATCGCCCCGCTCCGCCGCCGCATCGCCCCGCCACCGCTCCGCCATCGCTAGTTTCGTGCCCGCAGCCTAACTCTTGTATACCTAAACTTGACGTAGCTGTCCTACTGTCCGGCTCAATCCCGTCTCATCCGTCTGTTCAGTCTCTTCCCAATCCATCCCGTCCTTTCTCTTTATTATCCATCCCGTCTTATAACGTGCATTTATATTTCGTCCTATCAAATCTGTCAGCTATCCCAGCCTTCTCCCGTACCTTCCACTCTATTATATCCCGTCTCTCCATATACATGTACATATAAAGATTGCTTTATGAAATTTTTGTGCAGCAGAAATCGTAATATTTTAATTTCACCACAACTTCAAAACCAAACGTCCAATTTTAATCATTCAACGACCAAATATTATCAACATAAACTGTACTTATTGATGAATAATTTATTTTGATAAGGATTAATAGCATGAGTAAAATAAACGCGTTTAAATGTAGTCCAAAAAAATTCAAGATTTTAAATAAAAATGTGGTTGTTGTGCCTCACTAGACATAGATAGGTATAGTGTGTCGCGGACATTTTTGTAGATATTTATAAGATCTACAATTAATTATAACATTTTATGGTTCTATCTTTTGTAGTTTAGGCAGCGTACGCAAAATAAGTAACTTCATTGGTTGATTTTTTTCAGTTTGTGTCCAAAAAATCCAAATATCTTACGGAACCCCTATTTTTTTCCAAAATAAAATATAGTCTATGTTACTCGTGGATAATGTAGCTTTCGAATGGTGAAAGACTTTTTAAAATCGGTCCAGTAGTTTTTGAGCCTATTCATTACAACCAAACAAACAAACAAACAAAGTTTTCCTCTTTATAATATTAGTGTAGACAATGCAGCTAAAAAATGTTGCAAAAAAGGATGATTTTTGTTATTTTTTTCCTATTGTATTTGGGTGGTAAATACATAGTTTTTTTTTTCAATAATAGAGTACACTTTTGATTTTTAAAACTACCCGTTATATCAAGATTGCTACCGAAAACGAAGACGGTGGTAGTTTTAGTGACTACAAACCACATACAACTAGAAATTTCGCAAATAAACGCGACTTTTTTTTATTATTTTTAAGTATCGTTCAGTTTGAGTGGTAAATCCATGGTTTTTGCTAAAATAATAATTTAAACCCTTGTGTACAATAGCGTGTAAAAAAATATAGGGGTGTACACTACTATTTAAGAAAAAACCATGTGTTTACCGACGATAGAAAAAAAAATTACAAAAAAAGTCGTCGCAATTTTTTGCACAAAATTTTGTTGCATTGTGTTTGTAGTCACTAAAACTACCACCGGCTTCGTTTTCGGTAGTAGTCTTGATATACCCTGTATATAGGTATACACATGTCTTTTCCTATTATAATAGTTACCCTAAATTGGGCAACTATATATAGATGATTGACTAAGTAGGCAAAATTTTGATAGCTAAGTTATATAAGCCCCCTTTGTCGTTCAAGTAAACATTATATTTCTTTGAGGCGCCGCTCCTTTGTGCGCGCCGCCCTTTGATCTCGCCGCCGTGGCTTAAAATCGTCGGCTCTACCTAATATTACAATTACGGCATCTTTATAGGGATGGCAAATTGATTGCAACTAGCAACAGTTGTTATTAAAGTTATTCTACTAGATATGGTGATGGCTAGAGTTGGTTGTCATGGTTGGAATAATTTTGCCGGAGTCCTATAAACCACAGTTAAACAGAGGGAACTCGAAATGGCGAATACACATATTAGCTATCCTATTTGTACTTATACCACTAGCTACAAAAACT